>OX123186.2:109873968-110473968 GCA_944739405.2 Euclidia mi | reverse complement strand
GTGATAGTTTTCCTTTTAAATTCGGTATATGTAATACATTTGTGATTTTTTTCACCTCTTTCAAATTAATAGTTTAGCCGGCAGAGAGGGGGGACACTTGAGTCTAACAATTTTTTTCACTTCAAAGCTTGATATTTGACAAACCAATCTCTTGATCGAAAAATAATTTGAGCAAACTAATAATATTTTTTTAAAACCTATCCAATGATACCCCACATGATGGGGTACTCAACAAAAAAAAAATTCAGCCCCACTACATATGTAGGGGAGATACCCTTAAAAAAAATATTTTCTTAAATTTTATTCTACAGTTTTGTTGAAATATCTTATGTATATATTCATGTCAAATATCAGCTTTCTAGCACCAGGCGTCTTTGAGCTAGGCTGCGGACGGACAGACGGACGGACATGACGAAACTATAAGGGTTCCTTGTGGACTACGGAACCCTAAAAACGGTGGTAAATTAATTTCGTATGCCAGGATGCCTCGTCAGGATCACTTTTTCGTATATTTGATGGCGTTGGATCTCTTCAAAGAATGCTATTTTGTGGACTCTTGGTTCACTGTTACAAGTTACCTTATAGTTATATAACACATCAGTAGCTAGTAAGTGTATCTGTGTCAATTGAATGTTGCTGTCAATAAACGTTCATGGGAAACATGAGTTTTATTTACCTACTAGTAGTTGCTTCCCTTTCTGCTCAGCCCCTGAGGTTTGCAGCAAGATGTTACAGCCTTATAAGTATAACTTACATTATTGGTACGACATCGTGAAAATGTTTTTGGGATTGGATTAGTAAATCTTGAATTTATTGCTTTAATTAATAGGCTAGTTGACAAAAATAAATTTATTAATCCGTCCTTTAGTTATTCAAAAATAAGCGATACGTATTTTTTTATTTGTAAATAAACCAAAAATGACCAAGATATAGCTCATTAAAGTTACGTATAACGTCACGCCGTGCTGCATTTTTTCGCACTAGATGACGTCACACGTAACTTTAATGGGCTATATCTTTGTTATTTTTTATTTAATCGAAAAAACAAAAAATAGGTGTCCAATATTTTTTTATAATCTAAAATACGGACTAAATAAAATGTAATTATTTTGACCTTGGAAACTACCCTATTGTTATCTGAGCTAACCTAACTCTTGTAGAGTTTATTTGAATGTTGTATTATGTTGACAAAGATTATTTTCAAGCCCCTCTTGGCTATGGCGCCAACGCATTTTATAGATCCACACTTAGGGTGAAACCAAACGAGCGTAATTTTGTCAGTCGTGAGTCGCAGAATTTCAGTTGCAGAAATTCTGCTGCATTCGGTTTCAAAGAAAAGTCCTATTTGATTCACACGGCGACGAAAAATGAGTTACTAACAACAATAGACTTTCTTTCTGCAACTGAAATTCTGCGACCCACGACTCATAAAATTACGCTCGTTTGGTTACACTCTTAAAGCAAATACTATATTTGCGTAGAAGGAAGAATAACTGCCTCCGTGGTTCAGTGGATAGCGTATGCGACTGCTGATCGGAGGCCCCGGTCCCCGGGTCGGGAAAAATGTGTTACTGGCTTATTTCGCATTCTCAGTAGCAGCACGGAGTCTGGTGATGTGCCCGGTAACGGCAATAGGCTCGCCCCCTATTACGTGGGACTTAAAAATTCATGGCGAAATGTGGGTGTAATATTACATCTCTGTCTACCCTTTCGGGGATACAGGCGTGAGTCTATAAATAAAAACAGAAAAATAAAATAAAAATAATTTAATTCTAAACATGCACACATATAAAACAACATTAAAAAATAAAAGTGTGACGTGTCAGAAAAGGGCATAATTCAGTATTTGTCAGGCAAATGCCTGACGCTGATATTCAACTAAATCAAAACCAAACTATAATAGGTATAACTCTGTACTAATCCATCTAGCCAGCGTTGTAGAGTAGGCCTAATCAAAACCATATACTTATATCATAAATCACAATGTTATTGTGATGTAAAATTAGTAGCTGGAGGCCTGTGTCGAGCAGTAGACACCTAGTTACACGGTAGTAGCGCCTTGCTGATTTCAGCACGAATGGGCCGGCTCGACCGGGGTAGTAGGTACTACGCTCTCACAGAAAATCGACGTAGAGTAACAGTACTTAAACTGTTACGTTTCGTTCGGTGAGTGAGAGTGCCGGAGGCCCTATCCCCTATTCCTTCTCCCTCATCCCACTCCTCATCCTATCCTTTTTCCCATCCCCAAGGGGCGGCAACGCACTTGTGACTCCTGTGATGTTGCTTGTGTCCATGGGCGGTGGTAATTGCTTACCATCTGGCGATCCGTCTGCTCGTTTGCCGCCTAGTATTATAAAAAAAATTGGGCAAGTGCGAATCGGACTCGCGCGCACGAAGGGTTCCGTACCATCATCTATAAAAGAAAATCACGTTTGTTGTATGTATACTTAAATACTTTTTAAGTTTCTACCTATTTATTAAGATCGAGTAACAAATTGCTTAAAAATTACGTTTGTTGTATGGGTGCCCCCTTTATTATTTACTTTTTTGAATTTCATTATTTATTTCGAAAGGTAATAAACAACTACATATTCTGTGAAAATTTAAAGCGTCTACCTGTTACAGTTAGTAATTTTGAGCAAAATATACAAAATAAAACACGTATTTTGTATAGGACCCCCCCTTAATATTTTCATTTTTTTTATTTTTAGTATTTGTTGTTATAGTGGCAATCGAAATACATAATTTGTGAAAATTTCAGCTTTCTAGCTATCACGGTTTATGAGATACAGCCTGGTGACAGACAGACAGACGGACGGACAGACAGACAGACAGCGCAGGCTTAGTAATAGGGTTCCGTTTTTTACCTTTTAGGTACGGAACCCTAAAAAAAGACTACGCAGTCTTTTTTTAGGGTTCCGTGTTGGCTGTTGTCGTAGTGTATATCTGATTGATGTTTCAAACTAATTGACCCACGACTCCAGAAATTCTACACCTTGCCAATCGCTTAACTGGATAACATCACCGTGGCTTACGTAGCCCTGCTGCTAAGTGCCCTAAATGTGACGATTAGTAGGCGTAATCGACAAATCATTATTTCGAGACTGTTTTTACTAACAGAAAACGTGTCTTATCTACCACGACAAAAAGTTAAACCATTGTAGCTCAAGCAAGCAGGTCTCAGTCTAAAATACAACTCAGAATCGTTTATAAAACTATTTATTTATAAATACAACAACTGTAAAAACAACACCCGACTGATATCATCTTATTGACATCCAAAGCTCTTCATCATCATCTTCTCCTTGTCTTCAAAGCTGCTGTACCTCACTCCTTGTCTGTATCCAGGTCTCGTCCGGACACGCATCTCTTCATGTAGCCTAAGCACGCATTTGAACAGCAATCACTGTGGTTCATACACTGGAAAGAGAAAGACAAATAAAATGTTTGCATAAATAATTTGACATTAGGATCTACCTACTATGTCCATTACATTATAGTATTATATGCCGTCAACCACACGGCAAAAATAACAATTAATATTTCCAATATAACAGGAATATCACACGCTAACATACATATTTACGACGAGGAAACTTCGTTCACCGCGTCGTGTGACCCACAGCTACATAAGTTATAACTTACACTACCAATATTTAATAATACCTGCACACTAATATTTAACTGACTGCCTCGCTGGTCTCGCGGCATAAATGTGCGCGTGGGATTGGGAGGTATCGGGTTCGATTCCCGGGTCGGGCAATGCGTTATTGGGTTTTTCCGTTAGGAAATTCTCAGTAGCAGCACGGAGTCTGGTAATGTACCCGGTAGGCTCGCCCCATATTACGTGGGACTAAAGTAAATCTGGTGAAAAGTGGGTGTAACACTATACCTCTGCCTACCTCTTCGGGGATATAGGCGTGACGCTATGTATGTATGTGTGTACTAATATTTAAATGCGAAAGTGTGTTTTTTTATCCTTCTTTCCCGTCGATATCAGATGTTATGGTATGCTTTTTGTGGCCGGCGATAGTTGGAAGGCTACAGTTACAGGGTTTTTTGTTGCTCTGTGATAACCGGGCGAAGCCACGGGCAATATCTAGTAAGCTTGTATGTTGTTGATCGAACTTGACGTGTGTGACTCACATGACCCCAGGTGACTCACGTGAGTCACTCTGTTCACAACACAAAGATGATACTTTGGTGTCTTACGTAATCTTGTAAGCTTACAATAACAAGAAATGGACAAGTGCGAGTTATACTTGCGCGAAAGGTTCTGTACCAGTAGAATAGTTAATTAAAATGCATAATATTCTCTCATATACCATGTTATGGAACCCTTCGTGATTTACACTTCACTGTTTTTTTTATTCATCATCATCATCATCAGCCTTTAACAGTCCACTGCTGGACTAGGCCTCTCCTTTGAAAGGAGGAATTGGCCCTCCTTATACCACGCTGGCCAAACGGGTTGGTATAGGGTTTGTATCAAGTTTTCCTTCTCTTACAGTGCTGTTCTCTGCATAATATGCTCCCTCTGTCGGCTCTTACGTCACCCATGGGATGATATGGGGTAGTGACATTCCGTATTCTTAATCTGTCACCACACGGACTACGTTTTTTTTATTATTGGTTGTTATTGTGATTGACGCTATAACAACAAATAATAACAATTCCATGCGCACTGCGTTAAAATGTCAGCTACCTATTCCGGTTCATAAAATAAACAAACCAGAAACAAACTCTTGGACTGGCATTTACTTATAGTCTGTTCAAGATACGAAAAAATAAAATCTAAACAAACCAGAGAGGTTGGTTTACATAATATATGTATATAGTCTAAGAAACAAACCATAAAAATCGTTCTTGTTATGTCGCCTACCTACCAAAAAAGTAGATTTTAGTTAAATATTCCTAACGAAAGACTCAATAAAGTATTTTTTTTTAAATCTCTGTCCCTTACATAATATAAATGGTACAGCATAATATTTATATATTTTTTCTGTATTATTCGTAATTTATAATAACGATTTTTTATTTTGATTATGCTATTAAAGTATTTTACATCATAAAGAACCTAAAATGCTAATGATTCTAAAATGTTGATGTATTTATTATCCTGGCAACTTAAGTATTACACCTAAAGTAACCATTTCGCATGACCGGGAGTCATTTTTGATTAGGTCGGGTTATCCCGATCGGTTATCCTGCTATCTTATTATGCCGTGTGGTTGACGGCATAGAATACAAGTGTCACCACCCCCTATCTTCCCGTGGGTGTCGTAAGAGGCGACTAAGGGATAACACGATGCAAATACCATATTTGCGTATAGACGGAAAACTCGACATCAAACCCTATACGACTGCCTCGTTGGTCTCGCGGCATAAATGTGCGCGTGGGATCGGGAGGTCCCGGGTTCGATTCCTGGGTCGGGCAGTGTTATTGGGTTTTTCTGTCACGAAATTCTCAGTAGCCGCACGGAGTCTGGAAATGTGCCCGCTACGGCAATAGGCTCGCCCCTTATTACGTGGGACTAAAGTATATCTGGCGAAATGTGGGTGTAGAAATACACCTCTGCCTACCCCTTCGGGGATAAAAGGCGTGACGTTATGTATGTATGTATGTTATTATGTTTGTGAATCATTGGTTTCTTTGTTTAGTAAAATATTCCTGGTTTGGCAACATTCGGGTACGGAACCTCATTTACCTCATTAAGTAGGTACACGTAGCGCGATGTTTACGTCGGGTGCATTAGCATAACGATTGAGAGGTTATCGGCTTAAGGCCTGTCTGTAGGGTTGCCATCTTTCCTAATAAGTTTTTCGGGATTTAATGAAAAAAATATCGGGACGGGTAAAATTAAATCGGGACTTCTTAAAAAACATTTTTAATCATAGATAGAAACAAAATTCCTACTTCAAATTAAACAACACCCAGCACATTTACGCTCACACAACACATTTGCCCGCTGTACTCAGTGGATGTCTGTCGCCCGCTCGCCCCTTCATCGTAACTCGTAGGCAATACGAGCGCGAGCTACTTTATAGCGCGGGAATTCGAAAATAAAATTGTATATGTAAGAAATCGGGACAATTTGCGTCCCGCCAGCACTGTGATCGGGATCCGGGAAATAGGGGCCTAAAAACGGGACATCCCGATTAATTCGGGACAGTTGGCAAGCCTACCTGTCTGTAACACGCGTAAATAAATAAATCTTAGAAGACTGATTCCATGGATGACACAGTGGTTCTGGAGGACTATATCGATAATTTCAATACGCCAGGAGCTAAAGATTTCCTACACCAGGGTTAACGATCTCTACACCAGGCAAATGTTAGAGCGACTCTCCGCCTCCGTTTAGTCATTGTAAAAATGCTTGCTAAGTTATCTTGGGACTAGATGCCCAGTGTAGAAAAAATATCGTATGAACTAAGTATGCCATGAAGGCAACGACAACCCAATCTACTAGACGGCAGACGTAAGGCGAACACTTTCTGACAACACGTTAGACTTATACGTCTTACATAAGACCAATCCCAACACTAGATACTAATTATGACGTACCGCAAATTTGAACCGGCCAATTAGAATGCATTTTTGTAGCCCTTTGCCCCTCATACCTCACCGCTTTGACAGAATTGTTTGTTTGTAGAAATGAAAACATTAGGTGTCTAGTAGGCTGGGTTGTCATTGCGTGAGGGACTCTATAAACAAGAGACACAAATAATACTGACACTAATTTATTATTTATGCAGCCAACACATATTAGATCTGCCGCGCGCTTGCTCTGTACCCCATCTTAATAAATTTATATTTATAGACTCACGCCTGTATCCCCGAAGGGGTAGGCAGAGGTGTAATATTACACCCACATTTCGCACTGAATTTTTTGGTCCCAAGTAATAGGGGGCGAGCCTATTGCCGTACCGGGCACATTACCAGACTCCGTGCTGCTACTGAGAATTTCCTAACGGAAAAACCCAATAACACTTTGCCCGACCCGGGAATCGAACCCGAGACCTCCCAATCCCACGCGCACATTTATGCCGCGAGACCAACGAGGCAGTTAATCTTATCCTCTCCTTTTAATATTTACCTCAAAAACACTCAAACGATAAACCATCATATAATTTTATTTAGCGTGTCTCACTCGCGATAATTGCCTTACTTAAATGTATAAATATCTCTGTTATTTTCCAACGTTTCAACCGGCTTGCAACAGTCGCGGATGCAGAGGGACTCTCCGGTTCCAGACAGCGGTATTTTATCTTATTAAATAAGTAAATATCACGAGTAAGACTTGCTAATTAAAATTGTATGATGATACAAATCGCGAAAGTTTAAAATCGATAAACCGTCAAGCAAAAATATACTCACAAACTCTCCAACTTTAGCACAAGCAGTTTCTGCCGCGTTAGCCTGTATATTCTCCGCTGGCATAACAACATTGTTTCCTTCGCCTTCCAACGACACAACGTTACTGAACGCAACTCCCGCCAAAACAAGGATCAATGCAAAAGTAATAACACGACTCATTGTGAACAATTTCTGAGACAGACTAACTGTATTATGTCCTCGCAAGCTTATATAGGAGGCTCACGCCCGTATATCGTTAACGGACTGCATAGGTAATCGGTGATTTGTCTTTATCTAGCATGGTTTAGATTTTTGTGTGTACCAAGAGTTATGGGTCCGCCATTTTGAATTCGTGAGTTATTGGTTTTGCGATAAAAAATATTGAACATTTATTCATTGTTTATAGTATGTGACTGCACGGTTGGCGTAGTGGTTTAAGCGGCCGCCTCGTTGCTTGACACTGCACCGAGTGTTGTGGGTTCGATCCCCACACGAGACAACACTTTGTGTGATTCAGAAAATGTTGTTTCGTGTTTGGGTGTTCATTGTGTCCGTTAGTTGTATGTTTGTAAAGTCCCCCGACAGGATTTATACCTAATGCGTGACTTGGCTTTTTAAAAAAGCAAAAGAAAAAGAGAAAATAAATAGAAGGTATGATGGTGTTAGCTGAGGCTTCCATTTCCAGTTCAGCCAGTTAAAATAAGATGAGGTAAATTTTTAGGTCCCACGTAATCCCACCCGTGGGATCTCCACCTTGTCGTGGTGGGGGGGCTCAGTAACCGTGGATTGGTGACCCGCGATGAAGCTAAGAGGGATCCAGGAGGGGACGCTCCGCGTGGGCTTGACGGAGGCCTGCGCAGGATGCGTCCAAAGGGGCGGGTGCGAGGGACAGTTCTTCTGTCCCTCGCAGTCGGGTGCGGTCGCGGGAGGAGAGGCGTGTCGGTGTTGCGTTGCCGCGCGCCCTATCTCCCGCGACCAAATGGGGGCGCACCATCGTTGCGTCGCGGTGGGGCCGCAGAGGAAGAGGAGATGCGGTGTTGCGTTGCCGTCCTCCCTATCCTCTGCGACCGCTGAGTGTTTTGGCGGCGGAGCCCAACAACTTCATCCACCGCCAAGGGGGTTTTGTTCGGGGCCCGCCTGACCATCTGGCGGGCCAATACCCGTCGGGGGGTAGCGAGGAATGCTTAGGTGAAACCCTACCCTCCGACACATGGGTACATGAGAAGTAAAAAAAAAAAAAAAAAAAAAAAAAAAGGTCCCACGTAATAGGGGGCGAGCCTATTGCCGTACCGGGCACATTACCAGACTCCGTGCTGCTACTGAGAATTGCCTAACGGAAAAACCCAATAACACTTTGCCCGACCCGGGAATCGAACCCGATACCTCCCAATCCCACGCGCACATTTATGCCGCGAGACCAACGAGGCAGTCCATAATAATGATTTAATACGCACAAAACGTCGAGAAGTTAGAGGTGCACGCCGCCGCCGTGGGTTCGACCCTGGTACCCTATGCAAGACTGTTGGTATCTCCGTAAGTATTGAATTAAAAGTATAAGATTACTTACTCTGTTTAGTTATTAACATAAGTTTATTTAAGGATAAAGTTTCGTGTGCCGTATTTGTTTATCACGTTTTTAATACAAAAATATGCGCGATAGCCCAGTGGTGTACCTACGTAATGAAATGCCGAGACGATGATCTCGGGTTCAATCCACAGGTACCCTGGGCGCGTATTTACAAAGGCTACCATTAGAGTGAAAGTGCAAACTGAACTGGTTTAGCTTTTGTTTGACAAAAACTTGACGAAACCCTAGTCTATTCTAGTAGTTTATATTATATTATATCACAAATATAATATGTAGGTAAGTAGACATTATGTCCAATTAAGTAGTTTTTAATAAACTAAGTTGACGGAGCCCTGCTTCGCAGGGCTCCTATTTTTGGCTTAAGAGTCAAAAGAGAACCTAACATAACCTATTTAGTTACTTGAATTACGTACAGTCGCACCTAACAAACCAAAACTATGTTTGAAAATATCTCGACAAAGTCTTATCTATTTGAGTGAATATGAATCATACTGTACTAGGTTTTGTACGTGTATTTTCTTTGAAAATATCAAGGCAAAAAGCTATTCCATTTGAATCATTTTTTTTACTGAGATAGATTAGGTATTGTCGTGTAATATGCATAAACAAAAGCTCTTCTATTAGAGTCTGACTTGTGACTCAGTGGCCTTTTTAAATACGCACCCCGGGCACGCCTCTGACTTTTCGAAGTTATGTGTATATTAAAAATGTTAATCATCGCTCGCTTAATTATGTGCCCGGTGGATGGCAATAGGCTCGCTCCCTATTACATTGGGACCAAAACATAACATAACCAAAAAATAACTGGCGAAGTGTGTAGTACATCTCTGCCTACCCCTCGGAGATAAAGGCGTGAAGTTATAATACAAAAATAAATGATCAACGACTACACTTCTGTGACTCACATGCCCCCGGCCTATTGGTATAGTTATACCAATAAGGCGGTACTATTGGTACAATCGGCCGGTTGATCGAGTGGTTCGTTACCCTGACTGATAGTCTGTATATCAGAGGCTCAATATCTTTGCAAAGCAAATATTTGTGTAATAAACTCAAGGGCTTGGTGTGTCTGGGTGTAATGTATTTATAAGTACCTATACTCAAGTATGTTTACAAGGTATATTAGGCCATAGTACAGACTATTCCCGGTTTGCGATCAAACAACCTTGTTTGTTTGTTTGTTAAATATCCCTTCATCCCCGAAGGGATAGGTAGAGGTACCTATATGTATTACACATGCACTTCGCCTGATATGTTTCGGTCCCAATGTAATAGGGGGCGAGCCTATTGCCATCTACAGGGCGCGGACGACAATGTACTCTTTTAATACACACATAACTTGGAAAAGTCAGAAGTGTGTTACCAGGTTACCTGGGGATCGAACCCGAGACCATCGTCTCGGCAGTCCGTTACGTATACCAGCTAGATAGCCCAGAATGATTCAAAATAAATTATTATTATTATTGTATAATCGCCAATCTAAAAGCTTTAACTTCATCTTCTCATCATATTCATTTCTTCCTACTGTTCCTATGATTAGCAAATGTTAATTGTCTATGTACGGTATGCTTACAGAATACAGACGACTATGTTTATGCTTCACCATGTAGTTTATGAACACTTTAAAGGTCACACCTCATTAGAGCCACCCGGTACCCACCGCGCACCGCCTCTTCGTACGGCGTCCACTCGTTGTCGACAGGTGGTCCACGGGTGGACGCCGCATTATCACCAAAACGTCACGCAGTCAACCAGCGGACCCCCCCCGTTAGAGTGAACGCCGCGTGGTCAAAGAGTGGATGTCGCTTGGTCCACGAATTTTCGAGTAGTCTATTAACCATTGGCACTAGGTCTACACGTGTGTTTCGTAGTGTCAAATTTTACAAACCTTGAATTGGCACTCATAGCTGTCGCGCTTGATGAAGAAGAAAATCAAAGACGCAACAAAAAAATTATTCGCGGGCAGCGCGCGGTCCGCTTCGGACCCGCGCGCTGGCGATGCGCAGTCAACGCAAGGCAAGCATGCGAGCAGCGAGTTGTCACCGAGTGGTCCACCCTCCGTCTACGCGGGCTTACGACAGCGGCAATCCGGTGACGCTACGGAGTTGATGTAGTGAGCGCATACCCATACAAGTCCATATAAAGAATACTAACCCACAGTGTTTTATGAAGACCATTTTTCGGACACCGTCTTTTTATTAAAGAAGCTAATAGATATATTCAATAACAAGAAATATTTCGTATCCCCATTGAGCTAGCATCTCTAGTTTTTTAGAAAAACTTTTTTGAAAATCTTCATATTTTAAAGCGGATATTTAGAAAAAAAGATATTCCTCTTAAACTAAGCATGATACGCAATAATAATGTTACAAGCACCGATAGCGTCTCTTTCACTGCACATTTTACAGTTAAAATGAACCTCATAACTTGACTAGATTCAAATTTAAGCGAGATTTTGGATTTTTCGATTTTCTTACTTTTCTCGAAGATTCTACCAAATGTGGAAAAGTTATATATACAGAAATGATGCTCTTTACTTTCCTCATATACTCAATAAATTTCAGACCCCAAATCCATGGAATCTAGAAGTTATTCCAAATTAACTGTTTTTGATAGGGTTTTCACATTTGTATTCCGGGTTTTAATGATAAAATTTTTATTCGATATTGATTTTATAACTAAATTATATGTTGTAAAGAAATCAATATCGAATAAAAATTTAATCATTAAAATCCAGAATATAAATATGAAAAAACTAGCAAAAACAGTTATATGGAATAACTTCTAGATTCCATGAATTTGGGGTCTGAAATTTATTGAGTAGATGAGGAAAGTAAAGAGCATACTTTCTGTATATATAACTTTTCCACATTTGGTAGAATCTTCGGGAAAAGTAAGAAAATCTAAAAATCAAAAATCTCGCTTAAATTTGAATCTAGTAAAGTTAAGAGGTTCATTTTAACTGTAAAATGTGCAGTGAAAGAGCCGCTATCGGTGCTTCTAACATTATTATTGCGTATCATACTTAGTTTAAGAGGAATATCTTTTTATCTAAATATCCGCTTTAAAATATGAAGATTTTCAAAAAAGCTTTTCTAAAAAACTAGAGATGCTAGCTTAATGGGGATACGAAATATTTCTTTTTATTGAATATATCTATTAGCTTCTTTAATAAAAATACGGTGTCCGAAAAATGGTCTTCATAAAACACTGTGTAACCGCACGAGGCGAGGCGGTGCGGAGTGGGTGCCGGGTGGCTTTATACTTACGGAAACCCATGACACTATACCTTCGTGTGATTGTCATACATACCGCTTACCTAAATAAATATTTTGAGTTATGTAAAATCATAAAAACCGTATACAAGGTTATATAGCGGGTCTTAGGTACTCGCGATAAATCTTATATTTAAGGCATAAATACCTCGGTTTTTTGCCAACGTTTCGGCTGACTTGCTTCAGCCGTGGTCGCGGCGGGACTGGTGAGCTCAGCGCCGTCCTTGTGTTGTGCGGGTTTTGGCACCTACCCTCACTGGATTTTTATTTTTGTTTTTAACCGCACTGTCGGTACCTCGACACACTACACTAATGACGTCTACACACTGTTGAGCTGTATCATTGCGGCGGTGTTTACACTTATTGATGAATGGATTCCAACTTGTTGATAATCTAAATCCATCCTCCCGGTTGAAATTCTTGTGTTTTTTTATTTCAACCGCTTCACGCACTATCCTGGAGTAATAGTGACGTTCACTTTCGATGTATCGCGTGTAAGACCCGCTATATAACCTTGTATAATGTATACTAATCGTGAAAGTTTAAAATCGTTTTTCATAAAAAACAGATCAAGAAAACGTTGTCTAGATGAGTGGAATCGGTGAAGAAATTTGAACTCCCTATAACCGTGGCTTTGAAAGAACCCTTATAGGATCACTATGTGTTGAATAGTAATTATCGCTTGCCCCGTACCTCGAGCACGTTAGGCTGTCGATCCCAGCTGTCATGAAGATCTTTGACAGTCGTTACGTGGAGTCAGTATCCGCAAATAAACTGATCCTCTGGTCGAAGGTATATCGCTATCACTTTGGGTTGCGGAGGTCAGACAGGCAGTCGCTCTGTGGGAAAGGTAACATTCAGTCAAATCTGCAGGCCGATTCAGAATGTCACGACAAGTAATCGTACGATATGTCAAATTATTGTCCTCGTGTTTTAACCGCCTATCAGAGATATTTTGAACAAATATTCATTGAATTCGGTTTATTTATTAATTTACTTCATACTGAATGCATAAAATTGATAGGAAATGCGATAGTTTAGACAAAAAATGAGGCAGCCCGTTTGACAATTAACGGAATCGAATGTCAAATGAGATATCGAACGATTCTGAATCGCGCCCCAGCCCTGGTTAGACTAGTAAGCGGACCCCGGGTTACAACTGGGATAACGCTAGGAGGCTGATGATGATTATTAAAATACTGGATCATTGATTCCCATAGCGTTCCCTCGAGCATTAGGGATTTAAAATGCCCACCCCCGCAGAGCCCTTTACGGGGATACGGTGGAATCCCAGCTGTGCCCTGTGACCACCAACACATGCACCCTCCTTTTGCGACCAGCTTGTCCTCTGGCCACGAATCCCTCGGCACGGGTCGGTTGACACCTTGGATTGGGGTTTGTTTTCGGGTATGCTCCCTGAATGTTGGTTTAGAAGTACCTTGAACAGAAGAGCATGCATGAGGAATCTGATGTGAGTGAATGAAGCAAGAGAGATATGTCAGAATCGTTGCAAATGGCGTTCCGTAGTCTCTGCCTACCCCTCCGGGAAACAGGCGTGAGTCTATGTATGTATCATTGGTTCAAGTTTATTCGAGCACGACTCAGCAATCACGACTATAGGTCTATACTTTTAGGCATAAATAGAGACCTTTAGACTGGACTACCTCGAGGGCTGTAGGTTCGATGCCCAGATGAGACAATACTTTTTTGTAATCCACAAAGAGTTGTATAGAATATCTGTTTTTCATCATCATCCTCATCAACAGCCCTATGTACTGTCCCACTGCTGGGCACGGGCCTCTTCTCACTATATTACTCAAGGGTAAGGAATATCCACCACGCTGGCCAAGTGCGGGTTGGCAGACTTCACATGTCTTTCGAGAACATTATGGAGAACTCTCAGACATGCAGGTTTCCTCACGATGTTTTCCTTCACCGATAAGCAAGCGATAATTAAAAATTTAATTCGCACTTAACTTCGAAAAGTTATTGGTGCGTGCCGTGGATTCGAACCCGAGACCCGCTGCGTAGAAGTCTGTCGGTCTTTCCACTCGGCTATCGCTGCTTTTTATCTGGTTTTACTTACAACAAATTGCTATTGCAACAAGGAGTCTTATAATAATAACAATATTGGAGCAGTTGCATCAATATTTTACTTATCTGTACAAATATAGGGCTGAGAAGTTTGTTTGTTTAAACGATCTAATCTCGAACACTGATAATGCAGTTGTCAATGATTGAGCAAGGCTATAAGTTAGCTATTGAAGAGTTTGTTTGTGTTATCGCTCTGATCTCAGGAACTACCAGTTCTTTGTTTGCCAGTTGTTCTTTTTTTCATTTGGAAATTGGCAATCTAATTGGTAACAATACATAACGATCCTAGAAGATGATCCTAGAAGTGAACAAAATAACCAAGTCCAAACCATAATGGATAATGTAGGTACTTACGTATTTTTTTAGGATGCCTGTATCCCCGAACCCCGAAGGAGTAGGCAGAGGTATAATATTACATCTATATTTTGCCATGTTATGAATTTTAGGTCCAATGTTATTTATATATGGAACCCTATGCAATATTATGCATAGGGTTCCCAAGGTGCATAGGGTTCCCACCAAGAACTTAGGGTCCCAAGCCAACCTCACCTGCAAGTGGTGCACCTGCCGATCAACGGCCGAGGCGACGGCAAACAAAATATCCCGATAAGCGGCAATAGGCTCGCCACCTATTACGTGGGATCAAAACACTGGCGAAAAGTGGGCGTTTAATATGCTTCTGCCTACCCCTTCGGGGAAACAGGCGTGAGTCTATGTATGTATGTAATAGAGGGCGAGCCTATTGCCTCTATCGGGCACATCACCAGACTCCGTGCTGCTACTGAGAATTCTGGAAAACTCAGTAACACTTTCGCTCGACCCGGGATTCGAACCCGAGATCTCCGATAAGCAGACGCATACGCTATCCACTGGACCACGGAGACAATTACACATGACACATTAGGTATTGTCAATATAACTAATTATTACTCTTCGTCATCGCTCATTGTGTCAACCTAGACAGAATGGTTTGTTATAAAAATGATCGATTGTCCCACGATACCGTTTTACATAAATTATAACAAACTTACCATTGTCTCCCTGTATTATGCTTAGTTTTTGTTATAACATATCGTCAGTGAAAATTTCCTTGCATTAATTTTAACCTTTGGCTTCGAGAGAGGCATTTCTCATCGCGACGTGTTTTATTGTGGAAAAAAGTAGCATGATCGGAGCGTATTGGGGATCAAACTAAGAGATCGAATCCTCAACACAACCATACGTGCTCCAACATCAGTGATGCCAGATCACCTATGTTGGTAAGAAGGCCGCATAATTAATGGGGGATTGGGCCCTGCCCAAGTCAAAATTAATATGGGATTGGGACTTTTCAGTTTGTATTCTGGAGAATGTATCCCGAAAAGTGAGCGTATGTCGTCCTTTGGTGGACATCGGTGGGACGCCGTGGTCAGGTTAGACGCAGAAATCGTTGGCGAGATGAGATTGATGCCTTTTTACAAACATACATACATATACTCACGCCTTTTTCCCGTCGGGGTAGGCTGAGACAACGGAACGCCACTTGCATCTATCCTTACAAACCTCACGCGCTTCCTCTACATTCATTAGGTACTCTGTTCATACATGCTCGCCGGTGCCGGGTGCTTCGGAGCTTGCCATTTTTTAAGATGTCCCCAATCTGATTGACGAATATCCGACGGGGTCTGCCGCGTCCTTTTCACAAAATTGGACATAAATAGCTGGAGACAGGACAACACATCGTGTGAGACACAAATTATTGTTTTGAGATTAAGACTCTATCTCAACTCAAGTTTTACTCATCGCTTGAATGTTTGTACAGTCCTCTTCGATACTGCCGATACTGGATTAATAAATGATATATTTCTATGTATATCAAAGTCAAAATCATTTATTCATCTAGGTCACAAGGTGACGCTTATGAACGTCAAATTTTAAAGTAAATTACTTAATGCTTTTACATTTACATTTACTGCCTCGTTCGCAAAGCAATAGGTAGAACCACGAGAAACAACGGGCAATAAAACTCGTGGCCACTCTTTTTAATCGCCAGTGTTATGGTTACATATTTTGTTTTTGTAAGGAGCTGCAACTGTTTCGCATTGTAATTAATAACTTGTAAATAGTAACATAGATAATACTTAAATAATTAATGCAGTTACCAAATTAAGTGCTGTAGTAGCCTTCCAGTGTGAATCTTCTGTAACAGGAGCATCCACTTACGTCTTATAATGTAGGCAACTCGCGATCATGTTCAGAAATATGATGGAAATGTATGTTAATCCATTGTCTAATACTTACCCAAAGTGCAAGTTCAGCTTAGTTAGGAACGCTATCGGATACGCATAACACCATCATAATCATATTATTATTGAAACCATAATACTCGGCGCGGAATAAACCTGCGAAGCGACCACATAAACTACTCTACCCGATGGTGCAAAATTTGCGAAGACGAAAATAAATATATAATGCGTGTACATTAACTTGTAAGTGCTTTCTCTTTACACAGTGTTGTCGGTCGTACAACGGTATATATCGCCATCGTTGTTTGTGTATATTGGAAAAATACCCGGTCGGTCACCTCTTTGTCACATAATCAGTTTATTTATAAACAACCAATACGTGCTTCGAATCTTGATACGAGTTAAGGTACGGTGTGGGTGCATAGGTGCATAATTATGAACTAACATTTATCGGCGCTTAGTAAGCGAAGTCATCGCTTACTAAGCGCCGATACCTTCGTGGTCTTTTGGAAAGCGTATGCGTCTGCTAATCTCAAGTTATTTTATTTATTTATTTATCCAGCACACATTTTTATTACAGGTTAAAGAACCAATACAGCAACAAAGCTATTATATTATTTTACTAAAGATAGCTAATATAATCCAATGCCACCCTCTCAAATTCCGCCAAATAACAAACATAAATATCTAAACAACGAGAAACCTCATTCAGAATATTTAAAGCCTTGACCGTTGGAGCAAATTTCTGCAAATTAGTGCGGGATGTAGGTACCTCAAACACCTTAGTCCTCGGCGCCTGCCGCAGTCTTGTATTTGGTACAAGCAACTTTAATGATTCCAAAACCCTAGGGTTTCTCAATTTACCACGGAACAATTTGAATACATATTTAGCCAAGGCTAAGTTTCGCCTCACCTCCAACTAATAATATCCAACCATCCCTAAAACAAAGAGGTTGGATACATAAGTGGATAGAAGGGATATAGGTCGGTTCACGAAAGATGACTTTCGTGAATTTACCTATACACCCCATACTATTTTAAGTAAAGGTACCGAGTAAACTTATTTTGCATTTTCTCAACAATCAAACTATATTTAGTTTCATGGGGGTTCCAGATGATAGCACTCGTCTCTAACCTATATTCCCAGGTTCGATTTCCGGATCGGGAAAAAGTGTTACTGTGTTTTGCCAATTCTCAGTAGCAGCACGGAGTCTGACAATGTGCCTGGTAACGACTATAGGCTCGCTCCCTAGTACCTGGAACCTAAAATTCATGACATGGCGGAGAAATGTGGGTGTAACACATCTCTGCTTCTATGTATGAATAGCTAGTGTTTGAATAATATCTCATCTTCATCATCCTGATCTTTGTGCTACCCCGGTTCGATTCCAGGCTCTCAATAGCAGTGTGAAGGGAACCTTGGCGTCCAAGGTTCGCTTCACTTTCTTATTGCATGACATATACAAGGATTAGATTAGACTGCCTCCGTGGTTCAGTGGATAGCGTATGCGACTGCTGATCGGAGGTCCCGGGTTCGATTCCCGGGTCGGGCAAAAGTGTTACTGGATTTTTCCGAATTCTCAGTAGCAGTACGGAGTCTGGTGAAATGCCCGGTAACGGCAATAGAATCGCCCCCTATTACGTGGGACCTAACAATTCATGGCGAAATGTGGGTGTAATAGGTATTACACCTCTGCCTAACCCTTCGGGGATACAGGCGTGAGTCTTTAAAAAATATATATAAAATAAAAAAATAGGTTTTTAAGTCAAACAAAATTTGAAAAATAATGATTTATGCTTTAATTTTCCTTAATAAGTAGAATTATAATGACGTTATGGAGTTGTATTGTTTCTTAACTAAGCCTTTGCCTTCTTTTTATTGATAGCTTCGAGGAGTTCTGTTTTGATCTGGACCTGGCATTTCTTGGCGAATCTGTTGCACTTGGCGTCTCCGCAGCACTGGGTGTCGGTTGTACACTGAAACATCAATGTATTATATATTATATCAGAAAAGTATAAGAAAATCGTCATTCTACTAGCGTTGCAACTCGGGGTCCTCTTACTAGTCTAACCGGATTTGACTTAATATTAGCTTTTTCACAAAGCGACTGCCTGTCTGACCGCCGCACCCCAAAGGGATAGCTATATTCCATGGCTTAGACTAGTAAAAGATAATATAGCAGCTATTGTTTTCGTCTCTTTGACCTACAACAGGTTAATATTATGAACAGTACCTACTGCCACAGTATAAAGACTTATTAGACTGTGCTACTGCCTTACGTTAAAATACGTAATTGGTACCAAAGTGAAAGTGGAGAAACTAACAGACTAATCACTTGCTGAACGGAGGAAGTTCTCCATAATGCTTCCAAATCATATCATGTGAAGTTTTCCAAAGCCGAATTCCTCCAGCGTAGTGGACTATGGCCTTGACCTTCTCATAGTACGAAGAGGCCTCCACCCAGCAGTGGCAAAGTTTCTTCAAAGGAGTAACGTTATTATAAATGCTATAAAGCCGTAATTAAAAATATACCTACAATCCGACCTACAGCAATAGGTTATCCTTAAAGATCTACCCATTTCTTTGTTCTAGTACAAATATTTTGAATTCAAAAGGTACGTACTTATTCATACACTTCTGAAACATCACTGGTTCTAGTCTAGAGGCTCATTGCTCAGTTTTAAGAGGTAGGTCCCTGGAGAAAACCCGCCAAGAAACCATGGATAACTTTAAAAAACTTCAAAACATTTATTACAATTTTAAATTTACGTTATCTTTGTTCGTATATATGTATCATCATTACATAGTATAAAACAAAGTCTGTCTTCTGTCTGTCTGTCCTGTCCCCATGTATGCTTAAATCTTTAAAACTACGCAACGGATTTTAATGCGGTTTTTAATAGATAGAATGATTCAAGAGGAAGGTTTATATGTATAATACATATATGGCGGTACGAAGTTTTCCGGGTCGCTTATTTCCAAAGCCGTAACAAAGAAAATACACGTACAAAACCTAGTACAGTATGATTCATATTCACTCAATTTATAGACAAGACTTTGTCGAGATATTTTCAAACATGGTTTTGGTTTGTTAGGTGCGACTGTATGTAATTCAAGTAACTAAATAGGTTATGTTAGGTTCTCTTTTGACCCTTAACCAAAAAATAGGAGCCCTGCGAAGCAGGGCTCCGTCAACTCAGTTTATATTATATTATATCACAGATATAATATGTAGGTAAGTAGACAATATGTCCAATTAAATAGTTTTTAATAAACTAAACTAACCTAACAAACCAAAACCATGTTTGAAAATATCTCGACAAAGGCTTATCTACTTATTTGAGTGAATATGAATCATACTGTACTAGGTTTTGTACGTGTATTTTCTTTGAAAATATCAAGGCACAAAAGCTAATCCATTTGAGTCAATATTTTTACTGAAATAGATTAGGTATAGTCGAGTAATATGCACAAACAAAAGCTATTCTATTAGAGTCCGACTCGTGACTCAAATATGGCTTTGGAAATACGCTTCCGGGTCAGCTAGTTATATTTTAAACAATGTGGACAGTGACTAATATTGCAGATAATATTATTCACTTTTAAAATCAAGGCATAAATATGTATTTAGAAAGAAGCGGGTATGTAAAATGTTCGCATTGTAGAAAATCCAAATACAACTTCTTATCCGCACATGCATAGATCGGTCTGTTACGCTTTCTCTGAATTGCTGTTCCCATTTTGATGACAGTTATCATGAATATGGTTGAAAAGACGGTTGAACGGGCTATGAATCTAAATATTTTTTGGCATACACCGATTTCATATTTGGTTTTAGCAAGAGTAAAAATTTTATAAGAATGGGCACCTCACGGGTGAATCCATAGGCTATATCTGATTATAGACCATACTGGCAAAACCGTAGGCTTTATCTATACATCTATAGGTACATATAAATAAAATTGGAGTGTCTCTTTGTAATATTAAAATAACCGCTTTTTACTAAATACACATGGATGTATATACGGTACATATTATACCGAAATTACAGTTTTTACAAATTTTGTCTGTCTGTCTGTTTGTTCTCGCTAATTTCTGGAATGGCTGGACCAATTTTGACGGGACGGTCACTGGCGGATAGCTGATGTTCCAAGGAGTAACTTAGGCTATAAATTAACCCACCCTTTATTCTCTCAGGCAGGTGAAACCGCGGGAAACAGCTAGTAATTACATAAAACTGTTCCGTTTCTGACCGACAATTCACGACCAAAGCTATTGAGCGCAAGAAACTGAAATTTGGCAATGTACAATCAATGAAGTCAGCGGTGGAGCAGTTTGAAAAAAAATCCCTTGGCTCGCTCATAGAGTAGAGGCACACTAGAAACTGGTTATGTATACAAGTGTCAATGTGTGTGTAAAGTAGCGCTGAAAGTGACGATGACTTGCTGAGCGATTCTCGCCCTTATGGTGGTCCGGCGTGAAGTTGTTCGACTGTATATTGCACTATGAAGGGATGACCTGATACTTCCATTAGATCGTGAAGTCACTGTTAATTAAAAACATGTGCGGACGTAGCTGTGGGCATCCTCTAGTTTAGCATATAAATAAACACAAGACCACTGCAGTTAACCTCTATACTTGACATGTTTTAACATTGAACACATACTATCCTTATAAAAATAAGGAAATTTTCAGTTTCCTCAAGTGATTCAGTGCTCGAAGACATACCTACGTCGTTTGAGGTTTTTATTTTAAATAATAACACTGATTTATAAGGGCGGTTTCAGATTAGCGTATTTATCTGCGCGTATACGGTCGTTTCAGCATACGCGCTTATACGCGCGCTACAATACGCGCTTCAAAAAACAGGACTCGCGTAAACGGACATATTCGGGCGTGTTCGCTCGAAACGGTAGTGACATCTTGTCAGTATCAACATGAATTCTGATGACTTGCGCCTATACGAGCTTAGAAGCGCGTCAACGCTCGTACGAGTTGCGCGTGTGCCAAAAGGCGCGCCTATACGCGCCTGCATGCGCTTACAAAAACGAGCTTATACGCGCGTATAAAACGCTAATCTGAAACCACCCTATACTTATCAATTCTGTTTGTATCTTGTGTCTATTGTAGAATGCTTCGAAATGTTTCTGTATAAACACGTACCTAACATAGATAACCGAAAGATAGGGTCAATCGATAAATTTGTATTACCTAAGGCCCTCATACGTAGCGCTCATAGCGACACTTGGCTTGCCGTTCGTAACAGATAGGCAAAGTTAAGCGACGCTTGCACAGGTCGCCACTTGGATGGGTGACCACAGGTGTGGCATTGGCTGAGCGCTACCGTGCATCGGAGGACACGTAAAGCTGTCGGTCCCGGTTCTTGTCTCAGGATAAGAATCGTTAGGCCACGTCGGAGGCCTTCGGGCGGTCAGAAAACTCCGACACTAGAGTTGGCCACATACTCACACGAAAAACAAACAAACCTAAGGCCCAATTCCATTTCTGGGTAGAACTTATGTTCCAGTTAAAATGGCACAATGTTTGTGCGGCCTATCCGACAGAATCGTTTATCAGGAACTTATCAGTTAGCGTTAGAACTGGCCACAAGAAACAAACTATTTCTATTGATAGTCATTATACCTTTTCTGTCCGTGTGGTGACGGATTAAGAATACGGAATGTCACCATAATCATCCCATGGGAGTCGTAAGAGCCGACAGAGGGAGCATATTATGCAGAGAACAGCACTGTAAGAGAAGGAAAACTTGATACAAACCCTATACCAACCCGTTAAGCCAGCGTGGTACCTAAGTATAGTAGGCCAATTCCTCCTTTCAAAAGAGAGGCTTAGTCCAGCAGTGGACTGTTCTTTAACAGGTATTTTTTTTTATCGACCAAAGGACACAAAGGGATCCCGGTTATCAGACAGCACAACAAAAACCTTGAATCTACCTACAGTTTTAAGTCCTTATCTGCTTGTTTGTTGTATAATTATTATTAATAGAGGAAAGAGCAAAGAGCGTTCGATAATGATGTTTATAGATTGTGCTTTCTCAGAATTATTATATTTAACCGACTTAACAAAGGAAGAGGTTCTATTTTCGTCGGCCATGTTTATTTTGTTATGATTGTCCGTCAATTTCTCCCGTTATTTGAGAACAGATTTTCATAATTCTTGAATTGTTTGATATATCGTAGGCAATACCGAGTTATTTCAATTCCAAATTAGAATTAATGGCCACCCAGGGAAATCGAAGGAAACGCTTTTATGTATTTTTTATTTTTTTAAGGTCTCACGCCTGTATCTCCGTAGGGGGAGACAGAGGTGTAATATTACACCGACATTTCACCATGAATTTTTAGGACCCACGTAATAGGGGGCGAGCCTATTGCCGTTACCGGGCACATCACCAGACTCCGAGCTGCTACTGAGAATTCAGAAAAACCCAGAAACACTTTTGCACGACCCGGAAATCGAACCCAAGACCTCCGATCAGCAGTCGCATACGCTATCCTCTGGTTTGGTTTTGTGGTTTATATTTATAGATTTGCTGTTTGACCTCTGCGGAATCCTTAATATTTTGCCAGATGGATTGATTTCGAATTAGACAAATACCTATTCCGAATTAATGTTTAACTATTTGTTTGCTTTTTAGTTTAAAAAAAAGTAACAAATCTTAGTCCGAGCTCTCGTTAATAAACATTAGAATCACTTGTTTATAAATCATTAATTTTTTTTATTATTGCTCGCTAAATAATGTGCCCCGTAAATGGCAATAGGCTCGCCCCCTATTACCTACATTGGGACCCAAACATAACTGGCAAAGTGTGGGTATGTAATACACCTCTGCCTACCCCTTCGGGGATAAAGGCGTGAAGTTATGTTATGTTGTTAATCACTTGTCTTGAATGGCATATCATCGAAAAGCGTAATAGGTATCTAGATAAACTACTGAATAGTTACTGGTGCTAGAAACGAAATCGGATAGTGGATCCCTTTAGTGATGCAAGCAAGGAAGCCTTTTTTATATTTCACCTAAATTTTATTATTGGAAATCACTCTTACATTAGTTAAATAAGGGATGAAACTGTAGGCCAGACTAAACCGCGGGTAACAACTAGTTTCTATAAATATCAGGCTCGTGTCAAAAGTACAATCGATAACTGAAATAACCTTCTTATCATATTACATTATCACAATTATAACAAAAAACACACTTTTTGTACAACAGCTATAAAACTTTAAACTATGTAGGTAAGTAATTTGTATTATTAGTTGTAATTTTCCATGCTTTATGATGCAAATGTTTTTAAAGGCATTCTCTCTTTTAGTATTGGTAACTATTTTTATTTACATACAACATTAGATACATATAAAATATGGCCTAGGTATTGTTCGAAATTGTAGTAGGTATATTATTTAGATATAGCCATGAGTTTGATAGGATTATAATATGATAGTTTCAATATTCTAAAAGAGTAGTCAGGTTTCATGCCGTTTTTTGCCGAATTCTAATCCATGGATCCGGCTAGTGGTTCATGACCTATTATTCTGTTATTATAATATATTCAATTGTCCTCAATAAATACTAAAAATATACAAATCTACCTACCTATTCATCAACGTGCAACTAATAAAAATAGTAGGTATGTCAATACATATTAGGCATTCAAACATTCGAAAATATGCACTTTAAACTTGGACAGTTTTCGTCTTCGATAGGTATGCTATGAGTAATCATTTACGTACTTAACACATTTTACTCGACATTCAACTCCACAATTCTCTAGAATATTGTGTATTATTTATTAATTACCTATTGTTTTTCTATCAACGGAACAAAACATATAAATAGATAAGTACAAATTCAACAACCTGTTTTTAACATAAGTGCATCCTGTGTTTTCTGTAAATGAGGCAACACAAGATAACAAGACTGTGAAACATCTCATTTATCATGTAATGGGTATTCTTTGTTTAAGAAATAATAAATAAATAAACTTACAGTAAACATAACCAGTATTTTCTACATAAATTAAGTAATAGTAATACTCACTGCAGCGCCATGTTTTAAGCAAGATCCGGCATCTTCGTCAGCACTGACACCTTCATCCCAGCTCACCACATACAGGGTAAGTAGGGCTACAAGCACGATACTAGTAAGGAAACGCATGATGTCTTCTCGCAAACTGTTTCACACAGCATCTTACCGCCGCTTATAAACTTATATCTATCATTCGTTCAACGCATGACCTTCACTCTCCAACGTCATTCTGTTCTCGATAAACGAATAAATTAAATCAATAAATAAAGACTAATTTGGAGTGTAAGCACTCGGTATGTGATAACAGCTTTGTTTTTAATAACAATTCTGATTAACTATCTCGTTGTTTCGAAGAAGTTTGTCTAACGGGATAAAAACAGTAGCAAGTTGTATCAAAACAGGTTATACGGCATTATACTTAGAATTTAGATAGCGAACGTAGTGCATAGCTATCTTTGCTTGCCGTTCAAAATAGACAGCAAGTAAAGCTATGTTTGAGAAAGTGATTGCACTGCATGAGTGGCCGCTCGCGCTGGTTGTGGCATCTACAGTAATACGCTGGCGTGCTTCGGAGTGCATGCTTGTAAAGCGTCGGTTCCGATTCTCATCACTGGACAAGAATTAAGGCCATGTCTGAGACCTACAGGATTTATAAACTCTGACAAAATAGTTCAAACTTATAAGCAGGAAAACAAGGTCAGAATCTACAAAACAGTCATTAGACCCATTCTGATGTACGGCTGTGAGGCGTGGACACTGACACTAAAGCTGCGCGTCCACCGGCTCGGAATCGGAGCGTACGGAGCTGAAGGATTTGTTGCTTTGTATTAATTTCTATGAAACTGCGTGCACTGCATCGGCATTTCTGCGCCTGAGACCGGTATTTGTGCTGATGACGTCATCCGCAGTGAACGCATCATACGGATTCCGAGCGTTTCAAGTTCTGACGTGTTTGCGACTTTAAACTGTAGGCAAAAATACTTATTCACGATGAACGACGATGTTTTAATTATGTTAGTGGAAAGGTATGAAGAACTTTATAATTTAAAACATGAACATTAACATAATCAACTTAGGAGAGACAATATTTGGGACGAAATTGGGCAAATAAAATCTATTTTCATCTTCTAATAAATCAGAATATAATGTATGATATTCTGCGAAAATTAATCTAATTACAACAATATCCTCGTCACTGTCCTCCTGCTTTAAAAATACCTAAATTGCCGATGCTGAATCCGAATGCTGTGGACGCGCAGCTTTAAGAAGAGAACAAGCTGTTAGTGTCAGAAAGGAAGATCTTGCGGCGGATTCTGGGGCCAACTAGAAAAGAGGATGGGAGCTGGAGGATCCGAAAGAACCAGGAGGTAGAAGACCTTGTGGCCGAACCAAATATTATCGGCGAGATTAAGGCGTCACGACTTCCCTGGTTTGGTCACGTGATGAGGATGGAAGAGGATCGTGCTGCAAAAAGGGTGTATCTGGGACGACCTAGCGGTCGACACCCGGTGGGTCGTCCTAGATATCGCTTGAATGACGAAGTCCTAAAAGATCTAGCAGGACTTCGTAGACTGAACTGGAAGGAGTGCATCCACGACAGGAAAAGTTGGAGAGATCTCGTGTCAGAGGCCAAGACTCACTTTGGGTCGCTGCGTCACCACGAATGAATGAATGAATGAATGACAAAAGAGTTGACCACACACTCACATAAAAAGAAAAACATTGAACTAAACTAAGTACATAATTGATGAAAAGAATAAATAATGAAAGAATTTAAGTATAAATCTGTCATAACAAGTCAAGTACATGCTTTAGAATTTTTGGTTTATTATCTTATTCTTCTAACGTGAACATAGTAGGTATAGGTAGGATAAAGTAGGTTGGTAGGTTTTAGTAGTGCAAAATTATAAAAAAGAAAAAAAATTACTTAGCATGTTTCTCCAATGAAAAATATTAAAAAAATAATATGAATCAAAATTACATATTAAAGGTATTACCTATTTGTAAATAAAACTAATATTTAGGTACCCCTTATATAAATTTAATACATGTAAGAATGTAAGATAACTCTCAGTAGGTAGGTACCTAATCTAACTTATAATTATATGACGTAGTAACAAGACTGTTCAAAATAAGGCAGCACAAGTTCGGCAAGGTTTTTATGGCATAAGGAAAACGAGCAGGCGGATCTCCTGAAGGTAAGCGATTACCGACGCTAGAGGAGTCATAAGGGTGTTGACGACCAGGATGGAAAAAGTGGGAGGAGTGGAATGCGAGAGAAGGAAAGGATTACGGCTCCGGCACGGGATGCAAACCTAAATCTTAACATTGTGAAAACAGGCTTTATCTTGAATATTATTTAATTAAGTACATACATACATACATACATATCGTCACGCCTTTTATCCCCGAAGGGGTAGGCAGAGGTGTATTTCTACACCCACTTTTCGCCAGATATACTTTAGGCCCACGTAATAATGGCGCTTCCAGACTCCGTGCTGCTACTGAGAATTTCGTGACAGAAAAATCCAATAACACTGCCCGACCCAGGAATCGAACCCGGGACCTCCCGAACCCACGCGCACATTTATGCCGCGAGACCAACGAGGCAGTCGTATAGGGTTTGATGTCGAGTTTGCCGTCTCTGCGCAAAGATGTATTTGCCGTGTGGTTGACGGCATAGAATACAAGTGTCACCACCCCCTATCTTCCCGTGGGTGTCGTACGAGGGGAGTTCAGTGTATTCTCGGTATAGGTATGAAGGAAAAGGCGAAAAATTCTGAATAAATTTTATTTTTCAATATACTCCCCTAACATCTCAATACATTTATTTGTTCGTGAAAGTAACTTTTCAATTCTCTCTGAAAAATATTTTTCTTCATGGCCCGAAAAATGTTCGTTTATTGCTCCCTTCAACTCTTCATCGCCCGAAAAATGCTTTCCACGAAGGTCTTTTTTAAGATTAGGGAATAGATAATAATCACTAGGGGCCAGGTCCGGACTGTACGGTGGATGATTGATTTCTTCAAATCCGTACTCCCGCACAGCAGCCTGGGCAAGGCGCAACTTGTGAGCCGGCGCGTTGTCGTGAAGCAGCAACACACCTGCGGTTAATTTTCCACGTCTTTTTTCTTTAATTGCCTAATTTAAATTACGCAGGGTGGTTGCGTATGATGCAGCAGTAATACTTTGACCTTTTTTTGTGTACTCGATTAGCAAGATTCCCTTAGCATCCCAAAACACCGTGGCTATGAGCTTTCCTGCGGACGGAGTGACTTTGAACTTCTTCGGCGGGTCTGATCCTTTTTTGTGCCACTGCATAGACTCTTGCTTGCTCTCAGGGTCATAGTGATGAACCCACGTTTCATCACCAGTAACAATCCGATCGAAAATACTTCGCGGATTTTCACCACAGAGGTCCAAAAACTCCTTACAACAGTCAACTCGCACTTGTTTCTGTAGCGCGGTGAGCATTCGCGGCACCCATCTTGCACTGACCTTTGACAAATTCAGGCGCTCATGAAGGATTGTGTGAATGGTACCCACGGATAGCTTAGTCATTTCTGCTAATGTTTTCACTCTTACACGGGCATCTTCAAGTACAAGTTTTTCGACTAATTTGACGTTTTCTTCAGTAGCGGCACAAATTGGCCCACCAGCACGGGGGTCGTCTT
The DNA here is from genome assembly GCA_944739405.2 of Euclidia mi. Classification (NCBI taxonomy): domain Eukaryota; kingdom Metazoa; phylum Arthropoda; class Insecta; order Lepidoptera; family Erebidae; genus Euclidia; species Euclidia mi. The sequence continues at coordinate 110,445,707 of OX123186.2, read as the reverse complement.
CAATGCTCTCTCTACCCCGTTTGAATTCACTTGACCACTTCTGAATTCTAGATAATGAAGGCGCAGAATCTTGGTAAACAGGCACCATTTTTTCATGGATAATTTTTTTGAGTTTTTCCATGTTTTGTGAGGAATTTTATCACTGCACGATGCTCGATTTTTTTCATAATTGTCGAATCAGTCATCATAGTTGTCTTTTCGCAATGATATCTTGAATACTAATGGTGGCAATTAAATGAAATTTTGTATTTATACCCTCAAAGAGTGTCATTAACTAATGAAATAATTAAATTACCCTTATTATTAGTATATCACCTCGATACCGAGAATACATTGAACTCCCCTCGTAAGAGGCGACTAAGGGATAACATGATGCAAATTTAATTAAGTTCGTCTAAATAATAATAGAACACGACTACTCGAAAGGGTTCTGCAACAAACGTCAGCAGCTAGCTGCAACTTCAGCTTGCTAATTCTTTGAGGTATGTTGTTCACCATTAATCATAAAGTCTCACTTAGCTGGTCACCAGTATCAACCAACATCATCATCCTGGCGTGTTCCCGGTTGCATCCAAGACTGCCCGCCTTAGAGCTTGGATTTCGTTCCCCTAGTCTGAGCAAATATGACAGCTTTTCAACAGACTGCCTCGTTGGTCTCGCGGCATAAATTTGCACGTGGGATTGGGAGGTCTCGGGTTCGATTCCCGGGTCGGGCTAAGCGTTATTAGGTTTTGCCGTTAGGAAATTCTCAGTAGCAGCACGGTGTCTGGTAATGTGCCCGGTACGGCAATCGACTCTCCCCCTATTACGTGGGACCTAAAAATTCATGGCGAAATGTGGGTGTAATATTACACCTCTGCCTACCCCTTCAGGGATACAGGCGTGAGTCTATAAAAATAAATTCAACAGAGCGTCTGCCGTCTGACCGGCGTAACCTAAGGGCATAATGATATTCCTTAACTTAGAACTGTATAATCAAGCATACTGACTCCCCGTCTCGACTGGCAAAGATCTTCATGAGAGACAGGACAGATCGAGGCACGGGGCAAGTGTAATTTAATAATATACTTAGTAGGTACTCATGTGACTTTACAAAGTCAGTTGGAAGTGCTGCGGGTACGAACCTGATACCTTTTGCTTGACGGAAGGCAACGATAGCCGAGTGGATATACCAACAGACTGCTATGCAGAGGGTATCGGGTTCGAATCCACGGCGCGCACCAATGACTGTCCGAAGTTAAGTGCGTATTAAATTGTTAATTATCGCTTGCCCCGTGCCTCGGAGAGCACGTTAAACCGTCGGTCCCGGCTGTCATGAAGATCTTTGACAGTCGTTACGGAGAGTCAGTACCCTCAAATAAACTGATACTGGTCTAAACCACGGAATATCGCTATCCCTTTGGGTTGCGGAGGTCAGACGACTGTCGCTCTGTAGAAAAGTTGATATTCTTCCAAATCTGGTAAGAGCAGTAAGCGGACCTCGGGCTCCAAGGCGAAAAGTCTTGGATGCAACCGGGATAACGCTAGGACGATGATGACCTACTGCTTGGCAGTATGTCAGTCTTTTCATTACGCTATCGTAGTCTCTTATACCAGCATCAACTACCTATTTGTCTGTTTAAAATTATCAGACTATAGTCGTAGATATGACTGTTTCAAAATACGAGTTCAAATTAGAATAATATTACTTTATGTAACAGCTCCCCAAGATAGCCACTTAAGGTTAAATATTTTTATCAATGGAACACGCTTAGAGATATGCCAATGTAAAGTACTTAATAATATTTTTTTATATTTTGTACTTAAATTGTTGTACTAATAGTAGGTACCTACTTTACTAACTAGCGTATAATATCGAAATGAAACTAAAAAATCTAGGTTACTTCGTAACAGTCATTCCACTTACCGTAATCCAAGTAATCATGCTGTTTAGACTTTCACACGTGAGAGTGCTGGAGGCCCCATCTCCTATTCCTTCTCCCTCAACCCACTCCTCCTCCCATCCCTCTTCCTAACCCAAAGGGCGGCAATGCACTTGTGACTCGTGTGGTGTTGCTTGTGTCCATGGACGACCATAATAGCTTACCATCAGGCGATTCGTCTGGTCGTTTGGCGCTTATGACATAAAAAAGACGTGTTAAGTGGTCTGTCCGTGTGGTGACGGATTAAGAATATGGAATGTCACCACCCTATATCATCCCATGGGTGTCGTAAGAGCCGACAGAGGGAGCATATTATGCAGAGAACAGCACTGTAAGAGAAGGAAAACTTGATACAAACCCTATACCAACCCGTTTGGCCAGCGTGGTATAGTATGCCAATTCCTCCATTCAAAGGAGAGGCCTAGTCCAGCAGTGGACTGTTAAAGGCTGATGATGAAGTGGTTAGTAGTCACTAAAGGTCTTAGCCAACTAACACGACTGTGCTCCAACACCGCTTCCACCCAACACCGAGCTTACCGCAAACTGGTTTCCACCGCGAGACTAAAATAAATAGGTACTCGTCTTGTCTTTGTTCCAAAGTCACCTCAGAAACCAGTTTGTATTGAAAGACGCCCAAAAGGACTTCAGGAAAACAAACAACAACAATCTAAGATCAGTTTATTGTCTCCAATTTACAAGATGATTGTCGGTACCAAAGCACCGTGCTTCACACTTCAACGATCGCAATCGTATGACTGGCTGTCACTCGAGCATGTTTGACACTGAACGTTGCCTGTCATATCTGTCAGTGTCAAACGTGTCGAGCTTTCATAATATTTTATTGAATTACCCACAAATGTATCTGAATTAATGAATGAGCGAAACAGTATTTATTTAGTTATCGCTGTAGAAACCAATTTATATAGTTACCTAACTATACTTCCTGAGTCACTACAAATGGCGCAGTGGTTAAGCGGTCAGTTTCTCCAGTGCGCTGGCTGCTGAGTTATATTGTTTAATAATATGATACAACTTACAAGCTAGGTCACACCTGCGTCATCAAGGTATAGTTAGTCATTTTAACAAATTATTGATTTCATAGAACACCTCTATGTTCTGTGGTAGTCTTACAAGTAAATAAAAGAGGTGAATCGAGCAGGGGAGGGTTAGGTTAGGCTAGGATAAGCTCCCCCCCGTTGGATCTCCACCTTGTCGTGGTGGGGGGGCTCAGTAACCGTGGTTAGGTCACCCACGGTGAAGCTAAGCGAGATCCCAGGAGAGGACGCTCCGCGTGGGCTTGACGGAGGCCTGCGCAGGATGCGTCCAATGGTGCGGGTGTGAGGGACAGTTCTTCTGTCCCTTGCAGTCGGGCGCGGTCGCGGGAGGACAGGTGTGTCGGTATTGCGTTGCCGCGCGCCCTATCTCCCGCGACCAAATGGGGGCGCACCATCATCGTTGCGTCGCGGTGGGGCCGCAGAGGAAGAGGAGACGCGGTGTTGCGTTGCCGTCCTCCCTATCCTCTGCGGCCGCTGGGTGCTTTGGCGGCGGAGCCCAACACCTTCATCCGCCGCCAAGGGGGTTTTGTTCGGGGCCCGCCTGACAATCTGGCGGGCCAAACCCGTCGGGGGGTAGCGAGGAATGCTTCGGCGATACCCGACCCTCCGACACACGGGTACATGAGGAACACGGGTTGGTTTTTAGTCAGTAAGAGTCTGACAGTCCCCTTCGCCCTTCCCCCCCAGGGCGGAGGGACTCCGTGAGGATTTTACAACCCGACACCAAAAAAAAAGCTAGGATAAGCTGACATCTTAATGACAGCGAATTCTGTTCTTCTACAAATACATAAATATGACTATCACTGATTAGTAATGTATTAAACTAAATTGTATTTATTTATATTTAATTTAAAATACAGACACAAAATTTTCACAATATAATTTAATTATATTAAAGTTGTAGAGAATTTTAACCGTAAAGTTTAGAGAGCATGCCACCTTTGAAATGGAAATCTCTGCGCAAAGGTAGTTTTAACTCTAACGGAATCACATATTGCATAGTTTCTTCTGCGAAGAGGATCAATTTTCTTTCTTTCGTCAGACAAATTGCAGAATTTTTGAATAACTGTTCGCATTATATACAACTGACGTAGTCAAAACTTCGATCTCCTTATAGAGTTCAGTAGTAGAAGATAGACGGGGTTTGGAGAAGCCAACTTTTAGAATCATTCTTCGAGCTCTTCCGAGGGTTATCATTTTTGTTCTACGTGCCAATGCGCACGCAACCGCATTATATTCTTAAAGTTTTCTGGGAATGGCACCAAGAATATATTATTAGCCGTAAAAGTCAAATACTTTGTGGGTAGTATCGATCCCCACCACTAATTTCCTATAAAAGCAAGCGCTCAGTCGCACGCGGGCTCTCTTGCCGGTCAGTCGTCGCTTGGAAAGGTGGTTGGTGTCGATACTGTGAGTCCGTTTTGGTGATTCAGTGTTTGAAAATTAACGGTTGTTTGCGATATTGAACTCATATTTATTTAAGTGAATTTTTGTTACGATTTGTAATAAATTAGTTTCAGTTTATTGTAATTCGTCTTTTTTTTTAAATTATAACACTTCTGGATGCTAAAATCACAAGTGGGATTGGATTTCGCTCACAAATTAGCCTTGCAAAAGTAAACAACCGTTAATTTCGGTGAAATGCCACGTGCATCTCGTAAAAGGTTAGTTGAGACGCCGCCGCCTCGTTCTGGCGTCGAACGTGATCGTCATAGTGAATCCCAGCGGCACAGTAGGCGCCGTTCGCGGTCGATATTCACGCGAAAGGTCGCGTTCGGGTTACGCGCGTCACGATAGTACCATGAAAGACGCGTTAGGTACGATTATGTCTCGATTATCCGCTATAGAGGAAAATACGGCTAGTGGCTCGCATGTTCCGTCGTCCGTCCGTGGTAACACACCCCCGTTAGATAAAAACAATAGTTCTACAACGCAAACGCTCGTCGATGCTTTAGGTTTACTAGTAAAAAATAAGCCCCATCATTATTACGTGTCAAATTTTGATCCAGCCGTAAATAACTTTGAGGTGTGGTGCGACGAGGTGGAAAGGGCTGGGCAAGCGAACCATTGGGACGATCGCGAATGTTTTTCCCGGGTAGCTCATTGTTTGAGAGGTGACGCGAAAACCTGGTTAAATGAGTGGAGCACAAATGATCGTTCTTGGTCTAATTTCGTGAAAGAATTTAAATCCTTGTGTCCTCAAAGAATCAACTACGCGCAGATCCTCCATGAGGTTGTAAATACCTCGTCTGATAAGTTTTTGTCGTATGCAGAATATGCGCGCCGTTCGTTGTTGCGTTTACGCATTATCAAAGGTTTAAGCGAAGAACTTATGGTCCAAATAGTGGTCCACGGTATTAGCGATGTCCAGGTGCGCGCAGCAGCCACTAATGCTGACCTAACAACCGAGAATCTCGTCTCGTTCTTAGCCACGTATGTTAAACCTACCCGCAGATTTGATAATCGTCATACTGATAAATTAACCTCTTCTAGTACTAGTACAACCAAAAAACGTAATTTTAACGGTTCATGTAGACCAGAGATTAAGTGTTTCATTTGCGGCCAAACTGGTCATTTCAAAGATAAATGCCCCAAGAAACGTAACGTTACGGAGAAGACCGATAACAACTCTAGACGCGTTTGTTCTTTTTGTAAGAAAGTGGGACATAAAGAAAGCGACTGTTTCGCTAAATCACGATCGGAGGCACAAAATAATAACAATCAACGAAAAGTTAACTTGTGTAGCGAATCTTCAAACGCGAAAGATAGCAACGATATAAGCACAGCAGTGATTCAGGGTATACCGGTTGACATTCTCATAGATAGCGGTGCCCTTAATGTGTCGTTGATATCTTCCGCGGTGGTTAATCATTTTTCCGGTTCGCGAAGGCAGACTAACCGTTTTTTGAAGGGAATAGGCGATAGAGGATCCATTGCTCATGAACATTAGTCTAACGGTTGAGTTCAGTAACATTTCACTCGAAGTAGATTTTTAATAGTGCATGCGTCATACATGAATACGCCCATCATCATAGGGACGGATGTACTCAATCGCGACGGCGTTACGTTTATTCGTACAAAACACGGTCAATATTTGACTCGCACACCCAATAATGTACCAAAAGTAAATTCGGTAACGGCCTGTGAGTCTGATAAAATAAGCACGCCTCTCGAAGGTGCGGAACTTGCCAAGCTGATGGTGGTCGTAGGAGAATTCTCTTTGTTTCTAATAACGGGGACAGCCACCACTATCGTGAGTACTGGCAAGATGCACATCAGTTTGACACGCGAAGTACCTGTAGCATACCATCCGTATCCTTTGTCCTATCAGGAGAAACGAAAGGTTCGCGAGATTTGTCAGGACTTGTTAGACAAAGGGATCATTAGAGAGTCGAATTCTGAGTACGCAAGCCCGATTATTTTAGTCAAGAAAAAGGACGGTTCAGATAGAATGTGTGTCGACTTCCGTGCACTCAACCGCATCACTCTCAAAGATAGGTACCCCCTACCCTTGATAGACGACCACATTGATCGGCTTGGGGGCTCTCAATTCTTCACATCCTTAGATATGGCCTCAGGCTTTCACCAGATACCCATTCATGAGGCCCCAATCCATAAAACAGGCTTTGTAACCCCGGAAGCCCATTATGAATATTTGAAAATGCCATATGGTCTTTGCAATTCTCCTACTGTTTATCAGAGGATCATCAATAATACCTTGCGCAAATTCATAGAAGCAGGTAGTGTCCTCGTATATATAGATGACGTTCTCCTCCTAAGCATGACTATTGATGAGGGCATCTCTTTGTTACGTGACGTGTTGAAGACTTTGGCTCAGGCCGGCTTTTCTATAAATGTGCGAAAGTGTTCGTTTCTGACCACCTAAGTAGAATACTTGGGTCGCATTATTAGTCATGGTCAGGTCAGGCCGAGCCCGCACAAGATCGAGGCATTAGTCAATGCACCTACTCCCACCAACGTCAAGCAAGTGCGCCAATTTTTGGGCCTTGCAGGCTATTTCCGACGTTATATCGAAGGCTACGCGATGAAAACCGCATGTATCTCACGTCTCACAAAGAAAGACGTAAAATTTGAATGAGGACCAGATCAAGATCAAGTCCGTAAAGATCTCATAAAGCGGTTAACCAGCGAGCCCATACTTGCGATTTTCGATCCGAGCCTTCCTACTGAGCTGCACACCGACGCCAGTAGTGCTGGGTACGGTGCTATACTCATGCAGGTTCACAAAGACGGTGGTAAACGGGTAATAGGCTTTTTTAGCAAAGTGACTCAAGGTGCGGAGCCCAAGTACCACTCGTACGAGTTAGAAACGCTGGCGGTCGTCAAGGCGCTGCAACATTTTCGCCACTATTTAATTGGTGTGCATTTTAAGATCATCACTGATTGCAATGCCTTGAAAGCCACTGAGCGTAAGAAAGACCTTCTCCCACGAGTTGCACGCTGGTGGATCTATCTGCAAGACTTCAATTTTGAAATTGAATATCGTAAGGGCGCGATGATGGGTCATGCAGATTACTTGAGCCGGAATCCGGTGACGTTGCAAATCAATAATATTGAACGACCAGTAAACTGGGCACAAATGGCCCAATCAGCCGACTCCAAGACTATTGATCTTATACAAAAACTTAGAGATGGTCTTTTAGATCCCCGTAGGTATGTCTGTCAGAACGATGTCCTTTATTATCGTTACTCACCCACTGGCGAAGAATCGCGCTTGTTATGCTATATCCCTAAGGGCCACAGGCTCAGTTTGCTACGTGTTTTTCACGATGAACACGAACATATCGGGGCCGATAAAACTTATGACCTCATTTTAAAACATTTTTGTTTCCCCGGTCTAAAACAATTTGTGAAAAAGTATACCTCCCACTGTTTGATCTGCATATCCAAGAAACGTGTCCCGAGAGCTCCACGTCAGCCCATTACGTCATGGGATAAATCTGATGAGCCTTTCAGTACAGTCCACGCTGACGTACTAGGCCCCTTACCAGAATCCAACGGATATAAATTTGTTCTTATTTTTGTCGATTCTTTTACAAAATTTTGCTTACTCTACCCTATATACAGACAAGATACCAATGAACTAAAACATGTTTTCAATAATGCGATATCTTTATTTCTAACGCCCAAGTTGTTAGTCTGCGACCGAGGTCGTATGTTTGAAGCGTCAGCTTTTACTAGTTGGATATCTGAAATGGGTTGTGATATTCATTACATACATACATACATACATATCGTCACGCCTTTTATCCCCGAAGGGGTAGGCAGAGGTGTATTTCTACACCCACTTTTCGCCAGAAATACTTTAGTCCCACGTAATAAGGGGCGAGCTTATTGCCGTACCGGGCACATTTCCAGACTCCGTGCTGCTACTGAGAATTTCGTGACAGAAAAACCCAGTAACACTGCCCGACCCAGGAATCGAACCCGGGACCTCCCGATCCCACGCGCACATTTATGCCGCGAGACCAACGAGGCAGTCGTATAGGGTTTGATGTCGAGTTTTCCGTCTCTACGCAAAGATGGTATTTGCATCGTGTTATCCCTTAGTCGGCTCTTACGACACCCACGGGAAGATAAGGGGTGGTGACACTTGTATTCTATTCCGTCAACCACACGGCGCATTCATTACATAACGCCCGAAATGCATCACTCCAACGGACAGGCTGAGCGTTATGTGAGGACAGTTCTAAATTTAATTCGAGTAGAGAGTAACAACAAAAAATCTACCTGGTCTGATGCTTTATGTAAAATCCAATTAGTTTTGAATGTAAGGAAACAAAAGACCACACAGTATTCGGCTTTGTATCTTTTAATCGGTACCAACGCAACCACTCCTGTGATTCGTGCACTAATCCGCGACGTTGCTATCGAGAACTCCAGGCCCAATCGTGAAGCCATGAGGGAACTCAGCAGGAGCTCCGCTAAGGCATCACTTGACAAAAACCGACAGAGTCAAGATGTACGGGTAAATCGCCAAAGACACCCGCCAAGGCAATTCCAGGTTGACGATCAAGTATTTGTCATAAAGTACTCTCAGTCTGCAGGAAAGCTCGATCCTGGTATGAGGGGTCCATATCGCGTTATAAGAGCGCTGCCAAGTGACCGCTACGAGCTGAAGCTACTGAGCGGAGCTAGAGGCAAGACAACTCAAGCCGCAGCTCAATATATGGTACCCTGGAAGGGCGAGTGGTGTCCTGAGAGCTGTGCTGCATTTTTCGAAAGTAAGTTTCGAGTGAACTTTTTAATGTGTCTTTAAATTACAGTAGCTCAGTGGATGTGTATGCACGCGTGAGAGTGTGAGGCGAGTGCTGGCTTTGCTGATTGGGACATGCTGCCGAGGTGGTTCAGCTGGCGTGCTCCTGAGGGTAGCGCGCTGGAGTGCCTGGTACCGGCAGACGCGTACCATGCACGCGTGGCGGGCGTCGTCCCGGAAGTGGTGTTCTCTGAACACGTATCAGGCTCCGGCCTGGCAGGCGCTGTCCTGGAAGACGTGTACTTTGTACACGTGGCGGGCGCTGTCCCGGTAGATGTATTCTTTGAATGCGTTCAGGCGCTGTCCTAGAAGACGTGTACTTTGTACACGTGGCGGGCGCTGTCCCGGCGGGCGCTGTCCCGGTAGACGTATTCTTTGAATACGTTCAGGCGCTGTCCTGGTTCACGTTTTTAACGTGGGAACTTGCAAGTTCAAGTATGAGTTTTGAGTGAGACGTAAGTATGAAGATGTGTGATTATTGCTGCAAGTGAAGTGTTTTTACGTCTGTTATGAAAGATTATTTTTGTATGAGGGCCTTGTTTGTGTGAGGAATGACAGAATAGGCAACATTACATGTTGTCATGGTTAATTAACAGCTTGTTTCTTATGCAGATTGCGATGATGACAACCCTGACTATGCCAGCGGATCCTCGAGTACCTACTCCTACTGGTCCCAACAGTGCTCCGAGTTCTATGGGCGAAGACGGCGAGTAATTTATCTTTGCCGTACCCACTAGCTGCCCAGAAGATAACTCCAGTGCAGCCGAGGACGGTGCAAGATCAGGAGAGGCCGTATTAGCCGTAAAAGTCAAATACTTTGTGGGTAGTATCGATCCCCACCACTAATTTCCTATAAAAGCAAGCGCTCAGTCGCACGCGGGCTCTCTTGCCGGTCAGTCGTCGCTTGGAAAGGTGGTTGGTGTCGATACTGTGAGTCCGTTCCAATATTTTGTGTACCTTTTTTTTGTGATTCAGTGTTTGAAAATTAACGGTTGTTTGCGATATTGAACTCATATTTATTTAAGTGAATTTTTGTTACGATTTGTAATAAATTAGTTTCAGTTTATTGTAATTCGTCTTTTTTTTTAATTATAACACTTCTGGATCCTAAAAATATAATAAGATTCCTAAATATATTGTAACTCAAAATGATCTCCATAGTTTTAAAAAGTGTTTCTATCAGTTTTTAACCAGCAAAGTATACTACTCTGTGAGTGATTATCTGGCGGATGAAAATTTGATTTTATAAATAGTATTTAATCTTAAAATTGTCTAATTGTAGCAAACGAGAATTAATATTGTATTTGATTCCTAAAAAAATTGATTATTATTCATTTATTGACATTGTTTTTTGAGCTAATATCTATTGAATTAATTAAAATCTGACTATGTGTATTTCGTTTTTACAAATAAGAATTTGTAAGTAACATCTATTTACCTATGTTCGACAAATAAAGAATTTTGAATTTACAAGCACCTCCCCATGTCGTTATGCAATAGCTCAAAATTGACTGCACAAGGCCTGGTATACCATCCTCATGGTATGCCTTTCTGCTACTCCTCAGAGATCTTTAAAAATGTAAGTGAGTTTGCGGATTCTTTGAGAAAGCGACCGTATGTGATTTTCGAAGGTTAGGTTCGAATCCAAATCCACACCAAGATATTTAAAATGTTTTACAGGGCTGCCATGATCACTGGGCAAGAACAGTTTAGATTTGGCGGAAAGTTACATTCCGTTCGATTGTGAATTGAAAAAAAAACATACATATATTTGGTTTTGTCTTCGTTTAATGTGAGAGAGTTAGATGCTAGCCAATGGGCGACTGTATTGAACCCAATCTGCGCAAGCTGGAAGAGGTCATGCAATCCCTCAGCATAAAAAGTAAGGGCAGTATCCTCGGCATATGCTGTAATACAACATTTTTTTATATTGAGTGCATAGGGTTCCCACCAAGAACTTAGGGTCCCAAGCCAACCTCATCTGCAAGTGGTGCACCTGCCGATCAACGGACGAGGCTCTGGCAAACAAAATATCCCGATAAGCGGCAATAGGCTCGCCACCTATTACGTGGGATCAAAACACTGGCGAAAAGTGGGCGTTTAATATGGCCTCTGCCTACCCCTTTGGGGAAACAGGCGTGAGTCTATGTATGTATGTATGAGTTTATATAAATCATTGTAATAGCATGGAAAGAGAGTCGGGCCCAAGATGCTGCCCTGAGGAACCCTAAAACCTATCGGTAGATCATAGCTAGTCCACTCGCCAATTTTAACGTATCGAGTCCTATTATTCAAGTAATCTGATAGTAAAGCCAGTGGACTACCTCTAACACCAAGGCTCTCAAGTTTCCCCGACAGTCGAGAAACAGAGATAGTGTCAAACGCTTTTGCGACGTCTATAAATATTGTTAAGCATTTGTATTTATTGTCCAATTTTTTACAACTAAGCTAAGCACTGCATTGTCAGTAGAGCAAGAGTAAATAATAATATAATGAAAATAACATTATAATGCACACAAAAAGTGCCCGCATTGAATTAGTGAATTATGTACAACTAATGTTATGTGGGTACATTAGCCTGGTAAGTAGTTATAAGAGCCCCTTCACACTAGCGTTTGTTGATCGTACTATGCACTACAAAAACGCGTCCGTTCTACCGCTATTCTTTTGCAGTCCATTGAATGCTACGCTATTGCTATTGCGGTGTTGGCGTCACACATTTCGCAGCAAACCGACTCGTCTGCCACAGCATAGACGTGTTTTTAAGACAACTCCTGCACGAGGACCTCATCCTGTGTCGCCGAGGTCTTTACAACCATAGGAACCTACAACTAACAGACACAATAATGAACACCCAGACAAAAAACAACAATTTTATGAATCACACGAAGTATTGTCTCGTGTGGGGATCGAACTCAGTATCAAGCGGCGAGGCCGCCTCTTAAGCCTCTACCACGGTAATTAGATTATATTACCGTGCCTCTACGCCAACTGTTCTGTTGTCTTGACGTGCCTATGCGCTGCGCATACGGTTATCTAATTCCTATGCTCGACAAACGCTAGTGTGAAAGGGCTCTTAGTTGTTTTTGCTTGATGGAGTAGACTGTTTATCAATGTAGGTATGTCAAATATAAAATTGAGTTAATTTACCACATCGAGTAGTGAAACAGATATAGTAATTGCTTTCATCATCTTATCTACTATTTTAGTAAACGATTTTAAACTTTCGCGATTAGTATACACTAGTCGACGCCAGCGGCTTCGCACGCACATATTTTCGAATTTCCTGTTTTGCCCGATCCCGTGGGAATTTCGGGAAATCCCGTCTTAGTGCACCCCCACGGTCCCCAAGGAACATACATGCTAAATTTCAGCTTTTTGCGCCGCGTAGTTTCGGCTGTAGCGTGTCTGTCAGTCAGTCAGTAACGCAAGGATTTTATATATTAAGATTATACAAAGTTATATAGCGGGTCTTACTCGCGATAAATAATATATTTAAGGCATAAATACCTCGGTTTTTGCCAACGTTTCGGCTGACTTGCTTCAGCCGTGGTCGCGGCGGGACTGGTGAGCTCAGCGCCGTCCTTGTGTTGTGCGGGTTTTGACACCTAGCCTAACTTGATTTTTATTTTTGTCTTTAACCGCACTGTCGGTACCTCGACAAACTACACTAATGACGTCTACACACTGTTGAGCTGTATCATTGCGGCGGTGTTTACACTTATTGCTGACTGGATTCCAAGTTGTTGATGATAATCTAAATCCATCCTCCCGGTTGAAATTCTTGTGTTTTTAGGGTTCCGTAGTCCACAAGGAACCCTTATAGTTTCGTCATGTCCGTCCGTCTGTCCGTCCGCAGCCTAGCTCAAAGACGCCTGGTGCTAGAAAGCTGATATTTGACATGAATATAGACATAAGATATTGCAACAAAACTGTAGAATAAAATTTTGGAAAATATTTTTTTAAGGGTATCTCCCCTACATATATAGTGGGGTTGAATTTTTTTTTGGTTGAGTACCCCATCATGTGGGGTATCATTGGATAGGTTTTAAAAAAATATTATTAGTATGCTCAAATCATTTTTCGATCAAGGGATTGGTTTGTCAAATATCAAGCTTTGAAGTGAAAAAAATTGTTAGACTCAAGTGTCCCCCCCCTCTGCCGGCTAAACTATTAATTTGGAAGAGGTGAAAAGAATCACACATGTAGTACATATAACGAATTTAAAAGGAAAACTATCACGGCTAAGTAGATATCACTAGTTTACGAGTAATCGTCGGTTAACTTATAAATACCTATTTCTGTGAGTTTACATTGGGCGCGCTGGCTAAATCTTAAAGATATACACGTACTTTGGTATGTAATGTACTACGGTACTACGTATGTATAGTAGTATTATATCTTGGAAACCACATTTTATGTTTACAATACATAACTGGATACATATCTAGTATTTTTCGAAACAAAACTTAGGTTCTCATAATAGTGTTATTAAAATTATTTTTTCAGCAAAATAAACAGTCGGATTTGTTGTACATTAATACCCTTTGCAGCAAGTCATTATGGGCAACTACGGAACCCTACATTGCGCGTGGCCCGACACGCACTTGGCCGGTTTTTTTATTTCAACCGCTTCACGCACTATCCTGGAGTAATAGTGACGATCGGTGGACAAGACCTGTGGTTGATGTAGTTTTATCCAGTGGTTTGGTCCGTTAGTAGGTAAGACGGCAACTTTCGTCAAGGCCTCTCGCCACTTTATTGACATCATCAAGAGCGTGACAAGGGAACCAGACGAGGTGATGGTGAGTTTTGATGTGGAGTCGTTGAGAGGAAGTTAGAGGAAAACGGTATATCTAAAGCATACACTGTTCTGCTAAAGAATTGCTTAGAAGGAAACTACTTCTTATAAGTAAAACTACTTCTTCTTACAGTGGACTACCGTACATTATGTCCAGATTGACGGGGTGGACATGGGTAGCCCAGTAGCACCGGTAATGGCCAATATCTGGATCTTTTGCGAGGTCTGTAAATATTGTTAAGCATTTGTATTTATTGTCCAATTTATTTACGACTAAACTACGCTAAGCACGGCATTGTCAGTAGAGCAAGAGTAAAGAAAATAACATAACATGGCAATGCACACAAAAAAGGGCCCGCATTGAATAAGTGAATTATGTACAACTAATGTTATGTGGGTACATAAGCCTGGTAAGTAGTTTGTTGATCACAAAAACGCGTCGGTTCTACCGCTTTTCTTTTGCAGTCCATTGAATGCTACGCTATTGCTCTTGCGGTGTTGGCGTCACACAATTCGCAGCAAACCTAATCGTGTGCCACAGGATTGACGTGTTTTTATGACAACTCCTGCACTAGGAACTAATCCTGTGTCGCGGAGGTCTTTACAAACATAGGTATAGGTAAATTCACGAAAGATGACCACTGCGCAGAAATCATTTTTTAGGTCCCCGTGGAGGTGCGGGGTGAGGCGCGGGTGGAGTGCCAATGGCGTGGCTCCGTTCTTGACGCATTCCCTAAATGCGTCAAGAATGGAGCAACGCCATTGGTGCACGAATGTACATATGCGCGACGGCCGCCATTTGTGGTCAACTTTCGTGAATTTACCTATACAACTAACAGACACAATGAACACCCAGACAAAAAACAAAAATTTTATGCATCACACGAAGTATTGTCTCGTGTGGGGATCGAACTCAGTATCAAGCGGCGAGGCCGCCCCTTACGTAGTATTTGTATACTCTTTGCTTAAGGCACTACGCCAACTGTTCTGATGTACTCTTGACCATTGACGTGCCTATTATGCGCTGCGCATACGGTCATCGGACTGCTACGCTCGGCAAACGCTAGTGTGAAAGGGCTCTTAGTTGTCTTTGCTTGATGGAGTAGAGTGTGTTTATCCATGTACCTAGGTACGTCAAATATAAAATTGAATTAATTTACCACATCTAGTAGCGAAACAGACATAGTATTTGCTTTCATCATCTTATCTATTATTGTAGTATTGATTATAATAAGACAAAGATGGTCGCAGCACATTAACACGTCACCTTCTCTAATCGTACATGCATGTACTCACGCCTTTTTCCCGAAGAGTAGGCAGAGACAACGGAACGCCACTTGCTTCTATCCTTACCAGATCCTTACATACCTCACGCGCTTCCTCTACATTCATTAGGGTAGACCGAGGCGAATCGGATCAGGGGGCGAATCGGATCAAAATAAGAAATGTGAGAAAATATTTTGAATTAGGCGCTGACAGGAAAGGCAAGCTACTGGCAGCTCACGAGCCACTTCCACCCCGCACCTGCTGCCATCGGTAGCGTTTTGATTCGACCAGTACATCAGCGTCAGCGTCGCTCGCCAGTGAGTCGCTTTTCGTGTGCGTCGCTAAAATTGACGCTCATCTAAAGCACATGCTTACAATTTCTTGGTGTAAATTTAAGAACTTGTGTTAAAACTTTGAATTATATAGCTTCAAGGGCTTGGGAATAGGTCTATTTTAGAAAACAATTTATTTTTAAACACACTGTCATCAGTCTTTCGAGAACTTTGTGGAGAACTCTCAGACATGCAGGTTTCCTCACAATGTTTTCCTTCACCGTTTAGCAAGCGATAATTAACAATTTAATACGCACATAACTTCGAAAAGTCATTGGTGCGTGCCGTGGATTCGAACCCGAGACCCTCTTCATAGCAGTCTGTCGCTCTCTCCACTCGGCTATCGCTGCCTTACACTATTATAGGTTAATGTGTAAAACATTTATTTCAAAAGTCTTCAATATAGAGTGATTCGGATCACGTCGTCGGGGGCGAATTGGATCACTTATTTAAAATGATTTATTTCACATCAGAGAATAGTTAAGTATTTTAATTCAAATATAGATGGTTCACACATATAAACGACATACAATAAAGAGAAAAAGCAGAAGAATGGTCCCCAAATAAAAATTATCGCCCCAAACAAAGTTCTGGCCCAGGAATTATTCTTAGGTCTGGCTGCTGAGATTTAAAAAGTGTATGGTAAACACGAATTTACAAAGAATAGTTTCTCTCTCCATGGATGTCATTAAAACACGTGGTAGACAATAATACCAATATTGCATTTGACTTCACTTCAGTGTAAGATTAATCTTTACGAAACTGATACTAAAAAGAAACGTAAAACTGCCGAAAAAGCTGTGAAAAAAAGAAAAACTGACTGATACCAAAGAAAATATATTATGGAGAACAAGAATAATAAAAGAACACCATGAATAAAAATCATGTGATAAGCATAAGATTGGCTTTGTATTTACTGATAAAAAAATCATTCATCCACCATGATGTGAAGAATGGTGCCCGAAAACAGTGCTGGTCTAGGTGGGAAAGAAGGCCCGTATTCATGTGATTTCTTTTTTAGTCATTAATATTGTTCTGATTATTTATTATTTTAATATTTATTTTGATACAAAGGCTTATAATTTTAAGAAAACCTTAATTTTATGTATGATCCTATTCGCCCCGATAATTGGGGCGATTCGTATATTTCTCTCTTTTTACCTTTTGATCAATATTTTGCACAATATATGAGTAATTCGGGTTTCGAAATGCTTAATGCGTAGCTAAATAATTACTGATTACCGTTTTGTCAATTAAAAATACATATATTATACCTTAGTATGATTTTTATGTCCTCAAATAAAACGTGATCCGATTCGCCTCGGTCTACCTTACTCTTTTGATACATGCTCGTCGGTGCCGGGCTCTTCGGACCTTTTCGTTTTTTAATCGTGAGATGATATTTGTTCTTTTAAATATTTATATGACGCCGCAGTATGCCACGGCGTTATCATTAGATAAATAAGTTGCTGAATTCACCTTTAGTAAATCTTGTTCTCCATAAATTATGTACCCAAAATTGTTTTCTCTTCAACGTATCTGTTTGTATTTGTCTTTCTTCAGCTTCAGCAAGAAGTGCTATTAATACTAAATTCCAGTGAATCGGACGCCTCGGTATGACGCGGCATGCTGCGCCATTCCGTGCCGCGCCGCGCCGTGCCGTCAGTCGGCGCCAGCCCTAAAGTAGCAGTAAGAACAGTGGCAGTAAATGTAGAATCGACAAGTAAATTATTTTATTAATTTATTATTTTTTCGTTCATAAGTGTCACATTGTGACCCAAATAAATCAAGAATTTTGTCTTTGATTTTATACTTATCATTTCTTCATCCACCTTCATTCAAAAGGGTAGTTTAGTACACACAGTGACAAGTCAATCTCGACAGTTGTCGTAGGATTTTAATACTTATTTCCTACGTCATAAGAAATTACAAAGGTCAAAATGTCTAGCTGGTGCTGCCATGTGTAGCTTTTTTTTTTATAGACTCACGCCTGTATCCTCGAAGGGGTAGGCAGAGGTGTAATATTACACCCACATTTCGTCATGAATTTTTAGATCCCACGTAATAGCGGGCGAGCCTATTGCCATACCGGGCACATTACCAGACTCCGTGCGGCTACTGAGAATTTCCTAACGGAAAAATCCCAATAACACTTTGCCCGACCCGGGAATCGAACCCGAGACCTCCCAATCCCACGCGCAACTTTATGCCGCGAGACCAACGAGGCAGTCAGCTTTATTATTATTATTATTTAAATAAAGGGAAAATAAATAAACACATGCGTATAATTTTAATTATTTATAAAAATAATAGTTTTATTGATATAACAAATGCCCTACGCATCATTGTAGTCTTTCACATAAACAATTAATTATTCCTACTTAAAAACATAGGTACACTTTACAAGTGGACTCAACACTTACTATTTCAATAAGAATGACTTATTATTAAAACTACATGCCTCAGACTAAATAAAAAGATAGACATTACCTTATATTGCTAGTGAAGCCGAAAAAGGGAGACCTTTAGAAAAAAAACGCGTTGACACGACACGCCAACATATCATTCAATTTAATTTTTATTTGATGTACCTGTGGCCTCATTTCGGTGTGGTGACAAACTCAGAATTCAAAGTGTCACTACTACCAAACAGCTCAGATATTTACATAGAGGCGCATATCCTATGGGCGCTCTGAAGACAAACTTTCTGTGACCCAAATTGCCGCCTGGCTGCGTGGCAGTCGCACTGTGACAGTTGTCTCTACGAGAGCAAGAGAGACGAACGTTCCTCCTGTGTATCTTAACTACGAGAGCAAGAGAGACGAACGTTCCTCCTGTGTATCTTAACTACGAGAGCAAGAGACGAACGTTCCTCCTGTGTATCTTAACTACGAGAGCAAGAGAGCCACGCCAGCGCCGCCAAGCGCGCCAACTACGATCGAGACTGGAGACAGTCTGCACTTGAAATCGGCACACGAAATCCTTAAGAACTGCGCTTCTATGTAAATCTGTATTCATTGCCATTACGTAGGCGTTGCGACTAAGGAAAATACACGAAGAAATAGAAACTCGACATCAC
Source organism: Euclidia mi (assembly GCA_944739405.2). Lineage (NCBI taxonomy): Eukaryota > Metazoa > Arthropoda > Insecta > Lepidoptera > Erebidae > Euclidia > Euclidia mi. Next base: position 110,426,975 of record OX123186.2, on the reverse strand, counting down.
AGCCTATACCTGTCTGTCCAGCGTGGTATAGTAGTTTAATTCTCCTCTTGAATCAAGACACTCAAATGAGAAGTGTCTTATGTCCAGAAGTGAACGGCAAAAGGTTGTGTGATAATTGTTGATTGATCAGAAGTAGGGGCGCTTGTATTAACTTGGGGTCTTTCCTTTTTCAGCTTCACTTGCGACGTAAGGCTTGCTATGTCTAACTTTTTATATATTATTGTATTTTAATAAGTAAATTAGCTTAGATAAACTAAGCTAATTTAATTATTAAAATACAATAATTAATTACAATTCCATTAAAGACATACATTTTTTCCTATATACAAAAATAATTTGTTCAATACTACGTATAAATTATAGGCCAATTAAATCCATTTCTAGTATAAAAATATAATTTTGGCGCATATTTGGCGCGTCGAGTTTGATTCCCCGGTGGGGTAAAACATTTCATTTTTTCAAAATCATTATTGAATATACAAATATTTTGATATTTTTTAAAACATATTTTCTAAAATATACAAATTCCCGCATTGGGAATGCAACCCATATATTTGGGTAATTATTTAAAATACATTGAAACAACAGACCAAGTACGCCCAAATAGTAATAGGCCAGCCAACTTGGGAGGCAACTAAATGCACAGGTTGAGAGTAAAGTGAATATTAAAATCACTGCTCCAAATAACAATTTATGTCATATTTATAAGCCATTATATCAACGACAACCCAGCCTACTAGACACCTAATGTTTTTATTTCTACAATCTAACAATTCTGTCAAAGTGGTAAGGTATGCGGGGCGAAGGGGGCTACAAAAATGCATTCTAATTGGCTGGTTCAAATTTGCGGTACGTCATAATTCATAACTAGTATTGGGATTGGTCTTATGTAAAACGTATAAGCCTAAGTGTTGTCAGAAAGTGTTTGCCTTACATGTAGGTTGTCGTTGCAAGAGAAAGAGAGAGGGAACGCTTCAGCACGCCGCGGAATCGAAAAGGCGATCGTGTTCCCTCTCTCCTTCTCGCTCTAGTAAATGACGATCCTAAGTGACAGAAAAAGATGGAAGCATAGGAAAGTGCGATGCGGTGCTGATAGGTGTAGCTCAACCCTTATAAGCTGCCGGCTTATACAGTCAAATATAAAAAAGATCAACGCCCAGTTGCACTGCGTCTGATAAGACCCAGTTAAATTTATCTTTTAGATAAATCACACTAATTGCATTTCACTTTTGAATTAATCTGGAAGATAATCCATGGGTGGTGTAACTGGGCCAAACAATTGTAAAGTTATAAAATAATAGGGTAGTTTCCAGGGTCAAAATAATTATATTTTATTTAGTCCGTATTTTAGATTATAAAAAAATATTGGACACGTATTTTTTCTTTTTTCAATTTAATAAAAAATAACTAAGATATAGCCCATTAAAGTTACGTGTGACGTCACCCCGTGCGAAAAAATGCAGCACGGCGTGACGTTATACGTAACTTTAATGAGCTATATCTTGGTCAGTTTTGGTTTAATTTACAAATAAAAAAATAATGTATCGCTTATTTTTAAATAATCTAAAGGAGGGACTTATAAATTATTTTTCGTCAACTAGCATATTGTCAGAACATTCGTTTAATGACAACAGGGTTGTTTCCAACTAGTCAAATAAACACTTTTGATGAAATGTTAAAAACGACTTATTGTACGGCGTTTCTATGAAATCTGACTTAGTGACGTCATAGTTTTTTTGCTGTCAAGTAGAATACTTCAACATGAATGAAACTACCATTATTTTGACATGTTTCACTAGATAAAAATACTTGTATAATTTATTTCACTTGCAGGAAACTTCCCTATTTGACTTCGGCACTATGGGTAATTAGCAGCGAAAGTATTACAACAGAACCTGGGCTCACTAAAATCTACTGCCAATAGTACAATACTTTATTATCGAGCGAGAATCGAACCTAGCTACCTTACCGTCTTAACCACTGAGCCATACGCGCAATGGTATTACAACTCGAAATATAAGCTACTCTAAATAACAATATAAGTCATAAACAATAACTATTGCCATCTGTTAGATAAGCAGCGTACTATATTAAACTGCTGTCAACAACGATGTTACAAGTAAAAAGAAGTAGATACGTTATAGGCGTACCAAAAGTAGGACGCTAAAATAAGCCAGTCGGCAAGTCTGACATATGTGTGTGTGGGTGTGACGTCGCGAGCCGGCGTCAAAGTGAAACTGACACATATTGTCAACCGAAATTAAAATAAGAGATGGAGTTATTGATGTGTGCGTTAGTGTACCGTTTCTACTTATTGATTACTACGTAGGTAACGTATCTACCACTTTTGTAATATCATTGGCTGTCAAATACATATTGTTTTTTTACATTTTCAGTCTATGTTTACAAATATATACTTATAGTTATGACACATTTAAATAGTTGCAATTAGGCTTTGAGCCGCTTAAAAATACCATGATCTAGAAATTCTATAAAATTGTTAATTATCACTTGCTAAACGGTGAAGGAAAACATCGTAAGGAAACCAGCATGTCTGAGAGTTCTCCATAATGTTCTCGAAAGACATGTGAAGTCTGCCATGTCACACTAAGCAAGGGTGGTAGACTATGGCCTAATTATCCTCATAGTGAGAAGAGACCCGTGCCCAGCAGTGGGACAGGTTAAACTATAGGAAAGTTTTAATACAGGACTGATATAAATGCTTTAAAATGCCAAGCAGAATCAAGTTCAGTCAAAAACATCGTTTAGAAAGTACAATATTATTGATACAAATACAATTCCAACATTGCAATAAGTCTATAAAAACAAGGCCTCTCAAAAAACCGATTCAGAATAGTTATATTTCCAAAGATTTTTTAATCAAATTTCCAAAAAATTTTTCACAAATTTTTTCATTGTTAAACTTTGATTTTTATTCCAAATATGTTTTAACCCTTAAGCAAACATTTCTTCGTAATGTGTTACGCCAGTGGGCTTAAACCGGCAAACATACATATATCTACTACTTGATGTAACTATGACAATAGTAACTCATGCCATTTTTCATGATCGGTATATCAATAGTATAGTTTTATAAAATGCTAGAAAGAGCACGCTACAGTTTCAGTGATAAATAGTGTAGTTACTGACCTACCAATGTCTTAGATGGTTAAATGCATATAGGTTTATAACATAAAAAGACAATGCCCGTCTTGTAACAACTTCTTCGTTTCCTAGCTTGAACCACAACAACGATTATCTTAGGTTGTATTCACAATAACTAACCGGAAATAACGAATAAACTCAATTTTACGTCATGATGACACAAACCCACTAAGGGCGGTTTCAGATTAGCGCATTTTTCCGCGCGTATACGGTCGTTTCAGCATACGCGCTTACACGCACGCTGCATTACGCCCTTCAAAAAACCGGACTCGTGTAAACAGGCTTATTTCGACGTCTTCGCTCGAAACAGTAGTGACATCGTGTCAGTGTCAACATGGATTCTGACGGGTCGCGCTTATACAAGCTTAGAAGCGCGTCTACGCTCGTACGAGTTGAGTGTGTGTCAAAGGGCGCGCCTATACGCGCCTACATGCGCTTCCAAAAACGAGCTTATACGCGCCTATAAAACGCTAATCTGAAACCGCCCTAAGACATTGTTTCACAAAACTCGTCACATTTCAAATCACTATGGATTACGTTTTGAAACTAATTGGTCATCTGAACAAAATAATTTAAGTATTAATCATCATAAAATAAAATAGCCAGATAATTGTCATCGCTATCCGAGCAATGAGTTCTAGTCAAACAATTTCACATTTCTATCACAATGTCAAATAACTTCATAACCATTAGCAGTAAAATGCCTTGACCTAGATATATCTGTCCTTTTCACACAAGTTTTGTTCGTATTTCCCTCTCACTCGCACATATCGCCAAACATTTGGTCTTGAAGTGAAGACTCTCTGGCGTCATACGCGTTGAATGGGTAATTACGTCACTATGTAATGAGATAGGCTGGCTCGCATTTGCAGTCGTCGTCGTTTTTCACCTGTGAAAATAGTAAAAACAATTTATTTATTAGTAAGTAAAAGTAAAGTTTCCCACCAATGAGTAAAAGTAAAGTTTCCCACCAATGAGTAAAAATAAAATTGCCCACCAATGAGTAAAAGTAAAATTGCCCACCAATGAGTAAAAGTAAAGTTTCCCACTAATGAGTAAAAGTAAAGGTTCCCACCAATGAGTAAAAGTAAAATTGCCCACCAATGAGTAAAAGTAAAGTTTCCCACTAATGAGTAAAAGTAAGGTTTCCCATCAATGAGTAAAAGTAAAGTTTCCCACCAATGAGTAAAAGTAAAGTTTCCCACCAATGAGTAAAAGTAAAGTTTCCCACCAATGAGTAAAAGTAAAGTTTCCCACCAATGAGTAAAAGTAAAGTTTCCCACTAATGAGTAAAAGTAAAGGTTCCCACCAATGAGTAAAAGTAAAATTGCCCACCAATGAGTAAAAGTAAAGTTTCCCACTAATGAGTAAAAGTAAGGTTTCCCATCAATGAGTAAAAGTAAAGTTTCCCACCAATGAGTAAAAGTAAAGTTGCTCACCAATGAGTAAAAGTAGTTTCCCACCAATGAGTAAAAGTAAAGTTTCCCACCAATGAGTAAAAGTAGTTTCCCACCAATGAGTAAAAGTAAAGTTTCCCACCAATGAGAATCTCGTCAAAATCAGACAAGAGACAAATAACAAACTTTTGGTCACAAGAATAGCTTCAAACAGAATTTAGAAAAGATCTGTTAACCCGATATTACAACACGCTTTATTTAATTTATATCCCATAGAAAAATAAATGAAAGTTACAAGACAAACATATATATTAAACAAATACATATAAAAGTACATATGTACACCATGTATTTTAATTCAGTGTTTACCCGACAAGTATGTACTAAGCCCATGATATAGGTAGCTTACCTATAATATTTATTTTACAAATTATAAAAAATAAAAAATAAATAAAAAAAAAATATTTTCACCCAAATTAATTTTTCATAGCATAACAACGTGGCGGTCGATGCGTAAGGTCAATGCACTTTATTTATAACCTTAAAAGTAACTTACCCTTCGTTTACGACACATTTTAGCCCTGTCAAATGCTGATTTTAAAGAAAATTATTCATAACGCAGCCTAGAGACGTCCACTGCTGGACATAGGCCTCCCCCAAGGTTCTCCACACAGACCGACCTTGAGCCGCCCGCATCCAACCGCTTCCCGCGATCTTAACCAGATCGTCGGTCCACCTTGCGGGAGGCCTACCCCTGCTGCGTCGTCCGGTACGTGGTCGCCACTCAAGAACCCGCCCCGATTATTATTGGAACATATTTTTTTTCTGTATATCCCTACTAATATCATAAATTCGAAAGTGTGTATGTATGTATGTATGTATGTTCCGTTTTCACGCTAAAACGGCTGAACCGATTTTGTTGAAATTTAATATAGAGATATATTGGACAATGGAGACGGACATAGGCTACCATAAGTTGCAAAAATTAAACTAGGAGGGATTGTAGGGAGGGTAGAAGTTTGTACAGCACAAATTTACCTCTTGGAAGTAAGAACGCATGCGCTAATAATTGAGTGCTGCGCATGTGCTATCGCATATCTGTCAGTACTGTCATGTCATACATAATGTCATATTGTGCACGTTGATTAAATTGTTCGCATATATAAACTAATAATTATATAATAATAATATAATATTCTACCACATTCACACATCACCATCTAGTCCCAAACTAAGCAGAGCTTGTACTATGGGTACTAGATAATGAATAAACATACATATATACTTTTTTTTTTGTAAATACATACATATTATACATAGAAACACCCAGACCAAGACAAACACCCATGTTCATGCACACAAATGTTTGACTTGAGCGGGAATCGAACCCGCGACCTTCGGCATAGCAGTTGCTTACACTCCCGCTGCGCCAACCGGTCGTCATATATATATTGGTGGGAAATAAGCTTAAACGATTTTCCCTTCTAATGCGAAAATTTTGATAGAGATATATTGAAAATGTATAAAAACATGGCTTTGACATTTGACTGTATGCAAGGTGATGTTATTATGTACCTTTCGGTAGATAACGGTAGATAATGTCATGGATATTGACCGAGTTACTTTGTACCCTATAGAGTTTCTGAAGGCTTAAAAATAATCAGGAGTGTCTTCACACAACTTGAGACTGAAAACTGAAAGTACATTTGTGTTACCCCGAATTTAACGCGCGCGAAGCGGCGGGCAAAAGCTAGTTTTGTATAATAAATGTTATAGCCTTAAAGGTACCTTCTATATCATGGGCTGAGTACATACTTTTCAGGCAAACACTTACTTAAAATACATGGTGTATTAAAGACTAACCAAACATAAGTAGACCAGAAGACCTGTTTTACCTTAACGGTACAAAAGTTGTGATCATTACCTATAAATCTATTGTCGGCTAGTAGTCAGCGGTTCGACATCCAGTTAGTGCCATCGAGGTACCGAGCGTGTTCGGAACTAACAAAAAAATCATCACTCAAATCAGTGTAACTGATGGTGGTCGCGGGTTCGATTCCCGCTTAAGTCAAACATTTGTATGCGTGAACATAGATATTACGTTGTTTGATTTTTTTTTATGTTGATCCCTACATGTAAGATTGGTCATCTAGGCTTAAGTGATGAATAATGATGTTGTTCCATAGTCTAGTACCCATAGTGCAAGTTCTGCTTTGTTTGGGACTAAATTGTGTTGTATGTGCAATCCATAGTACATAAATTATTTATATAATAAAAAATACTGGCAGTACAACCCTGGCAGACTCCATACATAAAAATTTTGAGCCTATGAATATAGTTTACTTATACAAATTAAGTAAGGTGGGCAATCAATTTTCAGCACATAATTTGGGGTGTAGTTCATAATATCGACAGTCTACATCGATGGTCGCTGTATCGAAAACGTTTCATCGACGGGCTAATGTATCGACAGTACTCCAAATCGATGGTACGCTACATCGACAGTACCCCAAATCGTTGGTACGCTTCATCGACAGTACCCCAAATCGTTGGTACGCTTCATCGTTAGTACACTAAAACGACGGTATGCTACATCGATAGTAAACCAAATCGATAGTACGGTGCATCGACTACCCGAACAAGTAACTACTAAGATTTACCAGCATGAGTAAATGTCCGACGTTTTAAATAAAAGAAACACTAAGTTGACGGAGCCCTGCTTCGCAGGACTCAGATTAAGGGTCACAAGACAACCTAACATAACCTGCTTACTTGAGTTACAGTCTCACCTAACGTTCATTTCTTTTTGTCTTGGCAAATTGTGATTAAAACTTAAAAAAAATCCTGTGTTTTTATTTAAATCTGGCTCGGGTCAGGTAGTCGATGCACCGTACTATCGATTTGGTTTACTGTCGATGTAGCATACCGTCGTTTTAGTGTACTAACGATGAAGCGTACCAACGATTTGGGGTACTGTCGATGTAGCGTACCATCGATTTGGGGTACTGTCGATACATTAGCCCGTCGATGGAACGTTTTCGATACAGCGACCATCGATGTAGTGACTGTCGATATTATGAACGGCTACCCATTATTTGGCAATAGACGAAAGTATTTTGGCAGAAGGCAAAGATTTTGTACAATGTTTTGTGTTAGTGACAGTGATGATTAGTCACTGTCACTAACGCAAGCAGTTCTGGCCGAGAGTTGCGGTTGGTTGAATTTGATATATTTTACGACCAACCTAAACAGTTTAATTAAACGAAAACTGACCGACAAAATTACAACCAGTAATTCTGTAATTAGTTATAAATTTCCATTACAATTTATCCCAAATAAATATGTTGTAATGTGTATGCATTACATAATTATGTGTAATAACTAGCAATAAGACTTAGTTAATTTTCTTTAAAAATTATTAACAAAAATGAAAGTTTGTATTTAACATATAAATAATAAAATAAATAAATAGTTGCTTTCTATCGGGCGAGTCAAAAACTGTTGGCTTTGGTTATCACAAACACAACAAAACGGCTTGCCTCTCAGATTTGTGATAAAATATAATAAGTATTTACCATAAGGAAGTGATGAAGCGTAAGCGTCTCAGCCCTGGGCCTGATGTCAGGGTCGTGTGTAAGGCAGGAGGCACAGAACTGCTGGCCCTCGTCCGACAGGGTCGTGGGGATTTCGGGGTGACCGCCGCTCCCCACCAGGAACATTATCTGGTAGTTGCTGTCGTACTGGTAGAATGGACGCTACGAAAGAAGAGTAATAATATATTTTTATTGGCAATAGTTACAATAATGCAAGAAAAAATAGCTTTTATATGATTTGTATTAATATAATTGAATAATGACTGGCTGATATTAAAACCCAGATAAGTATTGCAAATGGTATTCGCTCTATACATAACATGCTCTTAAGCTGTGTTATTTAGCGCCATCTAATATTGAGCAAGTCGCTGAATAACTCAAAATACCACATTAAAATGAAGAAGCATAAAATACAACATTTAAATCAAGCAATCTGGTGTCTTTGTCTCGTCACCTAATTTGAGAAACTTTGCTTTAAATAAATAATAATAAATCAATTTATTTCATTACACACAAACAACGACAACCCAACCTACTAGACGGCAGACGTCAGGCGAACAATTACTGTCAACACGTTAGACTTATACGTCTTACATAAGACCAAACCCAACACTAGATATGAATTATGACGTACCGCAAATTTGAACCGGCCAATTAGAATGCATTTTTGTAGCCCCTCTTTGCCCCGCATACCTCACCGCTTTGACAGCATTGTTTGTATGTAAAAATGAAAACATTAGGTGTCTATTAGGTTGGGTTGTCGTTGCACACAAAGGTTTACAATACAATCACATCTACAACATTGGTAAGATAAAAATTGCTTGTAATACTAAAATGTGAAACATTAGCCCCCGTATTAATGTAGGCATACATTGTATCACGGGTTGGTAACCCTGACTTCTTGGTAGGTTTTCGAGCTCGATTCATTTTAAGATTCGTACCATTGCTTGCCAGTAGCGGGTGTGCTTACCCCTCGTTTTCACCAAGAAACATGTCCAATACATGTTTTATACAAAACTTGTCGACAACATAATTATTTGTTTTATACATGTATTAAACATGTCTCAAACATTCTTTCGTTCACACTGTGTAGCCAACAAGTATCTATACAAGTATAAAACACATTTGCGTTTACACTGAAGTCTGTTACAGTTTAAAACATGTCTTATACATTGATAGCGTTCTCACCTACAAAATACAGTCGTGTTTTGGACAAGTATTGTTTATTTTATTGCAATTTCTGTATTATACAAGTATTAGACAAGTTTTAAACTTTATCCATGCTTGTTGGATAAAGTTTTTTTTTTTACTGCACGGTTGGCGTATAGTGCATAGATTATACAGATATACGTATAGTGGTTTAAGCGGCCGCCTCATCGCTTGACATTGCGCTGAGCGTTGTGGGTTCGATTCCCACACGAGACAAAACTTTGTGTGATCCATAAATTGTGCCCGTATGTTGTATGTTTGTAAAGTCCCCCGCGACACAAGATTTAGTCCTAATGAGTGAGTTGTATTTAAAAAAAAAATTAAACAAAATAGTTTTCAACATACCGGACGAACCGCGCTTTTTACTTCGTGAAAACGAAATAAGAAGAAGAATGGAGTGGTCAAAAAAACAAACTTTAGAACTCATTGAGCTTTTGCATGTACAAGAATGTCTGAGGAATGTGAAAAATAAAATATATAAAGATCGTCAGAAGAAAAAAGACGCATTGGCAGCAATTGCTTCGCAAATGTACATTAATGTTTTTTATTTTTTATTTATAGACTCACGCCTGTATCCCTGAAGGGGTAGGCAGAGGTGTAATACTTATTACACCCACATTTCGCCATGAATTTTAAGGTCGCCACGTATTAAGGCGGGGGGAGCCTATTGCCGTACCGTTACCAGCAGACTCCATGCTGCCACTGAGAATTCGGAAAAACCCAGTAGGTAATACTTTTGCCCGACCCGGGAATCGAACCCGGGGCCTCTATTTAGCAGTCACATACGCTATCGACTGGACCACGGAGGCAGGGTTAAGGATGTTGATAAAATATAGCAAACCTCAAGAACCAGTTTAATAGGGAAGTAAATAAATTAAAAACGAAGTCAGGTTCTTTCTTTTAAAATAAAACTACTGCTTGAATTTGTCTCGAATTCTACAAGTTTAGCTACGACAAAAACATGAGATCATAAACATGCAGACAACTACAAGTTTTCAACCAACAAGTTTCATACAAGTTTTATATACATGTCTACAACAAGTTACATACAAGTTTTCTATACATGTCTACAACAAGTTGCATACAAGTTTTGTATAAGGTACAACAAGTTTTATAAATGTGTATAGTTTTGTATATAACATGTTTTATACATGTATATGAGAAAAGAAAACATTGTCAAAAACTTGTTAAATACATGTATTATACCTTGGTGAAAACGCGGGGTTACAAGTGGGGCGTGGACTTACCTTGCCGGACGCCATTTCGGTGACGACGCAGCCCAGCGACCAGATGTCAGCCGCGCGCCCGTGACCTGAAGACTTCATGAACACCTCCGGGGCCATGTACGCTAAGAACATAACACATACTTATAAATATTTTCAAATGCCATTGGGTAAATGTGGCCCAAGCGTCATCGCCAAGGATGAATGATATACCAAATTGAAGGGTACAATATACAGATCAATCATGCCAAGGGGCATTGTTTAAAGTTTATTTATTTATTTATTTATTTCCACATATACAAATATCTTTACAGGTAAAAACCCAATACGATACTGTACTACTAACATTCTGGTCATACACATAACACAATGAAAAAAATTAAAAGAAAAGAAACATAATATTAAATACCTACTACAATTCATAACAAATAACATATAGTGCTATCTTAGTGAATTCACACAGACTACAACAGAATATGTCGAGTTCATTAGCTATAAGGTGGCGGGTGCGGAGCGCGACCGTGAGCGGAGCCTCGTGCAGCAGGTTAGTGCGCGCGCGCGGCACGGCCAGCAGGTGCGGCCGGCGGCGGCGTCGCACGTACCCATCCGGCACTGACAACACTCTCTCCAGTAAATCCGCGTGATGTATCCTGCCCCTGATAATGTTGTGGATATAAGTTACAAGTGTGAGTTGCCTCCTAACGTTTAATTCATTATATCCAACCATACCCAACACAAACAGAGTCGGATACATCAGCGGATAAAATGGATAAACTCCATATTGTTTTAAATATATATACCTTATAAATTTATTTTGTACTCTCTCCAACATGATCCTATATTTAGTTTCATGTGGGGCCCAGATAACTGCGTTATACTCTAATTGGCTTCTTACTAAAGTGTTATATAATGTTAAAATAGCTTTAATATTTGTAAAACTTTTTACAGTTCTTAGTAAAAAGCCTAGGTTTCTGTATGCCTTTTTGCAGACATTAAGTATATGATCGCGAAACGTTAGCTCAGTGTTAAAAAGAACTCCTCGATCCCTCACTTCTTTGACCCTAGTCATTGGTATCCCATCCACTCTATAGTTATTACAGATAGGGGTGTGTGCCCGTGAGAAAGTAATTGTCACACACTTAAATGTGTTAAACTGTAATAAATTGAGCTTGCTCCATGTTACCACCCTGTCTATATCACTTTGCAGCCTTATACAATCTTCCGTGCTTACTATTGGAAGAGATAGCTTAAGGTCGTCAGCAAATAACAGACATTTAGCATCCCTTACAACATTGGGTAAGTCATTTATCATCAGGAGAAATCCCAAAGGGCCTAAATTACTCCCCTGATTCACCCCAGATCTAGCAAAATAAGCCCCCGATTGACATCCCCCATAATCTATGTATTGCTGCCTATCACACATATAACTCGCAAAAAACTTAAGTAGATTGGGGGTGAAACCGATGCTTGCTAACTTTTTAAGCAACACGTCATTATCGACCAAATCGAAGGCTTTTTTAAAATCGAAGTAAGCTGCATCGACTTGCCCCCCACTGTCCACTGCTGGTATTACTTCTGCTACGTAGCTCAGAAGATTGCTTGCAGTACTTCTAGCCGGCCGAAACCCGTGTTGCGCATCAGCGAGTTGGGATTGAATTTGCAGATATATGTCATAGTGTATAGCCGATTCCAGTACCTTTGCCGGCGTTGTCAAAACCGCTACAGGTCTGTATTCTTCTACTTTAGTCCCTGAGCCCCCCTTCGGTACTGGTATAACCCGAGTTATTTTCCATCTGTCAGGAAACACAGACGTCTTCAGACATAAATTAAAAATGTGTAACAGAGGTTGGGCCAGCACCAGCCTACAGTCTTTAAAAATGTATGGTGGTATACCATCAGGCCCGCTTGACATCTTCGGCTTTAATTGCTGAAGCGCGCGTTTGACGTCATTTAAATGAAAACTGCCAAGATGAATCCGCGCCGCTTCATTAACACAACCCCCCTCCAATATCGCGGTACCTACGTCTAATACTGGTCTCTCTGTGCTATAGACTGATTTAAAAAACTCTGCGAATTCGAAAGTCGCCTGTTCAGAGGTTAGGCTCTCCCCATTTTTTAATATCTTTTGTGTAAGTCTACTGCCTCTGCTAGATTTAATAAAATTCCAGAATGATTTCGGGTCCTTTAACAGATTTGTTTGCACACGATGGCGATATTCTGCCAAAGCTACAGATATTTTACTTTTTACCTGTGTCCTACACTGAGCAAAAGCCTCGTAATCACAACTTAAGCCACTTCGTTTAAACGTTTTATGAAGTATAGCTTTACGTTTTATGTCGCGAATTATCTCACCCGTATACCACTCGGGATAAATGTACCTCGAGCGCATACGACTTCGCCTTTTTCTCGGAACACAGTCATCTAAAATAGTATTTATATTATCATAAAAATAATTCAGACTATTTTGCAAATCTAACTCAAACATAGGTGTCCAGTCGACCGCTGCAATTTGTGAGTATAACATCTGAAAATTGGCTTTATTAAAATTCCAACCATTTTGAGGGTTTGTATCAGATGTATACGTAATTGAATTTAAATCAGCGTCCGAATTTTTATCGAAACGCAAAAGCGGGTGGACAGATATTTGTAACGGCGGGTGATAAGCGTCTATAGGCACAAGCGGCGCCTCCGCCGCCCGCACGTTCACACCCTCACCCTCAACACGAGTACTCAAAACTAAATCTAAGCAGCGATCATTGCAATTACATATTCTGTTGTTCTGTGTGAACCCACAATACGTTAGGAAAAAGTCATTATAATATGTACTTACATAAGTTGAGCATGAAAACAAATTGAAATCGCCTATCACTATTACTTCAGTATACTTATTACAATATTGTTCAATGATTCTGAATAGAACCATGTACTCACTGTCACTACTATTCGGTGGTATATAAACCACACATATCAAAAACAAAAGTTTGTTACGCACATAAACCTTCGCACTAACCAATTCAAATACGTAATGATTAATGTTTACGCCGCCGTCCGGCAGTGATACTCGCCGCATCTCGACTCGCGGTGTGGCCACGAGACACGCGCCGCCTTGTTTACGGCCGTCCGCTCGATCGCATCTTATTACATTGTATCCAGGAGGGACTATTTCCGCGTCACTGATTGATTCATTTAGACCAGTCTCGGTGATTGCATACAAATCTGAGTTAAATGAAGATAAACCAAGATAAAACTCCTCCAACTTTGTTCGCAGACCTCTTACGTTTTGGTAGTAAATATCTATAGGTTTATTATGACATTTTGTCTTTATTGGGTGGTCTACGAAACCACACCCACTCACAGAACTCGACGTTTATGGGCCAATTTTCGGGCTGGCATAATATTTCATATTTACTCTCCGGTACACCTATAATGAACGATGCATAATCTCTTTCTGTTTTATGTTTTATTCTTTCGACTTTTACTGGAGTTTGCATCCCACATATACTTATAGCATAATTCTGTAAACTATCTTCCTTAGTTTCCTTTTGTAAACGCCATACATGTAAATATTTATACTTTTCTGTTCCTTTGATTTCATTTACATCCGTACTACCTCCTTTTTTTACTTCACTGTTAGGGTATCGTTTTCTACGTCTACTTACAACTGTCCAATTAGCTTCTTTGTCTCTTTCCTCTTTGTCCTTTATATTTTCTTTATTGATGTTTTCGCAATTAATTTCATTCCTCTCACTTATTGTTTGTCTATGTGAGCCCGCCGCATCTGGTCTTGCCGATTTCATGGTCACACCTTCTTTTGTTGGCGAACTATCTGTATAATTATTTTTTGTTACCCGCTTTGTATTTTTGGTAACAGCTTCAACAAATGTAGATTTAGATGGTGCTTGAAGACCTTGAACTTTGTCTGGATGGGCATCCTGCGCAGAACTTTGTCTCTTTGACTCGGCCTGTAAGAGTTTATTTTGCTCGAGTAGAACTTTTATTCTGTTTTCTAACATATCCACTTTGTCCGCTTTCTCTTGAACTACCTCCATGACCTTTCGTATGATTTGTAATTCATTTTCTGTTTTTATAAATCTTGTCTGGAGCAGCGCATACTGTTTCATTTGTTCATCCAGCCGTGACAATATTTCCATACGAAATTCCCGAAGTTCATTTTGAGACGTATTTTCATATTCCGAATCGCTCTCTTTCAAATAGCGACGACTACCTCGTTCGGTGTTTACATAGCAGCCACTCGCGCTAGGCGTAAGCGTTTTACTCATAGTAATACTTCCTTTGACTGGGGTATCAGTATTGTCACTTTTAGGAATAGTACGTACACATTCTGGACATATCCAATTCTTCTTATATTCTTGTGTAAGTGCCTCAAGTTTCGCCGCTGTCATACCCAGACATTTTATATGGTATAGTTTTCTGCACGTTTCTTGCGAACACTCCATATATACAATTTCTTTAATAGCGGCATTGCAGCCGTCACATTTCATAGTTTATCGAAAACGCAATTTAATGGTTGAGCACAACAATATACACACGTCCACTCAGTACGACGGTAGAGAGTTAATGTAGAATGGTTTCATCATAGCTCAATATATTATGGCGCTGCTCGATCCTGAATTGCGCTATCAAAATTTGCAGGGGCTAGTATATATGGCACCGCCGTTGAATGAATAAATGTCTCTTACTTGAGAAAGATTTCGCGTTTTATTTCGTTCCTATGGTCGGTCGTTTCAGTACATGCATAGATTTGGAAAAAATATAGCTTACTTTTGCCTCAGAAGATACTACGGATTTTATAGTTTTCTTCATTGTTAGATAATACTATTATTAATTACTGTCGCAAACAAACAATATTTAATTAATTTATTCAATTTCTTCAGTCATGTTCATATTTTATTTAACGGGTCTATAAAACGTAATTCTTTAAAAACAAACGTGAAATAAAATGCACCAACGCACATTTAGTCATGGGTTACACCGGCCTTGATCATAGGTTGACAATCATGGTGATTATAACGCATTTTGAAACGACAGGCGGTGCCGAGTATTACATGAAACTTCATTGATCTAGTAGTACTAGCTAGTCTTGTGACCAATTTTTTTTTATCACGCCTGTATCCCCGAAGGGGTAGGCAGAGGCGTAATATTACACCCACATTTCGCCATGAATATTTAGGTCCCACGTAATAGGGGGCGAGCCTATTGCCGTTACCGGGCACATCAGGAGACTCCCGTGCTGCTACTAAGAATTCGGAAAAACCTAGTAACACTTTTGCCTAGTCTTGTGACCTAAATAGATAAAAATAATTCAGTAACATAGTCAAAATCATTTATTCACTTAGGCCACGTGTGTTTCATCATCATCAGCCGATAACAGTCCACTGCTAGACTAGGCCTCTCCTTTTGAAAGGAGGAATTGGCCTACTATACCACGCTGGCCAAACGGGTTGGTATAGGGTTTGTATCAAGTTTTCCTTCTCTTACAGTGCTGTTCTCTGCATAATATACTCCCTCTGTCGGCTCTTACGACACCCATGGGATGATATGGGGTGGTGACATTTCGTATTCTTAATCCGTCACCACACGGACGAGACATGTGTTTATGAAAGTCCAAATTGAAGTTAATAATTACCAACCGTTGGATTCAATATTGGAATCGATATATATATGAATTTGGAGATTCTTCATGCATGTTTGACATATTTTGTACGGAGCTTATGTCAAAAAAAAAAATCTAAAAAAAAAAAATGGTAGATCGAATATTGAATTCAGCGGTTAATGATTATATATTTACTGCCACGTGTTTTACTGATTCTGCTCTGCTAGTCTCTGCCTACTCTTCGGGAAAAAAGCGTGAGTATATGTATATATATATATATTTCGGCGCCATGGCACCATCATCAGGACACCCCCAGCGGATCCACAAATGAAACCACACAATTAACTTAAAACTGCATTATATTTTGGGAAGAAACCTCACGATACCAAAGTCCGATCAAGTGTCATGGCCGCCCGCCGTCGCATCAGCTTACTCGGTATCAAAACATTATACATGTAATTGCAAGATTTATATTATCGTATGTATGAACTTTCAATTAATCTTTATAATTAAGAAACAATATAGAATTCCAGTTACTTTAGCTAAAGCGTCGAAATACGTCTTGATAAATTTAATTAGTTATAATATTAATTACCAAAATGTGTTGGCGGGCGACTAACTATTTAAAGACAATATCTATACTAATATAATAAAGCGGAAGAGTTTGTTTGTTTGTTTGTTTGTTTGAACGCGCTAATCTCAGGAACTACCAGTCGGATCTGAAAAATTATTTTTGTATACGATTGCCCAGTTATTCCGGAAGGCTATAGGCTATATAACATAACGCTTTGACCCTTTGGAGCCGGGCAAAAGGCTAAAAAGGCTAAAACATAATGTCGGCTAATCTCAGGAACTAGCAGTCGGATTTTAAAAATTGTTATTGACTATGATAGCCCAATTATTTCGAAAGGCTATAGGCTATATAAAATTACGCCACAACTTTTAGGGTCCAGACAAAAATAATAAAATGGTCAAACGAGAAGGGGGAGGGTTGGGTCAAAGGCAAAAAAGGCTAAAAGAATAGGATACAATCTACATGGGTATCGTTTTCGAAATTTTCGGGACGCCGCGCTGATTAATAATATGAAATTTACTTAGTGATCCAAGATGGCGGACGGGAAATCAAAGATGGCGGATGTGAACATTTTGAATATCAATATGGGTATCGCCTTCGATATTTTAAGGGGTGGAGAATCGAAATACCACATCTATTTCGTGATCAAAGATGGCGGATGGGAAATCAAAGATGGCGGATGGGAAAATTTAAAAAAATCAATATTGGTATCGTCTCCGACGTTAACAGGGATGGGGAATCCAAATACAACATCTATTTCGTGATTCAAGATGGCGGATGGGAAATAAAAAATGGCGGATGGGAAAAATTTAAAAAATCAATATGGGTATCGTCTCTGATGATTTAAGGGATGGTGAATCCAAATACAACATCTATTTCGTGATCAAAGATGGCGGATAGGAAATCAAAGATGGCGGACGAGATTTTTTTAAAGTCGATATGGGTATCGTCTCCGATATTTTAAGGAATGGGGAATTCAAAACCACCATCTATTTCGTGATCAAAGATGGCGGATGGGTTTTTTTTTAAATCAATATGAGTATCAATTCCAATATTTAAAGGGATGGGAAATCCAAATCCAACATCTATTTCGTAATCAAAGATGGCGGATGTGAAATCAAAAATGGCGGATGGGAAAATTTTTAAAAATCAATATGGGTATCGTCTCTGATGATTTAAGGGATGGTGAATCCAAATACAACATCTATTTCGTGATCAAAGATGGCGGATAGGAAATCAAAGATGGCGGACGGGATTTTTTTTAAAGTCGATATGGGTATCGTCTCCGATATTTTTAGGAATGGGGAATTCAAAAACACCATCTATTTCGTGATCTAAGATGGCGGATGGGATTTTTTTTTAAATCAATATGGGTATCGTCTCCGATGTTTGAAGGGATGGGGAACCAATCCAAATACAACATCTATTTCGTGATTCAAGATGGCGGATGGGAAATCAAAGATGGCGGATGGGCAAAATTTAAAAAATCAATATGGGTATCGTCTCTGATGATTTAAGGGATGGTGAATCCAAATACAACATCTATTTCGTGATCAAAGATGGCGGATAGGAAATCAAAAATGGCGGACAGGACTTTTTTTAAGCCGATATGGGTATTGTCTCCGATATTTTAAGGAATGGGCAATTGAATATTATATTAAAATCTATGTTTGTTTTTGCATCATTTATAGACCCTGGAATGATAAGAGATTAAGCGCTAAGTCAATGGTAACTTTGGAAAAGAGGCTTGGAAAACAGCGAATTAAATAAAAACTCTTAAAAAGGCGATACGGAGTTCGCTGGGTCAGCTAGTAAACCAATACAGCGTCAAGAAATATATGTAAATACAGAAATGTAACACAATTTATATAATATTAATTACAAGCAAATGCAATTAATATTTTACTGGTTATTTAGTTAAAATTACATTAAAATAATATTAACTTCCGGGTTAGTTATCATTTAGCCATCTAGATGGCTCTGCTCTACGTTTATGCTTTAACAAACCATCTCAGTGCGCCCATATATACGTACCTTGTGTGCCGACGAACCCCTGCAGTTCTCCGGGCGCGGTGGTGTTGGCTCGTATCTTCACGGCGCACCCGAAGTCGCCCAGCTTCAGGCAGTGGCCCTCGTTCGTCAGGAATATGTTGCCGCCTGTATACAACATAACACATCAGCTTAATAAAAATAAAAATGTAAAGAAAATAAATATTTATTTTGCCACCAATGGCACACACCAAAAATTAGATGACGAAAAAAGAAAAAAAGTTGCAAATAAAGCGAAATAATAAAAAATAAAACAGAAAAGTAGGCAACAACAATAATACTAAATTATTTTAATGGCAGATTGTTATTTCTGCTCACTGGCAACACCACGATTTAATATTGTGTCGGCTACTTAGTACACTTATATAAAGAAGAAGTAAAACAACCTTTTATTTGTCGCAATAAAGGTTTATAAGATATGTATTTTATTTTGAGTGTCGCCTCTCTTATGTATAAGACGGTTATAAGGCCTGTCGTATTGTATGGAGTTGGAGGTGTGTTGGGCTACTAAAGAATAGATGAAAAACGATTACATATGGCAGAGATGAGAATGTTGCGATGGACGCATAGAGTAACGATAATGGATAAAATAAAGAATGAATACGTAAGAAATAATCTGAAAATGGCGCCTATGCACAAGAAATTGAAAGGTAGGTAGGTATCGCTAAAACTCATTTATGTACAGAGCTAGTAAATCCGTCAATATCATCTGTAATAAAAATAGCGAGTGGGAGATATTTAATTCAAAGCTAGCACAAGTGAAAAAAAATTCAGTTTAGATTTCTTCGGCCCTGAACCAGGCGGTGCAACAAATTCATAGGTTTATATAGTAATTCTTCGGTTCTAACATGCCTGATCCCCTTATTTTGGTTTAGACACTTCAATTTGTATCTATTTGCGAATACCTATTAATGCACTTTTTTAAATTCCTTTTTACCATTTGTATTTCAAGCTGTTGGTATTCCGAAAATAATAAAATAAAAGTAGTCGTTTGGCTTGGTATGGACATAATTATTATGTGAAGAGATAATATGTATGTAAGTAAGCAAGAGATGAATATGAAGATAGAGGGATGGAAAGTGAAACGAGTGTGACGATGGATATAAAAGAGAAAGGGGTAAATTATCAGATGACCAGCGAAGTATGGAAGCGAAGGAAGTATTGCGCCAACCCCAAATAAATTGTGATCAAGGCAAGAAGAGGCTCATAGAGCCTGTAGCGCTATTGACAAAGAGACTAAAATGTCTTACTCTTAATGTCTCGGTGCGCGATGGACCGCGAATGCAGCTCGGTGACGGCTGCGAGTAGTTGTTTGGTGTATCTCCGCACAGTTTGCTCGCCTAACGCGCCAGAGGTCGCCACTAGCGCCTCTAGGGACCCTTCCACGCACAGCTCCATGAACAGCAGCATCTCTTCCTGCCCAACAACAGAAACATAAATAAAATGTTGCATTCAGTCATTCACATAACATAACTCCACGCCTCTATCCCCGAAGGAAATCTTCTGCTTTTGTTAAGAAATCGGCATGTATTTTTCACTGTTATAAAAGTGGGCTATAATTGTACCATTATCGAAAGGTGTAAATCCTTGATGTTTTTTAATTGATTTGTACGTCGATTGTAGGACATATTTTTTTAAATAGGTAATATCTTTTTAATTTTCGGAAAATCATACAACAATATAAAATTTCGTCACTTAAAAAAAAAAGCGGTTAAACTATTAACTAACCGATTTTTCAAATCACTTTCTAGTTAACAAGCTTTCCAAAAAGTAAAAATTTAGAGCTAATACGCGAATAGATTTTTTTAATTAAGTATGATTATTCTGATGACAAGGAAAATTTAAAAAAGATCTTTAAGACTCGATATCTCAGAAACCGTTAAAATTGGACCCCTTCATCATCATCAGCTCTTTATACTGTCCCACTGCTGGGCACGGGCCTCTTCTCACTATGAGAAGGGTCAGGCCAAAGCCCACCACGCTGGCCAAGTGCGAGTTGGCAGACTTCACATGTCTTTCGAGAACATTATGGAGAACTCTCAGACATGCAGGTTTCCTCACGATGTTTTCCTTCATCGATTAGCAAGCGTTACTTAACAATTTAATACGCACTTAACTCTGAAAAGTCTTTGGTGCGTGCCGTGGATTCGAACACGAAACCCTCTGCGTAGCAGTCTGTCGGTGTCTCCACTCAGCTATCGCTGCTACCCCTGGACCCGTAGTTAACCCCAAATATTACCTCCTTCAAAGTATAGGGCCAAACACCCTATATACATGTGACATAGAAAATATAACAGTCGCAGCACCTTACAAACACAGTAACCGTAAGTTTTATTGTCTGTTCTTTCTCATGGTTGCCCGCCCTTGCTTTGCGAACGTTAATTTGACGTTCATAAGGGCAGCGGATGGATGATCGGTCCATGTGGAGAGCTTTGGGAGAGGTCTATGTCCATAAGTGGACGTTTTTCGGCTGATATGATGATGATGAAGCGTCACTTTGTGATCTAAATGAATAAAGGACTATAACTTAGACATACTCTGTGCAGCTCGCAGCCGTAGTACCGCACCAGATGCGGGTGTATGACTCCCTCCAGCACTCGCAGCTCGTTGGCGGCTCGCTGCAGCGCCCTCCTGTCGCCGGCGCCCACTGACAGCTCCTTCATGGCTAGTAGCTGGCCGCTTTCTGTGTTTACTACGGTGTACACCTGAAAAATACAAAAAAAAAATTTTTAGCATCGTAATATATTTAAAGGGCCTTGTACATTTTTCTTAACCTGTACTATCCCATTGTAGGGCAAAGATGAAAGGTGTACCCTACACTTGTACAAAGTAAAGTAATTTACATATCAATTTGGTATAAAAAAAATCATCAATGAAGCGGTATTCGTCTATCGCAGTACGACGCCATTTTATTAGTCTCTCAAAGAAATTTCTGTTCGCCGCTTAAACTATCTTCTTTGTAATCACAGACACATAGTTGAAATGAAATGAAATGCATTTATTTACAAGAAATGTGGTTACATAGTGGTGTTAAGGTAATATAAGTCTTCTCACATTCTACCATAACAATGGTGCGTAAATATCTAAACTTATACAATAATATTATCCAATTAAATTCTGCTTATAAGTATTGATTAATTACGTAATTAATGTCAAAATTTATGTCACGGATAATTGTAAATTTATAGTAGTACCTAAATCTAATCCTAATTGTATATAAATGTCAACTGTCAACAAGTTTAAAAGTCATAATATAGTAGTATAATCGCATATTGAAATTTTAACATTAATTAGTTGCATTATTTTCTCTGTATGTCATAAACTCATTTAGAGTATAGAAACATTTTTCTGCAAGCCAGGCTATAATTTTTCTTTTAAATACAGTAAGAGGTAATTCTTTAAATGTATCCGGTAACTTATAATACACTTCTATGGCCTTTATATATACGTTTTACTCATATATATCTAAGTGACATCTAGGTCGGAGAAGTTTAAATTTATTCCTAGCGTTTCTACCTTCTGTTGCAGAAAATTTACCAAAATACTGTGGATAAAGTTTAACAAAAACACAGAGTTCTCTAACGTACATGCAAACCAGTGACAGGATGTTGAAATTTTTAAATAATGGCTTACAGCTCTCAGTAAACCAGGCTCCACATAGAGCTCTCACGCATTTCTTTTGCACCCGAAATGCTTTTTCAAGTTGTATAAGAAGAAAGCGTAAGTTTTTAAAAATGCAATTCGCAGATGCACTTTCACAAAGTAGTGCGGTTGTGAGTCTAGAACATTACTATTTGAAAGGAGGGGGATAATGTTCTTCTTACATATAAAATTACTTGTCGTGACTGACAAATTCGAACAATGGGTTGTCATTGGTAGCGCCATCTACCTTTCCATCGAAAACTAATCACATCAACGTCAATGGTTCGTCGCTGCTTGGCCAATGCGAGCGATGCCTTTTGTTCCCGTCCCTGTCTATCCCATTCCCTGGAAGGAGCACGCCTTTCGCGGATTGGTCGCCGCGATCATCGACGCGAGAGACAGTCTAGAACATTCGAGACGCTGAGAACGTGTCCGCCATACCGTACCGCACCGCGCCGCTTCCGCCATATATAATTATTACCGCTTATACAAAACTCAAAACCGCTCGCGAGTGAAAGTGATTTGTGTAGTGGAGTGAATCAAGCAGCTTCATCTCGAAAACAGCAGGAGGATGCCATTTGCAAGGAAAGAGGACTGACGTACAAGGTAGGTGCCCCTCATCCTTCAGCATCTTTAGAATATCCTTTCTACACCATACTTTTCTCTCCCATTCCAATCCTAGGCGACTAGAACTCGCCATCCTTTAGATACAGTCCATCTCCTTCTCCAAGTCGCCTAGAACCTACGGTTTCGGTGTAACGCCGAACCATTTTTTTTTATCCATACGAGTCGGATTCATTTACGTTTTTATACGTTATATCGCTATACCTAGGCAGTTATAGCACCTAGCTATACTCCTAGTCTATTCACATAACCGTCACATGGTTGTTTCCGCCCGCTTCAGTAGGTAATATACTTTTATGTAGCTACCTACTTACTCAATTATTATTTCTGGAACTATCATAGTTGTCTTGTAAATCTCATATTTCGAGCAACTTTTAATTCCACAGCTCTAAAGTGTTGCCTACTTAGCCTACTTAGGTAAAATAATAGGTACATTCGATATTCTTATTTTGTTTCGGTCTCATTAGCTTATACTTACGTAAGCATGTCACAACAAAAAAAGTCGACAAAGAGATGACAATCTTAGAAGCAAAACGTAATATTTTATTTGAGCGCATTCAAAACATTTACGAGCGGTCAAAGACCGCAGCCGCGTCTGACAGTAATAGGGAAGCATTTCTCAGTTATTGTATGACAGTAGATAGTATTCGAACAGATTTTCATAAGTTGTTAGACGATTATAACGCAAGATTGCTTTCTGCTAATCCTGATGAAAAACCGAATTATCAGGCGTACACCTCATTCGAAGATCTTTATTGTGTTATTAAGCGTATACAATCGCAATTGGAGGGTAAATGTTCGGCACAGCCCGTTGCCGCGGCCCGCAAGCCGAAATTACCGCCAATCGAGATTATGTCGTTTGACGGAGATATACGAAATTGGCCGTTATTCTATGCGAGTTTTAAGTCTACAGTGCACGATAATGGTTCTCTGACAGATGCTGACAGGTTGTACTATTTAATAGGCAAACTGTCACCGAAGGCCCAGTCCGTATTTGCAGGTGTCACACCCAGTGCTGAGAATTATCAGGTCATATTTCAGTCACTACTTGACAGATATCAAGACACGCGCGTCCTAGCGTCTACCTACTTTGATCAAGCTTTAAATCTTAAACTGTCCGGTGCCGCATCTGTCTCGAATTTCCGGCTGTTTATAGACAACTTCGTTACCGCGGTTAAGTCTCTTAGGAACTTAAAATTGGAAGATCTTTCCGACTTTATGATGCATCAACTCGCTTTAAAAAGTTTGACACTGAAACAATTCGTGCTTTCGAGATGACGGAACGCAATAATAAAATACATACACTAGATAGTTTTATTTCGTTCATCAAAGATCAGTGTCGAATATTTCATAACACGCAGTCTGGTTCACCTAGCCCGTCTAACACTAACAGCAACAAACAAAGGTTGAATAAATCGCGAAATAGCGTAACATGCTCGAAATCTAATAAAATTAATTCACAGAAGTGTCTGTGCAGTAATATAGTGCACGACCATTTCTACAAGTGTCCCGCCTTCAATGGTTTAAATCCAACTGCTCGTTTCAAGTGCGTAAAAGATAACAAAGCATGCATTAATTGCTTAAGTATAAAGCATAAAACGAGTGATTGTTCTAGTAGAACGAGATGCCGCTCATGTAATCAAAGACATCATTCACTGCTACACTTCGATAAAGGTAACCCGTTGTCAAGCCAAGCCGCTAACCTTGACACAATTACGTCGCAGGTGCAGGCTACGATAACTGCGCCTGCCACGATTCAGAATGAAATATCGTTGTGTACGACATCCATTGCGCGGGCGGCACGCACGCGCAGACGTCCTTCGCGCGCTTGTAGTGATCAGAGCAGTGCTAAGCCGCGATGTATGGCGTCTAAGACTGTTCTTTTAGCGACAGCGCAAGTTATCGTTTATGATGTTAATGGGTCACCGCACATGGTACGTTGTCTACTAGATAGCGCGTGTCAGACCAATTTAATAACGTTTGAGTTGTTCAAACGCCTCGGATTGTGGAATAACTTTAAAATACGAACTCAATAGTCAGAGGGATCGGCGGTTCAGAAAAACATTGCAAGGGTTCCGTAGATATTAAAATACATTCGCGTTTTGATGGAGACATTAATTTTAACATTTCTTCGCTTATCGTGGAGCGTATTACGGACACATTGCCAAACGCTAATGTGGACGTATCGCTTCTCACACACCTCGAGTCATTGCCGCTGGCAGAATCGAAGTTTGCGAATCCGGCAGACATTGATGTTTTGATCGGAGCCGCAATATTCCCGCACTTGCTACTAACTAAAGTGGTACGTAGTGAGCAAAATAACTTACCGCCCGCTATTGAGACGGTATTTGGGTATGTGATTATGGGTACCGTACCTACATTACATACTTCTCAATACGTTACGTCTTGCTGTTGTTCTGTTCTTCAAGAAAATAATATTGATTCTCTTCTCAAGCGATTTTGGGAGCTTGAAGAGGTTACCGCACCGCCCTCGATGAGCCGTAAAGATCTCGAGTGTGAAGAACATTTCCGCGCTGCCACTGTTCGTGACGACAGTGGCAGATACGTTGTGGCGTTGCCATTCTGTGGTGACCCTTATTCGTTAGGCGACTCGTACGCCGCTGCGCTCAGACGTTTCCATTGTTTGGAACGTAAACTTGATGCATCACTTAAGTTACGCAGCGCCTATAATGACGTCATTCGTGACTACATAGATAAAGGTTTTTTGAGTGTAGTTGTAAACAACGAGGGCAACTCTCTACCCTCATATTATATCCCGCATCACGGCGTAGTTCGCGAAGATAAAATCTCTACTAAACTTCGTGTGGTTTTAGATGCTAGTTGTAAGACTACCTCGGGTCAGTCGATTAATGACATTTTGCATGCCGGCCCCAATCTACAGGGTGATTTATTTAACATCATAATAAAGTTTCGTCTTTTCTAAATCGCTCTGTCAGCTGATTGCCGCCAAATGTTTCTCAATATCGGCGTTCGCGAAGCTGACCGTAGATTTCAACGGATCTTTTATCGTTTTGACAAGAAAGAACCTTTATCTGTGTATCAGTTCAATAGTGTTTGTTTTGGACTCAAGTCTAGCCCATATCACGCGTTACGAGTTGTTCGCCAGTTGATCGCTGATGAAGGCGATCACTTTCCCGCCGCAGCGGCTGTTACCACTTCTGCTTTGTACATGGATGACATTGCCTGTAGTGTCATATCCGCTCCGCTAGCAATTTCGCTTTTTAAGAGCTTATTCAGCTTTTCAAGCGAGGCCAGTTTGATCTTGTCAAATGGACAAGCAACTCTAAGGGGGTTCTCGCACGCATACCAGATTCTCATAAAGCTTCTCCAGACATTGAGTTTGAGAAGTCTGTACCGCATAAGGTTCTCGGTTTACGCTGGGACAAATCCTGCGCTAGTTTTCGGTTTGACGTCTCACCACCAGATGATAAGTGCACCAAACGCACTATGCTGTCCACGGTGGCTCGACTATGGGACATAATGGGTTTTGTGGCTCCCACAATTTTGTACGCCAAGCTCTTGATCAAAGAGCTTTGGCTATCAAAGTGAGTGGGATGAAACACCCCCTGACAATATTGTCGCCGCTTGGGGTCAGTTTTGTATTGAGCTTACCGCGCTCAATCAAATTACTATTCCGCGTCATCTTGGGTTGGTAGATGGATGTACCCTCAACTTAATAGGTTTCGCTGACGCCAGCGAGCGTGCTTACGGCGGAGTCCTATATCTGCAAGTCCGCATTGGTTCTAACTTCTCGGTGCAGTTAGTTTGTGCCAAGTCTAAGGTCTCGCCTGTTAAAACCATTTCGGTTGCGAGACTGGAGTTGTGCGCAGCCCTTCTGCTGTCTCAGTTGCTCCGCAAGGTTCAAGACACAGTTTTGCCCCACTACCCTATTAATAAAATATACGCATTTTCCGACTCCAAAGTAGTGCTCGCTTGGATTCATTCTTCTCCTCATCGCTGGCAGACTTTTGTCGCCAACCGCGTTAGCAAATTGATTGAACTGGTTCCTGCTACTTGTTTCAATCACGTCGCGGGTATTGAGAACCCCGCAGATTGCTTGTCTCGTGGTGTCACTCCACTTAATCTTCTGCATCATCCATTGTGGCATCGTGGACCTTCTTGGATTTCCCATGATCCGTCAGAATGGCCCATGCAACCCTTTGACCACAGTGCAGAAGACGAAGATGTACCCGAACGGAAGTCTGTTTCTTATCCCGTGATTGCTGAGGTTGCGGAGTCTCCCATCTATGCACTCGCACTACGCATGTCATCGTGGTCTAAGTTACTCCGCGCCATCGTTTATGTCTATAGGTTTCTTAGGCACCTACCTAATGAGACTTTTGTATCAAGTACTGATATCAAATTCGCAAAATGTAAGTTACTACGAGCTGTACAGGCTGTTCATTTTAGTATCGACATTCAAAATTTGAAAGACAATGTACCTTGTTCTCCCGCTATCCTTAGACTCAAGCCGTTTCTCGATGAACACGGCGTCATACGCGTTGGGGGTCGTCTGTCAAATTCGGATGAACCTTATAACTACAAACATCCTTGCATGCAGCGACATGATCATGTTGTCGACCTTCTTGTTGATTTTTATCACAAGAAGCACCTCCATGCCGGTCCAGAGTTGCTTATGTCCTTACTTAGACACAAGTATTGGATTTTAGCCGCTCGACGAATAATTCGTCACAGAATACATAAATGTAACGTATGTTTCAAATTTCGGCCGCGTCCGATTTTCCCTCCCATGGCCGATCTCCCTAGCCAGCGCGTCAACCAGGTTGCTAAAGCGTTTACACACACCGGTTGTGATTACGCAGGACCACTGCAGTATACGCCAGTGCGTGGTCGAGGTGTAAAAAGCCGTAAAGCTTGGCTATGTATTTTTACATGCTTAACGACGCGCGCTACGCATATTGAAGTTGCGACAGATTTAAGCACGGTGTCATTCCTGGCAGCCCTTAAACGATTTCTCTCACGGCGCGGCCCTATACAGTGTTTGTACACGGATAACGGCACTTGTTTTGTGGGCGCAAGCTCTTATTTACGCGACCTTTATAAGTTTCTCAGGGAAGAATATCGTACTCGTCTTCAGGAAGAACTTTAAATAAATCATATTGACTGGAAGTTTATTCCACCAGCATCACCACATTTCGGTGGATGTTGGGAAAGCATGGTCAAAGTAATTAAAACGCATCTCTTCAAGGTTATAGGTCAACAGATCCTCTCTTACGAAGAGCTTTTAACTGTCCTTGCACAAGTCGAGGCACTGATCAACTCGCGTCCGCTCACGGCATTGAGTAGTGACCCTGCAGAACCATCCGCGTTATGCCCTGCACATTTTCTGAACACAGTGCCATTATCGTCATTTCCGACTCCTGAAGCAGACTCTTCAAGCTTGCTCCAGAGACATACTCTGCTGGATAAACTCGTGCAGTCGTTCTGGCGGCGCTGGCGTGCGGAATATCTACACCAGCTTCAGGCTAGATCCAAGTGGAATAGTCCTGCATCCCCTATACAGGAGGGTACGTTGGTCATCATAATACATGATAATGCTCCGCCGCTTTCATGGCCGTTAGCCATCGTAGAGAAATTGCATACTTCCAAGGACGGTACAACCCGCGTTGTTACCGTGAAAACCGCTAAGGGGAGCTACGTGCGCCCTGTTGTACGTCTCTGTCCGCTTCCAACTCAGTGAGATCTAGCCTGAAGTTGGATCTACCTCTTAGTTTAAGTATTTAGTTTGTAGTTTTCGCTATTATTGCGTTTGTAGTTTTGGCTAAAGTTAATTTAGATTATTTTATTATCATATCGCTGTCTTAGCCTATTGATGGGTTATGCGGTAGTACACCCAATATAGCTAAGTTCAATTCTATTTCTTTTAAAGGCAACCCTTTAGGGTCGGGGGGATATGGTAGCGCCATCTACCTTTCCATCGAAAACTAATCACCTCAACGTCAATGGTTCGTCGCTGCTTGGCCAATGCGAGCGATGCCTTTTGTTCCCGTCCCTGTCTATCCCATTCCCTGGAAGGAGCACGCCTTTCGCGGATTGGTCGCCGCGATCATCGACGCGAGAGACAGTCTAGAACATTCGAGACGCTGAGAACGTGTCCGCCATACCGTACCGCACCGCGCTGCTTCCGCCATATATAATTATTACCGCTTATACAAAACTCAAAACTGCTCGCGAGTGAAAGTGATTTGTGTAGTGGAGTGAATCAAGCAGCTTCATCTCGAAAACACCAGGAGGCTGCCATTTGCAAGGAAAGAGGACTGACGTACAAGGTAGGTGCCCCTCATTCTTCAGCATCCTTAGAATATCCTTTCTACACCATACTTTTCTCTCCCATTCCAATCCTAGGCGACTAGAACTCGCCATCCTTTAGATACAGTCCATATCCTTCTCCAAATCGCCTAGAACCTACGGTTTCGGTGTAACGCCGAACCAGTCATTATGACGAAGGACCCATTACGGGTAAATTTTAAAATATATGGTAGTAAACTAGAGGTTGTAAGTTTGTTTAAAAATACGCTGAATTGAAAGAAACCGCTATGAAAATACAGACAACAGGTAATTGAATACAATTTGGGTGAGTAAAAGTCTTCAGCATGTTCATTCCTGTACCTTTCCGAAGGTACCGGCTCCTATCTTGAGTCCCCTCTGCCACTTGAAGGTGAGCTGTCTCAGCTTGGGCTCGTAGCTAGTGACGGCTGCCTCTAGCACGTGGCCCACACTCTTGGTAGAACGGAGGCGGTTGTCGCGCTCACGGTCTACGCGTTGTATGGCGTTGTAGACTCGGCGTTTGCGAGCTGTTACAGAAATAAAAATATGTTAATAATTAAAAATAATCGCGTTATTTTATAATTTAATCTAGAAAAAGGTATTCATCATCATCAGACTTGTTTATAATCTGTCTTAGTGTAGGGCACAGTTTTTCTCATTGTAAGGGCCTGGTCACGAGATCGGTCTAAGCGGCGAGCGGCGCGGCAGTGGCGATGTAGCGGCGGCCGCGCGCCGCGTCACAGTTAACGCGCCAAGTACATCGAAAACCATCGCCGCTTCCGCCCGCCGCTCTAGGCCGTGACCGGGCCGTAAGAAGGGTAAGCCCATAGTCTACCACACTGACCAAGTGCGGTGCGGTTTGGCAGACTTCACATGTCTTTCGAGAACAATATAGAGAACTCTCATGAAAGAGCTGCAAGTAGTAGCATTTAGCGATAAAATACCGCAAATTGTAAATTATATTCTAACAGTAGGACAGTTTAATAACAGGACCGTTGATGAGTATTTTGATGATGATGAAATTACTTAAAAGGGTTAAAGTTTGCCTTTTGGTATCAAGCGACTCGTAGCACATTTGCCACTTGGTAGTATACAGTTTGTGTATTCATATTTTAATATCCGGCTCGAAGGACCAGGAAATTGTGGGCACAAAGACTAGGAACTTTAGGTTTCTTCGTGGTCTTCTCGCTGAAGATGTCACTGACACAGTTGTTTATTTATTTGCATCCTCCTAGCATTATCCCAGTTAGGACCCGGGTCCGCTTTCTTGTCTATCCGGATGTGACTGAATATTAGCTTTTCGACAGAGCGACTGCCTGTCTGACTTCCGCAACCCAAAGGGATAGCGATATTCCATGGTTTAGACTAGTGTCAGTTTTATTTATAGGTACCGACTCCCTATAACAACTATCAAAGATCTTCATGACAGCCGGGACCGACGGCTTAAGGCGCTGACAACCGCTATTGAATTAAGCTGTTGCTGTCACTGTCGGATTGTATACGTACGAAAGAGAAGCACGACGACGACGGGACGTACAGATCTTTTTACAAACCATAAAATAAATTAATTACTTAAAAATAAGTTGAGTAGTGAAAAATAGAAAACAACCAAGTTCTGTATTTAAATCTTCTTCTTCTGCATGCCCTGTTCCCATATTACTTGGGGTCGGCGCAGAATGTTTTTCTCTTCCATTCTCTCCTATCAGACGTCATGTCATCATTCACTCCCTTTCCATTCATGTCACCCTTCACACAATCCATCCATCTTTTCTTAGGTCTTCCTTTTGCCTTATATCCCTCAACTCTCATCTTCATTACCTTTCAGTTCCAGGTGTACCTTGGAAGCTCCGGGCTACGCTACCTAGACCGCTACACTTCCCTGCATCGTCCTCGGTGTCACCTCTGCCGAAGAGTCTGGCCATGCCCTGCTCATCGCACTCAGACCGGCGGCGCCTGCCAGCTGAACCAACGGCCTGCGAGGATCTGCCCGCTACGCGCAGCCCTTCAAGCAACCTGCCCTGCACACTACCGGAGGGAACAGCGTGGGAGACTGCAGCCCTTAGTGTTCAGGCCAGTGTCGTGTTGTTGGTCGGTCATACTCGTGCAAGGGAAGTCAGACAATACTCGGCAATAAACGCACCTAGAACCTCTACTGCGTTTTAGTACCAGAACCCGTTACAGTGGCGCCTACGTGGGTTATTGTCTCGCTTTCCGTGCTCAAGTTCTCTTCTAGCAGGTCTCCATTATTGTAAGCGAGCAGGTGCGGCTACTGCGAACCGGTACGTATTGTTATACTAATTGTCTACCTTTTAGTGTAACTACCTACTACGTAATAGTTCGCATATTTGAATCTAACGTTTTTCTTATTAGTCCTAACGGTCGAACTTTTACGCCTAATCGTAAAGTAGGCCATTTGTAAGGGCGGAACGCTTGCGCACTAAGTGTAGTGTGTAGTGTATACTTACGCGGTACTCCTTCATACACAATGGGCTCACACCCCATAAAATACTTCCTACTAAATAAAAATGAACTAGCATACGAGGTCGCGATTACAGCTGAGGAGCCAGCTACCTCTGTCCTAGGTCTGCGGAAGCAGCTCCCTAAATTACTGGAAGCCATTCCAGATGATGATATTTTGGAGTCGGGCTTAGCCATCACGGTGGACTTCGAGGGCGCTAGCGAGGCCATCTCTGAGCTGGCCAAGCGAGTGAATTCGTTAACTATTTCGTTACGGGATGCGTCCGAGTGTTCCTACAACACGTAACCGAATTCCAAACCGCGCGTAATCTACCTTCCACTAAAATTTTATCGTATGCCTCCGAAATATTCACCGGTAACGCACTTCACTGGTACCGCGGCCTAAAAGAATATTTCACTACATGGGAAGAACTCACCACTAAATTAATAGACGATTTCACACACCGTACGATTATGACTACCGGTTATTAAATGAAATCCGCCGACGTACTCAAGGTGCTACCGAAACTATAATTATTTATCTCTCGATAATGAATCAGCTGTTCGCTAGGCTGTCACCGTCAAAGCGATTGTCCGAACGCGAAAAGTTAGACATTCTATTGCATAACTTACGTCCATGCTACTCGCTAGTGCTAGCTCCGTCAATATCTTCAATAGACAGTATAGCAACACTGCAGACGTTATGTTTAAACTACGAACGGATGAAATGTTTGAACTTTCAATTCCGCGAACCGTATTATAGTAACGACACGTTGGCACCAGACCTAGGTTACAGTCACAAATCTAATAACCGAGCGCGTAATAATTCCTACAATAATTATTGCGTTGCCACTATAGAGGGTACGCCCGGAAAACCCGAATACACTTGAGAACAACGAACCTAGGAATCCTAAGTCTAAACCTAGCTCTGTCACTCTAGTCACGTCCAAGTACTGTCCGCGCTGCCGTATCAATGATCACAGTATGAATGAGTGCAAACGCGATCGGTTTGCAATTTGCTTCAAGTGCGGCCGTAGGGATGTGACATTCCATAACTGCCCGAACTGTAAATCGACGAAACAAAAAAACTAGTTGGTCAGGGTCGGGGCGTGTCAAAGCCTAAATTAGGTTCTACAACCTATTCAACCAATTTTGACAAAGATGATTGGAGAAATTGGCTAAACACTCTAAAAGTGTATTTCTCTGGTTATTCCGTCGCCTCGATTCTGGATAATAAACCTAAAAATGACCTATGGCCCTATGTTAACGTAACGATTAACAGTTTACCTATTTGTGGATTGCTCGATTTCGGTTCAGCCATTACAATTTTAGGTAACAACTCCCATATGGAGGTAATGATTAAAACCGGGTTAGAAATACAGCAGTGTCACAACACTAATTCCATTCGATCCGCGGGTGGAAATATATTGTTGCCGCGCGGTTTAATCAACTTACCCACTACTTTTAATAGTCAAACCCACTTATTGAAAGCTTATATTATTCCAGAAGTTACAAGTAATTTAATTTTAGGCATCGATTTCTGGAAACTATTTAAATTACTGCCTAACCATATCGCATCCGTATGCATGTCTAAAACATTGCCGTGTAGTGTGTTAAGTGAAAATAAGTTGAGTAACACGAACGTATTGCAATCTTTTAGTGAGTTGAGTGAGTCACAACAAAGAACGGCTAAGTTAATTATAAAGCAATACGAGTCGATTTCTACTGCAAAAACCGGGTTAAGACGAACTCACTTAATAGAACATGCAATAGACACTGGCGATTCTGAGCCGATACGCCAAAGATATTATAGGTTACCGCCGGCGAAATTAAAAATAATTATTGACGAATTAGACGAAATGCTTGCATTGGGAGTGGTAGAAAAATGCGAAAGTCCTTGGTCGTCACCTATTTTACTAACGCCTAAGAAGGACGGTAAGCTAAGGTTTTGTTTAGATAGTCGCAAACTTAATTCTATTACTAAAAAAGACGCGTACAAACTACCTTACGTATCCGAAATTTTAGACAATCTTAGGAACGCTAGATATCTAAGTAGTATAGACTCATCTAAGTCCTTTTGGCAGACGCCTCTTCGCGAATGTGATCGTGATAAGACTGCGTTCTATGTGCCTACTAGAGGAACATATAGATTTGTGACTATGCCGTTTGGTTTAACGAATGCGCCTGCGACACAACAGCGTTTGGTGGATCACTTGTTTACGAACAGCCCTGAGTTCGAAAACTCTGTATTCGTTTTCTTAGATTATATCGTGCTTATATCGCCATCCTTTAATGCTCATGTGTCACTATTAAATAAAGTATACGGAAAATTAAAATCGGCCAATCTTACCATTAACTTAGAAAAATCTAAATTCTTCCGTGATGAATTGAAGTATTGGGCTATGTAGGAAACTCTAAAGGATTACAAGTAGACCCATGTAAGGTGGAAGCCATTCTTCAATATGCTACGCCTAAGAATTAAAAAAGAAGTCAAAAGGTTCTTAGGCATTGCATCATGGTATCGGCCATTTATACCTAATTTTAGTACTACTGCCGGTCCTTTGAACAAACTTACCTCTACCGGTAAGAAAGCCGCACCATTTCAGTGGTCGGTGGAAGCTGATGACTCGTTTTGTAAAGTAAAACAATTGTTAAGCTCCGCACCAATATTATCGTGTCCCGATTACGAGAAACCTTTTCAAGTTCACACAGATGCGAGTGCGAGTGGCATCGGTGGGTTGCTTACACAAGAAATAGATGGCGTGGAACTACCAATCGCTTACATGAGTAGGTCACTAAATGCACAGGAACAAAACTACAGTATAACAGAACGGGAGACATTAGCAGTTCTAACAGCCCTCGAATATTGGCGCTGTTATTTAGATAACGGGTTAAAGTTTGTTGTGTATACTGACCATTCCGCACTGAAATGTTTCCTAAACTTGAGCAACCCGACTGGTAGATTAGCTCGGTGGTCGGTTCGTCTGTCAGCCTTTAACTTCGAAATAAAGCATCGGCGCGGCGCAGATAATATTATAGCAGATGCGTTATCACGATCCCTACCTGTAAATATAATTAACGCGAATAGTAATAATAATAATAACGTGAACAACCCTAATGTTGACACTGATCAATGGTATTCAGCCACCTACAATGGTTGTTTATGTTCGCCTAATGACTATCCAGACTATTCTATTAAAAATAATAAATTGTATCGTTTGATAAAATCTAGGTGTATGCTACGTAAGGAGTTCGAATGGAAAGAAGTGCTACCTTCTTCTGATCGAAATAATGCCATATTAGACAACCATGCCGAACCCACTTCGGGGCATTTCGGTATATTTAAAACTTACAAGCGCTTAGCACTGCGTTACTATTGGCCCAAAATGCACGATGACGTGGTAAAGTTCATAAATTCTTGCGACACTTGTATCGCGCACAAACATCAGAACCATGCACCATTGGGAACCATGGGACGACCCAAAGTGTGTTCACGACCCTTCCAAACCATTAGTGTAGATTTGGTGGGGCCATTACCCGTCACAAGAAAACAAAACGCCTACATCTTAGTAGTAACTTGTTGTTTTAGTAAATACTGTCAACTTTTTCCTATCAGGCGCGCAACTGCTGAAATAATAACTAATATTTTGGAAGAAAAAATATTTTTAGTTCATGGTATACCATCTACAATTATATTGGACAATGGTAAACAGTTTGTAAGTGCTTCTTTAAAAGCTATGTTGCACAAGTACAAAATCCCTAATCTTCATTATACTCCTAAATATTCCTCACATGTGAATACGGTCGAACGCTATAATAAAACCATTGGTTCTACCTTAGGGGCGTTTGTAGGAAATGACCAAAGATTATGGGACACTCTCGTACCTAAGGTGCAGTTTGCATTAAATACTGCAGTTAATGAAGTCACGGGCTATACACCTAGTTTTTTAGTCTATGGACGTGAATTAGTTCCATGCGGCTCACACCATGTCGACACGGACGCTGATGATATAGTATACATACCTAGGGACGATTACGCAGAAAACATAGGTCACTTATCAGGCATATTTGACAAAGTTCAGGCACTCCTCATTCAAGGTCATGCTAGGAACTACCAAACTTATAATTTACGCCGTAAAGCAGCTGAGTTTAATGTGGGAGACACTGTGTGGAAAAGGACTTTTTATCAGAGCGACAAGGATAAGTCCTTCTGTAAGAAACTTGCCCCTAAATTCATGAAGTGCACAGTGATTAATAAAAAGTCGCCTCTCGTTTACGAGTTGTCGGACGCGTCTGGAAATTCTATTGGGTTTTGGCACATAAAGGACCTAAAACTTATACACTATGGTGCCTAACAATTTGTTACAAACCGTATAAGACTTTCCCTTCTTTCTTTCTATATGCCGTCTTAGCTTGGACAGTAGCGGACTCGTAGACCTAACGCAGCTAGTCGGATTTTTCTTGTTAGTCACGCAAAATCCTCTCTTAAGGCGGGCGGTATTGTGACGTATGTCCGGTACTTAGCGCGTTTGCGTCACAATACCGTCCATACGCTCGGCCAATCAGAGAAGGCCATCGTCCGCGCTCGCGAAGCCTGACCAAATATGGTCATGAACGGACTCCAATTCTGATGGAGGGCCGGTATATAATGGGGCCGACAGAGAGGCCGGCACCGCTAATCTATACTGACTACTACCGCTACTCTATCCGTATACGTTGTACGTGTATCCTGATTCTCAGCTGTGGGTGAGTTACTACATTTACTGCACTAGCGTACTGCCCATCTCCCTACCTGCTAGCTGAGGCCGGCTGACGCCGCCTGCCTGACTCTATTGGTTGTGGCTCTCCTAATGCTGCTTCCCTTCAGGTTCCAGGTGTACCTTGGAAGCTCCGGGCTACGCTACCTAGACCGCTACACTTCCCTGCATCGTCCTCGGTGTCACCTCTGCCGAAGAGTCTGGCCATGCCCTGCTCATCGCACTCAGACCGGCGGCGCCTGCCAGCTGAACCAACGGCCTGCGAGGATCTGCCCGCTACGCGCAGCCCTTCAAGCAACCTGCCCTGCACACTACCGGAGGGAACAGCGTGGGAGACTGCAGCCCTTAGTGTTCAGGCCAGTGTCGTGTTGTTGGTCGGTCATACTCGTGCAAGGGAAGTGAGACAATACTCGGCAATAAACGCACCTAGAACCTCTACTGTGTTTTAATACCAGAACCCGTTACACTGGAATACTCATTAAAACAGAGTCAAAGTCCTCCCAAAACTTCTCTTTCACCCTTTCATCACACCCTGCCTGTGGGGCATATGCACTTATAACTCAGCATCACATTTCCTAACATAACTTTCACCACCATCAGCCTATCATTCACTCTATTAACTTTCATCACACTTTCTTTTAAATTATTATCTAAAACAATTGCCACACCATTTATTTTTCCATCGCTTCCACTGTAGTAAGACTTGTATCCCTCACCAATCTCCCTCGCCTTTGTGCCTTTCCACTTAGTTTCCTGTAGACACGCCACATTTATCCGTCGCCTTTTCAGTACATCCGCTAATTCTCTGGCTCTTCCACTCATCGTCCCAACATTCCAACTAGCATACCTCATTCTCACTTGCCGGGTTAGCTTCTAACGTTGCACCCACCTGGCTTGGTGCAACAACCCTTGTCCATTTCTCACCGCGGCCGGGTGCTGCCCCGGCGCGTCGCCTATGGGGTAGACCCTAGCCCTATCGCGTATCGTATCATTTAAACACATTCTGCAAAAAGATTTGGCAAGGATTTCACAGTCGGCCGCCTGCCTGACACCAACCCTCCTTGGGAATGTTATTGTTGGTAGTTTACCCGCCACCTCTCGGGTGACCAAATGTGCTGTTACAAATGCCAACTGGTCCCAAGTTCTGTATTTAAATATGATACATTATTGTTATAAATTTTACTAACGTACGTTGATAAGTAATACAGATATTTTTGTTGGAAGATAATTTTAAGAGGTTAGTTTACTATTTTTTTGTAACGAGACAACTTTTCAGAGCGAACGAGCCAACGTGTTTTGAATACAACAGGGTTCTCAGAAATATGTTCAAGATTAACATATATTTTTTCCGCCGTCACAAACTGTATAGATTAAGCAAAAAAATTGTTTGAGACAAGTCTTTTTTGCCATTTGGCTGTTGTCAGCGTCTTAACGTGTTCTCCGAGGCATGGGGTATACGATAATTTACAATTCAATACGCACATAACTTCGAAAAAGCCAGTGGTGCGTGCCGTGGCTTTGCATCCGATACCGTCTGCATGACAGTCTGTTGGTATCTCCACTAAGCTATCGCTGCCTGCTTTATTTTGAATTAATTATTTTTATGTCATATTATAGCTAGGTGCATATACGATTTTTATCAACTTTCAATAATCAAAGGCTTGTGTAGGATATTACAACTATAGCTGCTGACGCATTAGCCTTTATTGATCTCGAAGTAGCGCCTACTATTTATTATACAGGATGTTTGGTAATTCGACCTATTCCTTGAAGGAGGTCATATTTAAGGTAGTTTGCAACAATTTGAGCCCGGTCAACTAGGGGTCCGTAATTATAGGTTTCTGGGATCGATATTTAAAGATTTTTTGAATATTTTCTACCTGGCCATCAAAATAAACGAAATTAAAAAAAAGCTATTAATTTTTTGGCTTTAAATTGTTACTTTTTGTAAAGCAAACACAAACAATTTTTACTTCGGCACAATACCTGGGAAAATTACTGCTTCAGAAGATACTGAGGCTCAAAGTCATACACATTTTTTGAGCATTCACCTGTAATGAGCATTCTCGCGAATGTTACAAAACAAATGAGTGTGTTTTAGCAAGCATTCTCACGAACATTCGGGCGAGCCTAAAAATATAGATAATACATAGAATTGGCGCTACAATGGCGGTTAAAACCAATATATTTACTTCACTTTGACTTATGATTTTAATCTAGGGAATAATCTTCGTTCTTCGAGTTTGTCACTAATTTTAACTTGACTAGATGAAATATTGATAATGTTTACAATAGATCCTTAGATCTGGTTTACTCCGAATTAATTTCAATAGAATTTTGATGAACTCTCGATATCGATAAATAAATTTGAACGTAGGAACAGACACTTGTGTGATTTATTAAACCTGTTCAAATTAACATCTGCATTTTATTATGTAGAAACGTCATTTGTTTATGTATCTTACACTTACTCTAGAAATAATTCATAAATGAAACTGAAGTAAACATATTGGGTAAAACTGCTGTTGTAGTGTGATTTCTATATTTTTTCTATATTCTACGGACTATTTAAATTTAGAGCGGTCGCAATAATTGTGAAGTCGTAGCTGACGCCCCGCTCCCACTACTCCAGTCCGGCCGGCTGTCCTCGTCTCCCGCGCACCCCAACGGCACATATTGCCGCGGCGCGGCGGCGATCGTCCTTTTTGGACCCTGGACGCCGCCAAGTTAAGTGCCTCTCTCTGCTGGAGCACCGAAGCCTCGTCAGCCCGCCTGCCTACCCTGCCCTGAGTCTTAGCTCTTAATCTACTATCTACCGGGTTATTCTGTGTAACGCTTTCTAGTTAATATATTTTGTAACGAACAATATACGTATCTAATTTATCTCTCTCTCTCTCTCTCTCTCTATATATATATATATATATATATATATATATATATATATATATCTCCACACACTAATAAACGTTACAGAATGATTGTGAAAATGTTTGGTTCGACAAAACAGAAAACGGTGAATGCTCACTATTCTGTTACAAGTGAATATAATAATAATAATAAATGCGTACGTACTTTATTTATAACGGTAATACATGATATTTGGTAATTATAGCTATTTTAATGTTTACCTCAACTTGGCTGTAACACCTGTGTTTCAGGAAAAATCGTAAATAATAATATTATAGGGCTATGTTTTTACAAAATAATCATGAACTGGTAATATGTAATAGGAAATAGACTTAATATGATTTATTGTAACTTAGAGTAGGTACTTACACACTATTTTATAACTGTAAGCAAATTCTCTGTATCAGAATGCACAGGTGTATCAGCGCCATTAAAATCGTTTCCCAGTTATTATTTTTGCTTAGTATGACTTGGCATGATGTCCAAAACGGACACTCACTGCACGGTGTACTTAGTGGTTTAAGCGGCCGCCTCGCCGCTTTACACTGCGCCGAGTGTTGTGGGTTCGATTCCCACACGAAACAACACTTTGTGTGATCCATAAATTGTTGTTTCGAGTCTGGGTATTCATTGTGCCCTTTGGTTGTATGTTTTTAAAGTCCCCCACGACACAGGATTTATTCCTAATGCGGGAGTTGTCTTTTTAGTCCAATAACAATAACAAAACGAGTAGACTTCGGCTTGGTGATGGGTCTTGTGACACCCTGTATAATGAATGTTAAAATCGTGTATTACCTGCAGTAGTACCAGGAGTGACAGATCCATTTTCACTATAGGCGTCAGAGTCTGGGTACAGTTGAGAGCCGTACGAATGTTCGGACTCGTTCGGCGGCGGCGTTGGCGGGGTGGCTGCTTCTTTGGCACTGTTGCATGATAGAGGGCTCTGAGGACAAGATATTATAATTTTTCATCATCATTTAATTGTGTGTTGTACGGTGTGTATTGTGCGGTGTGTAATACTACCGTCATAACGTAAAAGGGCACAACTAACATTTTGTAAATCAGGAGAAAATCGAGTTTAAAATATTTCTTAGTTTTTGTCAAAAATAAATTACGGTATCGTAGTTATAGAAAATGTATGAATGGAAATAGTAGCGTCTAAATGAATTCCATAAGATGATATAGTTTTTTTTTTTTTTTTACTGTATTTATTCAATAATCTACATTTTCCATTTGTAAAATCATTAATATTACATATAAAAGGCATAATTAACCAAATGTGACTTTCTATTCTTACATTTTTGGAAAAAAAGGT
Source organism: Euclidia mi (assembly GCA_944739405.2). Lineage (NCBI taxonomy): Eukaryota > Metazoa > Arthropoda > Insecta > Lepidoptera > Erebidae > Euclidia > Euclidia mi. Next base: position 110,386,140 of record OX123186.2, on the reverse strand, counting down.
TAAATATTAAAATGAAAAGCCATATTAATTAAAACACATCTATCCACTTGTGACCTCTTCATGTAATCTAAACTAGATGTTTAGAGTCCGGGCTAAAATTGGGTAAGGTTGCAGTGGAAGCGATTAATTCATCCAGTCTTAGCCCAGGGCAAAGGTTTAAACATATATTACTGTGACTGCACAGCGATGAGTTCAAGTAAGGTAGGTACATGAAAAATTTACCTTAGATCTCCTGGTGATGTTCTTGAGTGGACCTATAAGACTAAACTCATAATTTTGGCCAAAATAACAAGCAAATCGTTTTAAATACCACTACTCCAGGTCCAGTTCGGCGTCCTTCTTCAGAACACAATGCACATTGGCGGATTCACAAAGGTTTTTCAATGTTCAATATGTTACAATGTCTTTTATCACAAATAAACCGATGCCGGCTGATCAATTAGCGGCAATACATTAGGGTTTTTTGTTTTACAACCAAATACAAGATCAAAAACGCGCTCACAAAACGGAATCTTCCAGAGCGAACAGAAAGGCTAGGTTTTTTCGCTGACCGTGGAAAACGACAAAGAATGAAAGGAATGACAGTTCATAGTGTGACCATAGTCAGAAATTTTCAATAGACTAAACAAAATGTTACTTAATCGATATAATCGACTTGACCTATCACAAATAATATTTCTATTTCAAACACTAGATATGCCCTTTTCTAGTGCTATCACAAAAATAATTGCTCAGTTGTGCCCTTTCAGGTACTTTTGTTTATTGTGGTTATAAAATTATACAAAAAATATTAGCAGATAGGCCTTTTTCTCCTGATTCCAAATATGCATATAACTCAATTTCGAAAAAAATGTTAGTTGTGCCCTTTTTCGTTATGGCGGCAGAATATACGTGATGTGGTATATATCGGCGCCTGGGCACCCTCACTCGTCAGGACACCCCAGGAACCATAAAAGAAACTAGTTAAATTCACTGTTAACTGCAATATATTTCTTGAATCACGATACGATACGATTTAGTTTACGAATGTCCGAACCAAAAGTGTCATGGCCGCCCGCCGTCGCATCAACATAACTTAGTATCAAAACATATTCAATAATACATAATATTTAAATTATCGTATGTTAGAGCTTTCAATTAATCTTTATAATTAAGAAACAATATAGAATTACAGTTCCTTTAGCTAAAGCGTCGAAATACGTCTTGATAAATTTTATTAGTTATAAAATTACAAAAATGTGTTGGCGGGCAACAAAGTTAGCCAAACTATTAAAGACGATATCAGCCAATACTGCGTTAAGAAATATGTGTAAATACAGAAATGTAACACAATTTATATAATATTAATTACAAGCAAATTTAATTAATATTTTACTGGTTATTTAGTTAAAATTACATTAAAATAATATTAACTTGTTGTATACGAATTCACGGCATACAGTACAGACGTGTTGCAAAAATATATTTAAAAATTAAAATATCTATTAACCTGATATCAGGCCTAAAGTGCTAAACATAAGTTGTAAATTAGTCTGTTATAACTAGTGCGTTCTTGTGACTTTTACATCGAAGTAGCCCGAGCACACACAAGCATCGACCAGGTAACCGCTCTTCACCCCCTGGGGCAAGGGAGACGGGTCCTATTTTCTGATCTCTTCACTCAGTTGTGATTTGTAACGTTCGTCGAGTGTCAACATTTGAACCACAGATCATAATGAGCGTAGTACACTCACCTACTAGAAGTGGCCTAAGTGGCTCTGAACCAAATCTTAGTAGTAGTGATGACCCATCTGTGCTACCCGATAATGTTCAAATAACGTTTCGCAACAAGCGAAAATTCACCGATGACAACACTTTCATAAAGGAAGAACTAAGTGGAATCCGAAACCAAATAACTGAAATGATGACAATGATCTCATCCATAAATGCAAACCAACAGGCCTTCATGGATAAAATAAGCGGAGATATGTGCGCCATAAAACAACAAGTAGCTGACATAAAGACGTCTATTCATTTGCTTACCGAGGAGCAACGCGTCTTAAAATCAGATGTTTCAAATATGCAATCCCAAAACATAGTCACAGATAAAAGAATTGAAGAACTAAATTCTGAGCTAAAAATGGTCAAGAACCTTTTGAATAGCTCACCGTCAACACCACTTGTAACTGAGAAATGTGAGACTATAATCATGGAAATTAATGAACGCGAGAAAAGGAGAAAAAATATTATTATAACGGGTATACCTGAACCAACATCAGCCAATAAAGATGAAAGAATTGATATGGATACTCAAGAAGTTACCAAGATCATTAAGCAACTTAATATAGACACTAAACCGGCTAAAGTATTCAGAATTGGCAAGTATAATACTGACAAAAATCGACCACTTAAAGTATGCTTTGGTTCAACCGAAACAGCCGTGTCAATATTGCGAAATAAGGGCAACATAAAACAAGGACATATAAGGATATTCTCTGACCAAACACCCAACAGCAAGCATACCTCAAGAATCTAAAAAATGAGCTCAAACGACAAACTGAAAATGGTGTTACCAATCTTACCATCAAATATGTAAAAGGGCTGCCAAAGATAATGGAAATACCATCAAAAAACTAAAACAGAGACAAAACAGAAAGACGAATACAGATAACAGTACTACTTTTCAAATAGTCGATAAATATAATAACATCCAAAGTAGCCAAAATTCTATTAAGTTTTTCTACGCAAATGCACGCAGTATTGTTAAACCTGGAAAGTTGGACGAATTGAAATGTATAGTCGGACATCTTAGTACAATCGTGCATTTATTGATCCTGACGGAAACCTGGATAAAGTCTGCAGAAGAGGCAAGTCACATAGTAATACCTGGCTACACGCATTATCATAACTACAGGCAGAATAGTAGAGGTGGCGGTGTGTCAATATTTGCACACAATAGTTTAAAGCACTCATTACTGGAGGAGCTCTCGTTGGATGGTAACCATTATCTTTGGATTCACTTGCAAAACTACTGCTTGGAGATTGGCGCTGTATATAGGCAACCAGACATATCAAATGTGAAAAACTTTTTAGAAACATTTTCAAAACAAATAAACGATCGAAAAAGAGCATTGATATTCGGAGATTTTAATATAAATTTACTTAGCTCGGATCAGCTGACATCGAAATATACAGAAGCTCTTTGGGAAAACGGCTACCAGGTTTTAAATAAAATTGAAGAGGATTATTGCACCAGGGAAACTGTAAATACAAAAACAATTATTGATCATATAAGCTCTAATTTATCTAACCTTAAATCACATTTTGCCATAATCGAGACTTGTATGTCAGATCATAAACACATTTATTTTGAAATCAAGAAGTCCCAATACGAACCATTAAGAAAGATCAGATACGAAGCAATAAACTACGACACATTATACAAAACTCTAGAAAGGCGTGAAGGTGATAACGTAGAACATTCTTACGAAAAACCTGAAGAACGACTGAAAGCATGTATCGCGGCAAGCAAAATAGCCAAAAGTAAAATTTTGAATACTCCCAGAAAAGAATGGATAAAGAACACAATCATGATTGGAATAAACGAAAGAAACAGACTTTGGAAAAATACTAAGAGGAACCCATATGATACCCATACAAAAGATAAATTTATACAGAAGAGAAATGAGGTAACTAAACTTATACAAACAACCAAAAGGACATACTACCTAAATTTGTTCAACAAGTTTCAAAACAATCCTTCAAAGATTTGGCGTCTCATTAATAATTTGGCTAGCAATAAAATTAAAGCATCCTATATACCTAGCAGAATTGAAACAGGATCTGGATATGTCACCGACCAGTATGATATTTGCGAATTTTTTAACAATTTTTTCTCAAATATTGGTGCAACTCTAGCAAATCAAATAACTATGAACTGTCAGAAACAAAAACTAAATGTAAATAGAGTAAGCGCTCCTGGAAGAGAATCTACCTTAAATCACTTAAAATTATGTTCAACTGCAGAAATATCACAAATAATCAATAATTTAAATCCTAATACTAGTTCAGGTTTAGACGGTATAAATACAAAATCAATATTATGCGTTAAGAGCTTAATACTAGAAGAACTAACAAACTGCATAAATAAAAATTTAGAAAAGGGTGTCTTCCCTGATAGTCTTAAAACTGCCAAAGTTACACCTATACATAAAGCCGGTAGTAAATCTGACGCAGGTAATTATCGCCCAATTTCGGTACTACCAGTACTATCTAAAATTTATGAAAGAGTACTGTATAACCGCCTTGAAGACTATTTAACTAAACAGAATTTTCTGTATGAAAAACAGTATGGTTTCAGGCCAAAATCTGGTACTCTCTCAGCAACTATCGATCTTACAACAAAATTACAACTAAGTATAGATAAAAAACAAATTTCTCTAGGTGTGTTCATCGATCTTAAAAAGGCATTCGACACAATAAGCCATACCATATTATTAAATAAATTAAATGAAATTGGTGTCACTGGCACTGCATACGATATTTTTGCGTCATACCTCATAAATCGCAGTCAGGTTGTTAAAATCGATAGCACAAAAAGTAGACCAGCAAAACTAAGTTTTGGTATCCCACAAGGCTCTATTTTAGGACCCCTTCTTTTCCTGGTTTATATAAATGACATCAAAAATATTGGATTAAAAGGAGACATATCTCTATATGCTGATGATACAGCCTTATTTTACTTTGGACATTCCATAACTACCGTTATAACAGATGCTCAAAGTGATTTGAATCGTCTAAATATGTGGCTCCAGAGCAATCTCCTCACTATCAATATATCTAAAACTAGATATATAGTATTTACAGCTAAAAACAAAAAAATCCTACCATACCCACCATTAACAATCAATAACCAAAATATTTGCAAAGTTAACCAAGAAAAATACCTAGGATTAATATTAGATAGCCATCTTACTTGGAAACCTCATATTGACAAAATTAAAAATAAATTAAGTAACCTGACGGGGGCAGTGAGGAGAATGATCCAATGTCTACCTCGCGACGTTCGATATAATGTGTATAATTCCCTGATAAAACCACATATAGATTACCTTATCGAAATATGGGGTATTGCTGCCAAAACTAATTTGGAAACATTACAAATCGCCCAAAATAAACTAATTAAAACATTGTTTAATTACGACTATGATACACCAACATGCAAAATATATAAAGAAACAAAAATAATGAATATATCACAAACACATACCTACAACAGCTGTATATTAATCAGGAAAATTTTATGTAAGGATATTCACACGCAAGTAAGTTTTACTAAAAAATATCAGGTACAAAAAATTAGACTAAGAAGAGCAAATGACATTTTATTAAATAAACCACGAACAAATTACGGTAAAAAGTGTCTTATGTATAACGGTGCCAAATTATATAACAAATTACCGAACAACATCAAAGAGGCAAAAACTATGATTACTTTTAAAAAATTGCTAAAATTTTACTTATTAAATAAATTATGAAGATAAAAAAAAGAAAAAAAAAAATTAAACATGGTGTGTGTAAATTTAAACTAAAACAATGTCATAATATTTCACATATATAAAATACATATAGACTAAACATCATTATTTTATCAAATAACATACTAATAAAAATAAAATACGCGTATCAATATAAACGGTTAAAATATAGTTAATGGTATCTATATTTAAATAACTTCAATTACATACTTAAATATATAATGTATAAATACATAATTCTATATAAACAATATAGAAATAACGATGATATTATGTTAACAAATTTATTAGCAAACAGAAGGTATAAAATTAATTTTAAATCTTAACTAAAATTAATATCAATCATACAAAACGTTTATGATAAAATCTACTAGTTATAAAAATGTAGTCATCACGTTACCCAAGCATGATTTTATCAAGTGCCGCTTCCAGTCGCGCGTACTCTGTGTAATTCTAATGAAAGGTCTATGTCTGGTCGGTTTTAGTTTAATTGTATCTACCCCACTTTATTTATTATTGTGAACTTGTTTTTACTGTGCGCCAAACAAAATGTGTAATATTATTGTGAACTTTCTCATGTAAGTGAATGTTTAATTCTTATGAGAAATAAATATATCTCAAACCTCAACCTCAACTTCCGGTTTAGTTATCATTTAGTCATCTAGATGGCTCTGCTCTACGTTTATGCTTAGATCTACAATAAAACAAACCATCTCCAGTGCGCCCATATATACATTGTAAAATATGCGTTATGTGTTGTGCATCGTACGACGTGTATTGCGGGTGGTGTGTGGTGTGTGGTGTGTATTATAGAGTGTGGTATACTCACAGGCAGGCGGGGCCGGGGCCGGGGCGAGTGCGCGGGGTGCGCGGCGGGGCGTGACCCCACTACGTGCGAGATACAACCGTCCATCAGGGACTTCAGCTCCTGGGAACAAAACAGTAGATATTGTATTATAAGTTATCTGTATATACAAAATCCTTGCATCACTGACTAACTGACAGACAACCTACAACCTACAGCCAAAACTATTTAGGCGAATGAAGCTGAAATTTATATGTTCCTTTGGAAGCGTAGGGATACAATGTGAAGGGATTTCCAACATTAAAAATATGCGAGCATAGCTGCGGACCTCTAGATACATTTAAGTGCATGACATGACATGACATGACATACGCAACCATAAATACCCACACAAGGGCACAAACAGTTCTGAAATCTCAGTCAAAGTTAAATACGCATCGCCCGTTACTCGCTCCATTTAAAGATAATTTTACATAATTTAGACACTTTTAATTTATGAGTAGGTACATCACCTCAGCCTAGACGTTAAATTGGATGATGTATCATACAACTCGAAGTATCTTTATTATTTCCTTTAACTCCAGTTTCGTTTGTTAGCTTATGCTAATATATACAACATGTAACATATTAAACGCACTTCCTGAAAGTAGTTTGTTCAGAATCGGCTACTGAATCCATTTCTGTCAATTTAAATATTGTTTTTTTTGTTCTAAATTAATAAAAATTACGTAAATTATAGTCACTCATTTGTTTGAAAAGATGAAATATACGAAAATAAACCAAACCCAACGAAAATAAAGTCAAAGCAGAACGCCTTCTTTTAAAATACATTCGTTTAATGGTTCCACGTTGGGTCACACGAACGCACACATGAATACAACACAATAGCGGCAAAAGACAATAACACACAATTTACCACCAAAATATCTATCACCCATTATATCTGATTCCTTCGCTCGTGTCGTTACTCGAAGCAGACGTGTTACTGTGTTTCTCTCAAAATATTAAAGAAAAAGTGGTAAAATACTTAATATTGATATTGAGACTTATGTCAGTGTATCGACAATCTAAAACCAATTAAAACTGTGCAAAAACAGGAACTGTGTGTGAAAAAATAATAAAGTTATTACCAAAAAACTGTTTAAAAAAGTGCAAAAGTGCCGGTAAATGACATTGAAGAACAATAGTCAAGGACAAAATCCAAAGGACGGCTCAAAAGTCGCCACAATAAAAGTTTAGAAAGACATCTTATAATTCACTGCTAAGCTTACATACAAACATAGCGCGGTTATAGGGCGCCCGACACGCTACAAGTGCAGAACGACGTGGCGTGGGATCGATCCTCCGTAAAGTCATTCTTTTTGTGAGATTTTATTACACAATAAGGAGCAGGTTCGATCCCGAGTTGTAACTACATTCAACTTTTTGCCGGCATATTGTTTTAAATTTGGTTCAGTAATTTATTTTTCAAGATGAAATGCAACGGCTGTTTGAAAAACTATAAAGACTCCAATTTCCTGACATGTTCTACAACATCTTGCGAGAAAAACTTCTGTTCGCTATGTATTAACCCAGCTACGCTTACAACTGAGAAAATCAAGACGTGGAAATGCCCTGACTGCTGCTCTTCTCAGAAAAAAGGTGGCGATAATAGTTCCACTCCTATACGCTCCGCATCAGACAACGTCACTAAGAGAAAGAAAGCTGACGTTGAATCCAACACAAACTCAGAGATGAAGGAGCTGATTGAAGAAGTTCGCATGTTGACAAGAGAAATAGCGTCACTGAAACAGAACCTCGCTGACGCAACTACTTCGCTCATAAATTGTCAAACAAGACTTGAGGAATTGGGAACAACTGTAGCTACGCAAGATAAACAAATAAAACTATTTGAATGACGTGAACAAGAGGTCAAATTACTGGAATCAAAAGTATCAGAACTGTAACAGGAACTCGATACACAAGCGCAACAAAACTTAAGGAACGAATTGGAAATAGCTGGGATCCCGGAGCACGCGAATGAAAACCTTCACCATATTGCGCTTTTGGCTGCGCGGAAGGTGGGTGTCGAGTTAAACGATTGTGATATCGACTGGGTGACTAGAGCAGGCCCCCGTATTAAATCCGCATTAAATCCTGAAAATAACACCAAGTTCTCGCGGCCTGTAGTAGTGCGTCTCATTCGTAGAATTAAACGTGGCCTCAAAAGCGAGGAAAAACATCACGAGCGCGGACATTGATGTTCCCGGTACACCAACTAAAATATATTACAATGAGCGTCTCACTAAGAAAAACAGGATGCTTTTTCGGGAAACAAGAGCCAAGTCAAAGGAGCAAGACTATGCCTACTGTTGGTGCGCTCAAGGCGTTATATATGTCAAGCAACGCGAAGGTAAGCCTGCCCTGTCGGAACACACTCATGACGACCTATTACGTATATTTAACACCCCTAAAACCAATTGAAACTGCGGATTCACTTCCGGTAGTAACTGTAAATTGTGATCATATTCATTATTTTACCTGTATTTTTTATCATAATATCATTTATATATTTTTGCATTCGTATATTAAAATCTTATGTATTTATCATAATATTACATGTTTATATTAACAGTATTTTATGAAATCTTAAAAAAATGCTACACTTTCTGTGGCGTAATACAGTATTGTTAAATATATTGCGAAAAGAATGAATACAGATACATGGTGCAAAATCCAGTTCCTATTTTACATAATCGAACAAAACTATAGTTTCAAAGTTCTGAAATACTGCTTATATCATTTTGTACTCAAGGCTGTGATAGCTCATCGTCATAGTGTGACAATTATTTTAACTCCGTATCCCAGGTATCGCTCATTAGCATATGCCACTCATTGTATATACCCATGATTGATAATGCAATAGTAGAGGAGTTAGATTCTGTTACCATAAAATGTCACACAATAGAAGCGCCTGAGCAATGCGACACAGCAATTACGTCAGTCTACAACTTTAGATTATTAACACTCAACATACGGAGTATAAACAAAAATTTTGACAATTTGATAATTACTCTGCAAAGAATCAACATGCCTATCGATATTATTATATTAACCGAGTGCTGGATCGATGATTTTACAGTAACTCCTATACTACGATCATACAATAGCTATAAAACACAAACATATATTAACCAAAACAGCGGTGTCGTAGTATACATACGAGACACTTTGAAAGCGAGTGTTTCTGAGCCGGGTATTTGTGAGGCGGATTGTCTACAGCTGGATTTAGGTAACAATATAACTATATTCGGTATATATCGCCCACCATCATTCAAAAATATCAATAATTTTTTATGCTCTCTTCATGAAGTGCTTGATGCTTATCAAAGTAAATCTAGAATTCTGGTTTTAGCGGGGGACCTAAATATTAACATTCTAGCCACTACAAGTAACCAGGAGCTAGAATATCTATGTCTAACAGCGGAACATGGCTTATTTCCCGCTATAACAGGACCAACGAAATCAGGTGCCTGTCTCGACCATATTTTTATTAATACTATAAAAAACGTTGTAGGCGTAATCTGGTCTTCAGATATTACCGATCATGACCTAGTTTTGTTGGGTTTGGCTATTGATGGACCTCAGCAAAAATGCTTGGATCGAACAGCTGTCAAACGAGACTTTGATGCCATTAAAAAAGAGCTATCAATGATAACGTGGTTCCCACAAATCAGTAAGTTAGATGCTAATCAAGCGACAAACTATTTGTGTAACCAGGTGTCTGCTATTGTTAATAAACATACCAAAAAAATACGCATAAGTCATTCAAAGTATAACATAAAACCCTGGATTACTACAGGACTTATAAGATGTATGCGACACAGGAATCGCCTGCATATGAGGTTAAAAAAAATTCCTAACGACCAGCTTTTACGGACAGTTTACGCTCGATATAGGAACTTCTGTAACGACTTATTGCGTAAAATAAAAGTAGAGTATGAGAACAAAGAGCTATCCAACAACGCCAAGGATACAAAAAAGATGTGGAAATCCATCAAAACCGTATGTCATCTTAGCGGAAACAAAAACATACCGACAGAACTCTTATTCCTTGAAAACAGTGTAAATGCTGTTAGCTCACTGAATATATGTTGTAAATATTTTTCGACAGTGGGTCAAAAGCTTTCCAGTGACATATTGACTAATCTACAAATGACTCAGGAAGCAATTGCACGTAAAGTGAGTAGCAATCATATAAAGGACTCTTTTTTTCTGAAGCCTACTGACTGTGCGGAAATAGAGGGTCTTATACTGTCACTACATAATGACAAAGCACCCGGGACGGACGGTCTAACAAACATGGTTTTGAAAGAGATTAGAAATGTTATTATACCGCCCTTAACAGAAGTATTTAATACAAGCTTAAAGACTGGGATCTTTCCCGATGTATGGAAGATAGCGCGTATCATGCCAATATATAAAAGTGGTCTCAAGAACTCCCCAGACAGCTATAGACCTATTTCTTTATTGACAGCTTTTTCGAAATTGCTTAAGAGGGTGGTTAATAATAGACTAATTCAATACATTGAAACCAAGAACCTCATTTCTCCACGGCAATATGGATTTAGGAGAGGCAGATTGACTGAGGATGCTGTGTCATTACTAACGTCCTCGGTATCGTCATTATTAGATGAGAATAAACACTGCATAAGTATTTTCTTAGACTTGGCTAAAGCCTTTGATACCGTCTCGATTCCGATACTGCTTCAGAAACTCGAAAAGCGCTTTGGCATAAGAGGTATAGCACTGGAATGGTTCAAAAGCTATTTGTCTGGGAGAAAACAATGTGTTAAAATTGGCAACCATGACAGTGATTTACACTCTGTGGAATTTGGTGTTCTGCAGGGCAGTGTATTGGGACCTACACTATTCATTATGTTATGCTGACGATACTGTCCTAGTAGTTGACGGATCCACTTGGGCAGAGAAGTTTGCGAATGCAGAAGAAAGCATGAAAAAAATATCGACATGGCTTAATCACAATCTATTGACACTTAATGCCAATAAGACTAAATACATTTGTTTTCATATGACTGCAGCGTCAGCTCCAGAAAACACTCATAAAATAAGATTACACCTATATCAAGATCACAACTCATGTAACTGCCAATATATACAAAAAACGGATACTTTGCGATACCTTGGTGTTGTCTTGGATAAAAACCTTAACTTTACGGCGCATATTGACTCCTTGTCAGGTCGAGTTCGGAAGACGGCAAATATTATGCGACTTCTACGTTCCTCAGCACCAAAAAATATCTTACGAACTGTTTAGTATGCATTGAGCCAATCACTAATCACATATTGCATTGGCTGCTGGGGAAATGCATCGAAAACTGCAAATGATATGCATTGAAAGAGCCCAACGTTCTGTCCTCAAAACAATGCTCAAGAAACCCTTTAGGTACCCCACTACGCAGGTTTACAAAGATAGTGAAGTACTTAATGTGCGACAATTATTTTTTCTAAGGACATTTCTTAAGATGCATAAAAGGGTTACCAGCTCTAAAGAGTATTCTGATCTGTGCAAACGCCGTATATACAGAGTTGACCTACCAAAAACCAACACATCATTCGCTAGACGATTCAGCCCTTTCAAAGATTACTATGTTTATAATAAAGTGGTTAGGTCATGTGCTGTAAAGCATTGTTCGCTGAGGGAGGCAAAAATTAAGGTAATAAAGTGGCTTGCTTCGTTAACGTATGACGGAACCGAAAATCTCTTCGTTCACCTGGTATAAATTTTAGTATACTAACAATAAAACATTTACTAAATAAAATTATTAAGTATTAACTTTTATCATACATAATACACACTAAAAGTATCTATATTATTATATATATATAATATTTCACACATAGATTATTTATATTTATCATATACCTACAACCTACATGCACTCACATTTTGTTTGTTTATAATGTTTAGATTATATCATAATCATGTGTAAGTTTTTTAAGTCTAAGTAAAACGGTACGACCGAGCAATTAAATCACTTAGTAAATCGTGACAGGTACCCACAGGACAGGCTTGCCTAGTGTGGGGCCAAAGGACATTGCGTAATTTGTATGTTTCACTTTGGTAATAAATGTATTTTTTTTTTATCTATCTTTCGCTTACGTAATAATAAACAGACAAGAGCGAGACGTAATGTGTCGCCCGCGCTGGCCAATAACAAGCAATGGCGATGCGCTTAGACAAGTTATGACAAGTATCTAGTCATCCATCGGGAATCTGTCAGCGAAAGTTGCGAAAAAATATTTAAAAAGTTCACTTGTTTATTTACAAAATGTGTAATTATCAACATGATGGTGCCGGTGTGAAACGTTCTGCATCATCTTGATGTTAACTGTCGCTCCCGGACTTTTTCACTGTAGGGAAATATTAAATCACTAGTTTATTGTGAGGAGACAACAAGTGCCGAGGAGTTAATTAGATATTAGCTGCTTTTGAAACAGTGAAAATATGTGATGTGTGAGGAAACAGTGAAGTGTTAAGTGGACTAAAAGAATTTGATTTTATCCTGTAAGTTATTTGATTATTCTAATAATGTAACTATTCATTCACAACTTTAAACACGCCGTTCTTGCTTTTTTCTCTCATTGATATTCTTTTACTTTATCTATCAGTAATGCTAACTAAGTATGATTAAGTTACGATAGTCACAATAGTCATTTACGATGTTATGAAACAATAGATCGTGCATGTTATTAGCAAACAATCAATAATTTTATACAAAGTCGACCGTCCACTCCAAAGCCTAAAAGTGTGATGGAAAGAAAATAATAGTCATATCTTTGGAAATATCAACAGTAGCTGACAAATTATTCAAACATCATTTTTGTAAACCCCACTCTATCAGAGTGTGGTATGAAGACTGAATTTGAAACATTTTATTTACATCGTATCGCATTTCGTTCCTATCAGATCGCTGTCGTTTGTTTGCCATAGCAACCGTTTCGTGTGTTTGTGTGCGTGCGTAGATTTATAATGACCACACTTTTCACTTTTAATTGATTTTATACTTTATTCAAAAAACAATATTTACGCAAATAAAAAAAAATATTTAATTGCATGCATTATGATTGTAACAAGGTATTCTAATTGGGGTGTCTGAGGATGTGCGTTATTTCCGTTACACGTTTTATAGCTGAAGAGGTATTTGATTGGTTGAACACGCTTATATCAGGAACTACTGGTCCGATTTGGAAATGTATTTCAGTGTTAGATAGCCCATTTACCGAGAAAGACTATAGGCTATATATTATCACGCTATAAACCACGGCAGCGGAGCAGTAGCCTTTAATAGCGCGGGTATAACTGCGGGCTTATCTAGTTTGTCAATAAATTTATTCGTATTCTATGGGTCAGTAGTAAAACTGGCCCTTAGGGACCCAATTGAAAAGTTTCTTATTTTAAAAAGCTAATATGCTTATTACGAAAATGTCTTAAGTTGTTACTTAAGGCAACTTTATAAACATTCAAGTTACTGACATAACCGCTGCGTTGTTTCAAGGGACAAAACACCCTTTTTTCCAAATCCGTTGCTTGCTCCAAGGGACAAAAGTCCCTTTTTTTCTGAAGCCGTAGACGTAACACATAAAACAGCGCCATCTACCCAATGACGACGGAACTACTAAGACAGACTACTATGCGTTATGTAGCTTGCCGCTACATATTTAAGAACGAATTATCGATATTCCAGAAAAATAATTAATACCCAAAATAAATTTAAAAATAAAATATCAAAAAATCTCGTCCGACTCATCGCAGTGCTCAATAATCGTCGTGGAGTACTCATGTTATTAAATGTGGTACCTAAGCAAATTGTGCCCACTACACGAAAACGGTAGTACGCGAAATTCTTTGATACTTTCATTATTTTATCGTTTTTCGTAAAACTGATAAAAGTTTACTAATTTTTCATTTGATATGCTCTAAATTTTCTTGACAACACGTATTATTGTATATTTAAATTTGTCGCATCTATTCAATTTCACCCTGTATATTTTTTGTGAAAAAATATATTTTACACTTTTAGGGGCGGAACATATCTGACGGAAGATCCGTCGCGTTTTATCCGTCGCGTAACGCCAATACATACAAATGTATAGAAAAACGTTCAACCTTTCACACCTGACCGAAGATCCGTTAGTACGTCGAGCGTACTGACGGATTATCCGTCGACGTCGCGCGCACCACGCACCACGTGAATTTTGACCATTGAGTAAGGAATATACATGGAGAGGGCAAATAGTACATATAGAAAAATTACATTATACACATATTTTTTTAATTTTTATACCTAGACTCACGCTTGTATCCCCGGAGGGGTAGGCAGAGGTGTAATATTACACCCACATTTCCCCATGATTTTTTCCCGCTCAAGTCAAACAAGTGCGTGAACATGGATGTTTGTCTTGGTCTGGGTGTTTCTATGTATAATATGTATGTATTTACAAAAAAAAAAAGTATATATGTATGTTTATCTATTGTCTAGTACCCATAGTACAAGCTCTGCTTAGTTTGGGACTAGATGGTGTTGTGTGAATGTGGTAGAATATTCTGTGGTAGAATATTAATAATTTTGTTTTTGTGCATAAATATGTCTAAAAACCAGATGAATCAGTGCTTCAGGCTGTGTGTCATTACCGTATGTATGATGCCATTCATGTCCGGTACTTCCTCAGCGACACAGTATCGATATTGGCTTTCAGAGAATATTTTGTTACGTTTGATATAAGGGTCGTCCATCGCTTTGCCATGTTCGCCCACATTTGCATTATGAAATAAACTAATCTGGCAAAAGATTTAAACTAACTAAAGTAACTTACTACAAAAATGTATTATTTTCCTCTGACCGGCTCCATATCGATATCGATTATATTCTGGAGTACAACCCAAATGGCAGCCATTTTAAATTGCCCAACATTTCGTAGGTATGCACGCTAATTTCGTAGGTATGCACGCTAAATTCGTAGGTATTGGACATGCCATATCCATGTCATTCCCAGATCGGTGATTTTGAGTGACGCGTAGTAGAGTAAGATTCCAGGGCCGCCAGACCTTACTTATTTTTTCAGAAACGAAATGTGTAGAATAATGTAGTGTTAGTATGTGCTATGAGTGTACGCATACTTGCTAGCCTGGATCGTCGTTCGTCGTCGTTCTCCATCTACACGAACGGTCGCCTGTTTGATTCTAGTATAGATTATGGATTATGCGCAGATCCTTGCCGTCTAATCCTATGTCGGTCAAGAGTGTCATAAAACGGTCATGCCGATCAGTGTTACATGTAACACTCGATCAAATGCTTTCTCGTAGGTAATCTAAGAAACAAAGAAAAACGTCTTGTTGCATATCTTTGCATTTTTGGACCAACACTTGCAGAGCCAACAAGGCGTCTCTCGTTCCTACCCCAGCTCGGAATCCAAATTAGTCACCACACCTGGCTCAAAAAACCGGCCAAGTGCGTGTCGGGCCACGCGCAATGTAGGGTTCCGTAGTTGCCAATAATGGCCATTATTGATAATAACTTCTGTTTCACATGGGACTAAAAACGGGCATCTTTAAGATTAATTATGTACACCCAAATTTTCTCTGAATTTTTCACCCACAGTTTTTGAACAAATTCTTTGAGTTTCGTAGCTGATAAAGTTTTGATGATATTAGTATGTTTCTCATGAGTCGATTTTATATGATCATTTTTCACTATACGTTTTTTGGTCGTTTGAACAGACTCGGGTCAATATTTAATTCATTATTGGTTAATTATTTCTACTAAATATAATTTGGCCTAGGCACCGTTATTTGCCTTTCTATATAATTAGCATAATTAAAAATAATCGCAATATAATGTTAGTAAATGATTTTATATACATTTCAGATAGCCAAAAGATGAAGTACCTTCTGAAAAACTTATGGTATAACTATAGAATATAGACTGCACGGTTGGCATAGTAGTTTAAGCGGCTTCCTCTTGACATTGCGCCGAGTGTTGTGGGTTCGATCTCCACACGAGACAGCACTTCGTGAGATCCATAAATTGTTGCTTCGAGTCTGGGTGTTCATTGTGTCCGTTGGTTGTGTGTTTGTAAAGTCCCCCGCGACACAGGATTTATTCCTAGTGCGAGAGTTGTCTTATTAAACAAAAAAAAATAGAATATAAAACATGAAGAACACGATTTGTAACCAAAATCCACTTTTACCAAAGATTCTACATTTACAGTTAATGCGACGTAGAGGCGTAGAAGTTAGAACCATGAGGAAAAACAGACAATAAATCTCATGGCTACGCCTTTTAAAAACCAAACTTCACATATTAAAATACCTACATAGAAAACATTTTGTGTCATGCGCTGCAACTGTAACCCCTTCTTTATCATTTGTATAAATTTTCTTAAAAACCGTAACCAAATCGTATCATCGTCTTTTAATTTTGAACCTCCATACCTATATAGGAAATATATTCAAATAACGCTTGTTGACTACTATAAAAATCTCTGAAGTCCGACATATTTTTAATAGTCAATCTCGAATTACAATATAAATAACTACAGGACTTCAGTGACTACATAACATCAGGGAACACGAAAAATGATTAGGTAAAAGAATATGACAATAAAATATTGAGCTGCCCTGAGTACGGCCCTGCACGAACAAACTTATATGTGTGCATAATAGCCACGCTTTTAGCAAATGTGTGCAGATACGCTCGACGCATTTTCCGTCAGATGTGTACCGACTCATGTGACGGAATATACGCGACCGAAGATACGTTCGACGGATCTTCCGTCAGGTATGTTCCGCCCCTTATTCTTGTAATAATACCCAAAATAAATTATTCCTACAGTCTTTTGGGACAATGTAGTGTACTCACACGCATTCATGCGTATGAATAATGGCCGCACGCTCGCACTCACAGGGAAATTTCCATGGTGTCTGGCTAGACGAATGGCCCTTCGGATTGGTCTGGCTCCTTAGGAAGGGTCTTAAAATAGTATCTAAAGTAACATATATCAAATTTAGCTTTGCTAAAATGACGTAGTTTACATAATTTTAAGTAACTTTCAAGGCGTCTGGCAGAAGTAATGGCCCACGGAAAGTGTCTGGCAATAATGAATTTCAATTTTAGACAGTATTTTTAAACACATATTTGAATACCAGCTTTGATACTTTAACGTAAGTATGCTTTTTTGGTACCTTTACTTCGCGCTACCTGTGAAATGGCCCAGCATTCAAGTTAGTGGGTCGGCATACCTCTTAACAAGATTGTATACTAATAATCCTCAAAATTTCAGCTTTGCTAAAATGACGTAGGTCTGGCGGCTCTGGGATCTTACTCTATAACGGATTGCGCTATATTATATATCAATAGACGCGTAATGATTTTCATGGATGGATTAGCTTTCGAATGATACCAAATAACACTAAATAATATACATATTGTAGTCCACGCAAGGGCAGTATAAAGTGAAAATTAGAAATATTTTCCCGCCATTTTTGAGCGCGATTTTATATTTCTGACATATTCCTTTTTCTCGTCGTTTTTATTAAGGATGGTATATAAGTATTATACACGGTTAGAAAGGTTATTTAATTTACTTTTAGAGGAATTAAATATAATTAAAAGAAACATTTTAATTTTAAACATAAAAAAATAAAACAAAGAATTGATGGTTAATTGCCGCCTATTTCCGTATTTTATTTTTTCAAATACCTTTAGATGTTATATATCTGATTCAAACCTACATAAGTTTCTTACCAATTAGATTTCCAAGCAAAAGAACCATTTCCGATAAGAATGCGATAAGAATTACTCTTACTGGAATGCACAGTTGTTTACTTTTTCCCGCTAAAAATAACCTGAATATCCGCAAAATTTTTCGATAATCAATATCTCATGAATAATATGAGTATTATACATCATATGATAGGTTTATTTATATACTCATAATAAAAAAATAACACAGAGCATAAATGTAACCTTATCAACATACATATGTATTTACATTCAATAAAAAAGAAATGCCGTTTTTTTCGACAATTGTTTGTAAAATTCTCTTAAATTAAAGTAATACAGAATTTTTTTTTTGCTGTAACTTCATAATTAATTAGTGTTTATTCACAATAAAAACATAAAAGTATCTTATATAATTATAATATTTGTTTACAATGATGTTTTTAATCCATAATTACGCCCCGCGCGCAAAATGCAAAGTCAGCGAAATAATATTTTTTTCACATGCTAATATCTAAATAATTTTTCAAGCAAGTATTGCTATAATTTTATATATTTGTTAAGATAATATTACCAGGTATATAACAAAGCAAAAGAAACAAAGGTAAAACTCGTATTGTTAATAAGCAATTGTTTCGACTAAGTCGTAATTGTTTACATAACATCCGGTTCGGCCCCTCGCATAAAGTAAACACTTCATTCAAACGTAGTGTATTTGGGATCATATGAAAGAATAATTCATGAACTTCAACAAAAACATAACTTCAACACCCTCACGCTACAAACGAATAAACAATGACTGATTTATTGAGCTCGCCCGTCAAGAGCTCGCGACGCGTTGAGCCGTAAGCACTTGGGATTTTTAGGTACCTACGCGAAACGACGCAGCGGATAAAGAACACCCAAACTCGTAACAACAATTTGTGGATCATAAAAACTGTTGCCTCAAATATAGGTCAAACCCACACCCCACTAGGCACAGTGCTAAACACCAACACGACTATCTAGACCACTGCGCCATGTGTGCACTAAATATTCAAGAATTACCTCAAACTCTTCATCGCTGAGATGTTTGGTGTTGCGAGGGTCGCACGCCAACATAAGAAACTCGAGTCCTTGACTAGCCCACCTGATAACATAAAAACAAACATTGCTAATTAAGCTTATTACTTTCTTCCTTGTAAAGTGGTGTTTTCTGAATACACTGAAGACTTAGCACATCCAAGCAAATTACACCCAAAATTCCTTATATCTATCTTAAAACTTCGTTTTCCTCCATACCTAGGCCTCAGTCCCCTGCCGCGGTCACACTTCTCCATGACGAACTGCATCCAGCTCCTGGCGAACTCTATGACCGCCCTGGCGACTCTGGCGGCCCACTGCTTCTCTTCCCTACTGGCGCTGCGCTCCACTGGACCTCGGAGTTCTACTTCGTCATCGCTGGTTGGCTGTTCCCCGGAGAGGAGGAGTTCGATGCTGTTTGGTACCTGGGAGTAAAGAGTACTTGGTAATGCTAGTAATTGAATTGTATGGCTAATGGGCTGATTTGTCACTCTGGAACTAAATCATACAGGGTGTAAAAAGACCCTTAACGAAAACTGAAACCCCATATTGTACCAATCATTACGAACATTTTTTGCTTCAGCATCAGACCTGGGAAATTACCGGTTCAGGAGGTATTGAGGCTTAAAGTTACTAGGTTCTTTTTGTAATTGGGTACATAATCGATGCATTTACTCCGCCAATCTGTTCTTTAGATGTCCTATGCACCCATGGATTAGTAGGTATTTCGAAAAATGCACGCGAGCATTTTTTATAGTGGCTTGAAAAAAGTGAATACTCAAAAAGTTGTTTCCCAGGTATTATTTTTGGTTAGTATGACTTGGCATGATGTCCAAAACGAGTAAACTTCGGCTTGGTGATAGGTCTTGTGACAACCTGTATATCGGTTTCACCATGCAGATAAATCCAGATAGGGAAGAGACTAAATCTGAATTATACTAAGACTTGTCTTAGCTGACCCAAACCACGCAATGTGAGAAACCAGCTGCTGCCACTTCAAAAACTGCATCAAGCTTTTAGACATTTTTCTTTGTAGGCTCACGCCTGTGTCATCAAGTGGGTAAGCAGAAAGCTTGTAATAATACACCTATAATTCGCTTTATGAATTTTAGATCCTACGTTATAGGGGTGAGCCTGTTGCCTGTTGCCGTTACCGGGCACATTGCCAGACTCCGTGCTACTACTGAGAATTTGGAAAAAAAAATCATTAACACTTTTGCTCAACTCTGGAATCGAACCTGGCACTTGGCGATCAGCAGACGCATACGTCATCTACTGGACAATTTAAATTGTTGTTGTGTTCATTGTGTTTCTTGGTTGCATGCTTGTAAAAGCTCACGTGACTCAGAATTTATTCCTATAGTCCATTTGGTTAGGTACTTTACTAAAGGTAAATAATCTTGATATGACTTTTTACAGTATCACATGTTAAACAAATAAACTACTGATCAAACTAAAGGCTCAATTCATTTAGTAATCATTATTGTTGTATTTACTTTGATCTTTAGCAGCATTTTATTTTTAAAACGATTTTAGATAAAAAAGTCACATCAAGATTGTTTACGTTTAGTTAAGTACCTAACCAAATGGAGTATAGTGTGAGAGTGATCATTTAAAAAGAAATCAAAACATAAGTATTGTTATCTGTTTCTCCCCAAAATGGTGTAAGTATATTATAACCACACTTACTTTATTATAAACACGTACTTGTTTCTCCCCAAAATGGTGTACATTACAATGACACGTACCTGTTTCTCCCCAAAATGGTGTATATTATCGAACAGCCGCTCATCGAACACGCTGTTCTCGTACTCGTCAACGATACTCTCGGCCCTCATGAGTCGCGCGCGGCGGGGAGGCGACGTGAGTGCGGCGCGACGCGGCGGAGGGACCGGCCGGGTGGGAGCCTCGTTCACGAAGCGGTGCAACTCTTTGTGCAGCTGGCAAAAAAAACAAATCCAAAATCATTTATTTTACAATGCAAAGGAAATTTGTATTTAATATTTCATCATATATTTAAGAGCATACTCCTGTTCCGAAAACCATAATAATATAGATTTTATCTTAAAACAGGAAAGCTCATATAAACAGACTTCAGCGATCGACGTTGGCCGATAAATGACAAATAAAGACTACCAACGCAAATTCGAATGAAAAATTATTCTAAAAACACAAAATGTGAGGAAAATTTGGCTCATTAGTAAATAAAGTGTTGTAACACATAAAGCCACTTTATCAACATTACGTAAGAAGAACGCACACATAAAAACAAAGACCAGAAACAGTACAAGAAGCCAATAATACCACCAATAATACCTTTTTAGTGGCCATTATTCACCATAGCGTGTCTAAACAACCACTACTACTTTTATAACAATTTGAAGTCTATTTCAGTAAGGTCCGGAGGAACTTACAAATCGCACCTGTGTATTATAAATACCTACCTAATATTTTTCGTTTTATTTTAACAGGCCAATTTATCATTCGTGCATTTTATGACCCACTTTTAGACTAAAAACAGCAGAGAAAACTCTAAAAGAAAAAAGAAAGAGAAAAAGAAAAAAAAAACAAAATTATTAAAAGCGACACAATGCGTTTTAATCACACCATCGTAAATACTAAAACCAACAAGATTGCCCAAATGAAATGCAATGAATGTAAATATGACCAGTAAATGATGTGCTACATAAATTAACACACAAAACAAACAAAACATTTAACAAAGCAAGAAATATGTCATAAGGCCCTTCTGAAGAAAAGTATGTATGTACAGTCAAACAACTTCCTGCTAGACCACCATAAGGGCGAGAATCGCTCAGCAAGACATCGTCGTTTCCAGTGCTACTTTACACGCACATTGACACTCGTATACAAAACCAGTTATAGTGTGCTTTGGCTATGAGCGAGCCAAGGGATTTATGTTTCAAACTGGTTCCCCGCCGACTTGTTTGATTGTACATTAGCATATTAGCACTCACTTCTCAACTCATTTGACTGACCGTCAAAACTTACCTTCTACAAAAATTCGGGCAAATTACACATTTAAATCGCCATCTCCTCATAGTGGAGGCCAATACAGCACTAGGTCTAATTCGAAAACACCCACAACAAAGGCACACAGACATGGATAGTTCTCCGAAATACCTGTTTGATTTTTGGAGAAAATTCATTTTTTTTTTTCATTCATTCATTCAAAATCCTAATTTTTATGTTTTGTATTGCATTTTCTCAAATAAAAACATTTCATCCTTTGTTTCTTCAAATAATTGCAAACATCAACTATTTCCACAAAATATTTCGGTCTTAATGATAAAATGCATCACTGTGAATTCGTTTTTTTTTTATCTGGTTAACAAAACATTATTGCAAGTATAGTTTATTTTCTATAGTAATATCTTAAAACATGTTGCATATCCTCCAAAATCCAAACAGACACAAAGAAACCTACACACAAACAGCCTAACTCCTCCCAAACTACCAAGCTCGCTCAATCTCCTAAAACCAGCCAAGTGTCCAAAACGCCATCCGTACCATTGGATTGAAAGTGTCGTGAATAATCATGGTCTCTGGCCGTTTCCTTCTCTCGACCATCGGTGTACTGACCGGCTGCAGCGAAGACGGACGCATTCGCCTTAAAGACAATTCTTCGGACATTTTTTGTGCGTGTATGAACTTGTAGAGCTCTTTGTGAAACTGCGGACAAGTGCGAAGCTGTGCGTATACGTGCGTACGTGCTGTTAGGAGCGTATGCTCGGACGGTACATAAGAGAATAAATACATGGTAATGTGTAAGGTTAAGGGTTTCAAGCCATTAAGTTTTTGACAAATAATTATCCGCTTGACCGCTAGCGCCAATTCACCGAATTCACTTGACCGCTCACGTTCTAAACAAAATGTCGCGCCGCCGCTCGCCAGATGGGCGCGCTAACATAAACATTTATTGTTGATAAGTCGGTAACATGAGTAAGTTGAAGTGATGTTTTTCTTCAACTTTATAAATGACTCTTTCAAGTCGTATGAATTCTTTGTTGATATTTACTTTCTAATTTATTATACTTAGCAGCGAACATTGACTATCGTTGAAAAAAACACTTTATGTATTTTAAACAGGATTATTTTAAAAAGTAAATCGATGACATACATATTTTATGAGTTTTCACTGTAGAGGGATTCTATCTACACCGAATTAAATAAAAAAAACCATGTATCATAGTATAAAAATATTTAATTACATGCATAGGATAAGCACGTAATCGCGGAGCGCGCGAAACAAAGAGTGGCATTTGACATTATTTTTTCGTTCCGGATTAACGATTTTAAGACTCGCTTCTTATTTTTAGCATGAAGAAATGTTCAATGATTTGAATAGAACAGAGAAAAAGAATTTAAAACATTACGTAATAGAAAGAAACAGTGAATTCAGACCGAGTATAGCGCTGTAACCAAAAAGGGAAAATAGTCACTTGTGCGCGGTCTACGGCATTTCGAAAAAGGGAGAATAGTCACTTGTGCGCAGTCAAGCGGTTATGATATTTTATAAACATACTTACTTTTATTTTACTTTGGGGTTACAAATTACAAGGGTTCATGCAAAATAAATAAATAAGGTGTTTAACAATTACGCGAGTAAGAAGTAAAGAAGCAGCATTCAAGGTTAAAAAAACAATGGGTTACCTCGAATCCGAGCTTGTATATCTGCAGCAGTAGTTCCCGGACTCTAGTCACGACTGTCTCGTCCCAAGTTCGAGGGTCTTCGCCCTTCACCGGCTTGCTTCTTTCCAAAATGTAGTTGATGTGCTCAGCTATGGTGTCCCGGATTACCATAAGGCCGTTCTGTGGGAAATAAGTTTGTAAGTAAAATCAACGTAAAGTGAGATAGCTTCTATGCAGAAGTAGATTTTTCTTGAATCAGGTCGCGCTTTGGAACTTGTTGACACTTGAGTGGTTACGACAATTAGTAGGAATTATTGGGTACACTATTCTAAATACGAAAGTTGCCGATATGACAGCTAGTAGTAAGTATGTCCACTTCGTGTCCTGATCTGACAAATGCAAAGCTCGTACTGTTTGCGGGGTGCTAGTGTGTGGCGCGTATTACACATTCGCGCGCCACTGCACTGCAACACGGCGTATGAGCCGTTTGCGCGCCGTCATTGTGAGTCTGATGTGGAGATGTGCGCCGTGTGAGTTGCGCGCGTTTGGGTCCAGCCGCAGCATGCGTGCAGCTACATATGTGCATGCGTCAGATCTCGACAAGGTTATAAAAAATCGTGTCGAAAATTCAACAGCTCTAGGGTAAAAATTGAGCATCATATAAGACGAAGCTGAAATAGAAGGCGTATGTATATATACAGTACAATACTCACAAAGATCTGTCCGCGCTCGCGCGTGTAGGCGGGCGGCGGCGCGCGCGCGAGGCGAGCGGCGAGTGCTCGCGCCCACTGCGCCGCGTGTAGTGCGACGTCACGCGTGCGCGCGTACATCGACTGCGCCGAGCGACACACCGCGTAGATGGCGTGCCTGCAGCAAAGGCACTTCTTACACACGCTCTCACACACCGAGCACCGACCGGTTCTGGGCCAGACAAAATTTATTTCATTTTGGTCACACTTTCTCCTTGTTCAAACAAATTTTCAAAATATACCTTCCACTGATTCAGAACATCTCCATGCTCTCTTATAATATTTCCATTCATATCCCTTATCACCCCAACCTTCGAGTCTCCTGATAAATTGCCTCGGGCTGTTCTGCCCAAGTGCCAGAATCATTTAACATTGGCCCGAAAATTCTTAGCAAATTTCCTATCAAACTTATCCTTACATTCTTCTTTCTTTCTTCTCACTGTCTCTTTTACTTTATATTTCAACCTGTCATACTTTTCCTTTACAATCCTCTCATTGCCATTTACTTGTATCCTTTTGTTGGCTCTTTTGGCTAGCAAGTCCATCCATGCTTTACGTTTTTCCGCGACCACACCACTTACTTCCTGATCCCACCATTCATTACATATCCTTTTAACATGCTTCCTCTTACTTACGCCACATACTTGTGTTGCTGTATCTATTACTCCATTCTTAAACTCCTTCCAAAATTATTTTATCTCGCAATCATCTTCTTCAAACAATTATTTAAACCTTTCTTCCAATGCCTTATACTGACTACGTACATCCTCTTCTTCAAATCTTTCAACTTTCACTCTTCCTATGGCAGGTAAGTGCGTGCGAGGACGATGGCGCCATTTAGTGGTTAGACCAGCCATACGACTAACTACCAAAAAATGATCAGTACCCACATTTGTGCCTCGGTACACCCTTGTATCTTTTACTTTCGCTTTTAAACGTTCATCTATCACAACAAAATCTATCATACTTCTTTCTGTCTGCCTTTGCCATGTATACATGTCAATCCTCTTGTGACTAAACATAGTGTTTGTCACCACAAGCTTTCTCTCCATACACATATCCAATAAGCTTTCACCATTTTCATTCACTCTGTTGTCACCAAATCGCCCTAGAACTCCTTCATATCCATCACGATACACACCCACCAATCCATTAAAATCGCCTAGCATAATTATTCTTTCATAATTCTCACGCTTAGCAAGCACATCTCTGACCCCATCCCAGAATTCCTGTCTGACATTCAATGGTTTGGACATGTCCGGAGCATAAACACAAACAATGAAAACTTTAATTAAGCCCAGTTTTAATCGTATCCAAAGAAGCCTGGAGTTAACACATTCATATTCTTTCACACACTCATTCATCTTATCCGACAGAATCATTCCAACTCTTTGGCTCGCTCTTTCAGACTCAACAACTCCAGACCAGTATGCATGATATTGGCCATGAGTAGTTGTTGAGCAACCTTTCTTCTTAGTTTCACTCACCCTCAGTATATATATTTTCCTTACATCCATCATCTCACATAATTCATCGATCTTACTGTCCATTCCTCCACAAACATTCACCGTTGCAAACAGGCAAAAAATATAATATATCAACGATTCATTACCTTTCTTATTTATCACAACTATTGTGTTAAAACAATTTTTCTTTTATAAAATTACTAGTTAGTTACTTTTGACGTGACAACGTCTTATAAATTGGTTTGCCGGGTGACACTTTAAGAAACTGCGTTACGCTCCGCTCACGTTATGCGCTCACAATGAGAGCGAGTGAGAGGCACGCGTCCCGCCTAAGAGCGAGTGAGAGGCACGCGTCCCGCCTAAGAGCGAGAGAGACAGACATAAAAAGTGAAAGGCACGCGTCTTTCATCTTTCTTCCTACTATACGAATGAATATTCACATTAAAATTATTTTACCACTCAAAGTCGTTGTCACGTAAAACTTTCGCCCGTATACCGACTTTACAGGCAACCAATATTTTTTTATACCCTAGAATTAATTTATATGGCAAAACAACTTTGTCCTTGGTAACTTTGTTCAGAATTGTCTGGAATAGGCATTCGAAAAAAAATGGAAAGGAGAAAGAACTATAAAAATGAGGTACGGAGTTCGCCGGGTCAGCTAGTTTACAAATGTGTAATAAGTTTGCAAAGAACATTTTAAGGACTTCAAAAGTTATTTTATCGTTGTGCATGGTACATTTAAAACGAACTTTATATCAATAGGTAAAATAATGACGCCGGGCAGCTGTTACTAGGTCAAAAGGTCAATAGTAGGCCGCCACTTCAGGACATATGTCATGCGCGGCACTTGAGAGGTTAATGTTAATTTCCTATGCCTAAAAAAGCACCCTAAGCCAGGGGGGCAACGAAGTGAAGCTGCGGCTCTTGAGTTCCATACGCAAACACACCTAAGTGGTTAATGTAAATCTTTAATTGTTTTAACCATTTACTTTAATAATAAGTGGTTATTTAATAATACATATATATTATATTATCTAATTTGTTGTGAATAACCGCTACTTATCTATAATCATCATCGATCAATATATGTATATTAAATTCTGCCGTTGCTGACGGTCTGACAGACATCTCACCGCCGAAACTATTAGGCGAAAGAAGCTAAGATGTAGCATGAGTGTTTCTTGTGGAGTATAGGGGAGCAATATGAGAGGGTTTTTAAAAACTTGCTCCCTCTAAGGGCTAAAAAGGTGGCAGAGTTAATGTGATACCTTATATCTAAGTGCCTTTCACGCGGGCGCAGCAAAGAGCAAAAGCTAGTTTAAGAACAAACAGATCAGTGTCTTTATCAAAATGATTTATTAATGCAGGTACAATTTATTGTTAGCAAGAAAAAAGGACGCATGGTATCACAACTCTATCTTAGAGCTTCAAGCCGACCAGCGAACGAGGCTCTGGCGACCTAATAACGATGGACTAACGTTTATAAGGTTGGAAATAGGCATAGCTGAATACAATATATCGGTGACGGGTAGTAGCGTCACTGCTGCGAGGATCTACGCCCTCACGAAACTGTCTACCCAGCGTGGTGATTAAAAGGGCAAAATCTTAATGGCACACATACCTACGCAACGGCTCCCAGTTCCCGGTCGCCCCGCTATGCCTGGCCAGGGCGGCGGATTTGGTAACGGCGGGGCAGCGGGTGCAAACAATACCAATATCGTAGCAACATGTGGCACAACTGGCAGTGTATGCACCGTCTTCGACATACTCGGATGGTGAAATGAAGGAAATGTATGAAGATATTGCCAGGGCCTACATAACACACAAATAGCCCACTTTAATGTTGTCTTGGGGGACTTCAATGCCAAAGTGGGAGTACATATTGCGGCGGATAAGGGATCCGTGATCACTATTTTTAACACCGAAAGTGATCACCGACTTGTACGAGGCACTCTAAATATGGATTATAAGCCCAAACGCATTCATCTTATGAATTATCATCAAATTTCCTCAAATCCGTGGTTGGGTCTGAAACGTTCCAGCTGTAACTGGAAAACCGGTTCGTTGCCTTGGGAACCGCTGATACGGGCCAGGAACTCGAGCAAGTGGTAGAAATTCTACTAAGATCTAAATAAAATGATCTTCAAGAACGCGATCTCCTATGTTCAAATCTGTCGTCTTCTCGGATCAGAACTTCAAGGCCATGCAGGAAGAGCGCTGTCGTTTTATTCTGCTAATAGGAAAACTATCGCCCCTTCTCGACCTTGAGCCACGTCTTAAAGGTGTTGTCCAGGGTCATTACGAACCGTTTCGCGGATAGACTTGACGAGTTTCAGCCCGTGAATGAGTCGGTTTTCGAGGAGGATACCTACCATTACATAAACCACATCCATACAGTGCGGCAGATGATACAGAAGACAGAGGAGTATTATCAGCCCCTGTGCTTAGCATTTGTGGACTATGAGAAGGCCTTTGACTCCATTGAAACCTGGTCTGTTCAGGAGTCCCTGCAACGGTGCTAAGTCAATTGGCGATATGTCCAAGTGCTAAGAGGTTTGTATGACGCCACTACTATGACCGTCCAAGTATAGAACCAGCATTCTGAACCTGCATCGAGGTGTGCGACAGGGGGATGTCCTGCAAATTGCTCACCAATGCAATGGCAGATGTTTTCAAAGCCCTGCACTGGAAAGGACGGGGTATAAACATAAACGGCGAGTACCTTTCGCACCTAAGATTTGCAGACGATATCGTCTTCGTGGCTGTCCCGTGCACCACTCGTAGTATTTGCTGAGCAGCACGGCTGATTTTACATAAAAAAAATGTATGGCTCTTTAAAAACTTTGAAATGTTGTAAATTGTAGTTTTGGCTCTTCCCACTCAAGAGGTTGTCGACCCCTGCCCTAAGCCGTCTGATCCGGCTGTCATCAATATTGTTACGCATGGCGATAATTGAAAATAACGCCAGTGCGGTCCACGAAACTACAGGAGTAACACCAGCTTTTGCCAATTTTGGAAGAGAACTCCGTTTACCAGCAGACTTAGTCACCGGTGTTCCACCAGAATCTCCACGCAATATAACAGATTACGCGACCGAGCTACGCAACAGGATGAACGACGTATACGAGCACATCAGGGAATCTGGACAACAGATGTCTGAGAAGATGAAGACTCGCTACGACTGGAAGGCAAACAACAAAGGCTTCGATGAGGGATCATTGGTGTGGCTTCATAACCCAGTACGAAGCAAAGGAAAATCGCCTAAGTTACAAGCCAGATGGGACGGGCCATATCGCATAATTACCAGGATGAACGACGTCACCTATCGAATCCAGAAGGGGTCGCGAGGTGCACCGAAGATAGTTCATGTGGACCGGTTGGCTCGTTACTATGGGTCCAACGATGTTCGAGACGAACACGTTTAAGAGGGGGGCAGTGTTACGCATGGCGATAATTGAAAATAACGCCATCTATCCGTGAAGGATAGAACTAGAAGAGATTTGATGAATCGGTGGTTTAGGCTAGTTCATCTACTCTGTACTAGATGGCATTGCTGTATCGAGTATCGACTGTTCGCGATTATTTCGACAGTTTTGTGGAAGCGTCTAGAATTCACTAGTGATGTTATCCGGCCAGTATAAATAGCGCGCAGACGATCGGACCGGATATAGTTACAATTGAATATCGGAGCGATAATCATCAAGCGAAGGGAAGTAAGTCGGAAGACACTATTCACACCACTAAACAGTGGTGTGAATAGTGTGTTTTATTAGTGTGAGAAATAAGTGTGTATAGTGTTTGTGTTAGTAAATAAAGTACAGTTTAGTGGCATAGTGAGTTTTAATTTATCGTCGAAACCCAGCTCGTAACAATATCTTTGACAGTCTTTATGGGAAGTCAGTACTTCTGAATAAACTGACACTAGTCTAAACTATGAAATGTGGCTATATATTTAGATTACAGAGCGCAGACGGCAGTTGCTCTGTAGAATGGCTAATATTTATTAGTCAAATCCGGTGTGACTAGTAAGTGGATTTTCGCTCAAGCGTACAGCGCTGTGCGTTTGCTGGAGATGACATAGGCAACGCTCCGAGTTTCTAAAATCACCGTCAATAGCGCCGGGTCATATTGACCCCAAGGATTCAGAGTAATATTTTTAATTTTACACGCACTGTTTAGTTTTAATTGTTATAGCTTAAAATTCAAAACTATTCAAATGTAACCATCTAATGATTAAAAAATGGGTCATTATGACCCGAAATAGTTGTCACCGCAAAATTCACGGACTCTCTAAAACTCAAAGATCTTCATGACAGCCGGGACCGCCGGATTAACGTGTTCTTCGAGGCACGGGGCAAGCGAAAATTTCAAATTCAATACACATATAACTTCGAAAAGTCAGAAATGCGCACCGTGGATTCGAACCCGATACCTCCTGCATGGTACTCTGTTGGTGTCTCCACTAAGCTTACGCTCCCTTTACGAGAGTACAGTACAGCCGGTATATGATGGCGAGTTTGAAGTTCGCGCAGAAGGCGGCGCCGTAATCCTTTTTTTAGGAACTACGCGGTGACATGAAGTGGGGTGCGCCGGGCGGTAGTCTAGGCCAGTTATGCGCATTATCTAATTACAAATTAATACTTTATTCAATCAAAAATTGAAATCGATTAGTTTTATAATTGATTTTAAATTAATTTATTTTTGTTATAATAATAATTGCCCGGGTATTGTTTTAACAAATTAGAATAATACCCGTGAAAGAGAAACTAAATACTATAATATTTAAATTGAAATAGATTTATTAAACCAAGCATTAAAGTGAGATTTTGGTTTTAGTAAAAAAACAAATCTAAAAAGATTTTTTTCTCGGTTTAAATACCAGATATAAATGAAAAGACTTAGAACACATTTAAAATCTTTACATGTAATTGAATACACATATATTTTTCTATTGAATTTTAATCTATATCAATAAAAATCAATTAAACTGAGCGTCAAAGATGTACATTGGACACCCTTTTTTACTTTATGAAGTTTTCGGTGCGATGTAATGTGTCTCTGTCACACCTTAGGGCATGGTCACGAGATCCGTCTAAGCGGCGAGCGGCACGGCAGGGGCGATGTACATGGCGCGTTTACTCTGAGGCGGCCGCGCGCCGCGTCTCAGTAAACGCGCCGCTCGCCGCCGCCGCCCGCCACTGCAGTCCGTGACCGGGCTGTTAGTATTCGTGTTATTATCTCTGTCTTGAGCACAGACGACGACAAAAGTTTTCATTGTGGTGGTTGTTCGTTATGTATTGAACTGTTTCTATGTACGTTATTGTAATTGTTGCACCTTTTAATTAATTATTGTATGGTTGGCGTTGTGGTTTAAGCGGCCACCACTCCGTTTGGCACTACGCAGAGTGTTATCGATTCAATTCCCACACGAGACGAACACTTTGTGTGATCCATAAATTGTTGTTTCGAGTCTGGGTCTTCATTGTGGCCATTGGTTGTATGTTTGTAAAATTCCCCGCGTCACCGGATTTAGTCCTATTGCGAGTGTTAAAAAAAGAAGAACAATTTTATATATTTACCTAGTTGTAGTGCCTACATAAAGAAAATGTTACATTGTTAAAGTTTTTTGTTTAGTGTTTGCTAAAACTTTATTCGAATTAATTCCAAGACGTGACGGACGTTCCGGTTAAAATATCTGCCACTATTGACAGGGGAGGTCCATCCTTTATAAAATTATACGATTTCTGGCAATAACAGTTTTGTACACGAGCTAGCTTTTGCCCGCGGCTTCGCTCGCGTTAAATTCGGGGTAACACAAATCTCCTTTAATGTTTGGGGAATAATGGGTATGCGGGGAATTAAGACAGTTTTACCTTTTGACGTCCCACTCATTATAATGGCTTTTATAATGTTTCGTCCTAGGTGTTTTACTTATAGCCGTTTACCATTACATAGTTTTGGTGCATTAAGATTCTACATAAATAGGACTGGAACATCAGCTTTCAGTCTCAAGTTGTGTGAAGGCACTTCTGATAATTCTAAAGAGTTCAGAAACTCTATAGGGTACGAAATAACTTGGTCAGTATCCAAGATATTGTCTACCGAAAGGTAGATAATGTCTTGGATACTGTCAAATGGTTACATACACTCAAATGTCAAAGCTATGGTCCAATATGACTCTGAACACACCTTCGCATTTATAAAATTAGTAGAAGTGAAAACGGTACCTACATACATACACACTTTCGCATTTATACCTCTCATGGTGGAAACCAAACAATTTACGGGCTTACCCCCCTAGGCTGGGCCCATAAAGGAGCTCAGTCCAGGGAGAGTGTGGTGACTCCCCGACGAGAAGCGCCGGGACTACCCACTAAAACCACCATGGTGTTCCTCTATCCGATCCCATTGAATGGCAGGGTCACGGGAACTACGTTTGTATAACTGCCGCGACCCTTCGCATTTATACCTAATATTAGTAGGGGTTACCCAAGGCTGTTAATATAATTATTAGTTTATATAAGCGAACGATGTAATGACAGTGCTCAATTTAACAATGTCACTGAATACAGATTTACAATGTGTGACAATGTATGATGAAACAGTACTGACAGATAGCACATGCGCAGCACTCAATTACTACAGCGCATGCGTTTTTACTGTCAATAGGTAGTAGGTTTGTTCCTACAAACTTAAGCCCTCTCTAAAATCCCTCCCAGATTATTTTTTGCAACTTAGTGTTTTTCCTCGTTCTGAGCTACCTCCACACCAATTTTCAGCCAAATCGGTTCAGCCGTTCTTGAGTTATAAATAGTGTAACTAACACGACTTTCTTTTATATATATAGATACAAACACTTTCTTTACGGGAGTAATAATACGAGTACCCTTTAAACAAACTTGTATGAACTACATCTCCATATAAAATACAAACACATTCTCACTTGTCTGGAAAGTCCTCTTCTTCCGTGTCCTCATCGGCTCCGATCAGCTCGAATTGAATGAGTAGTCTGTTTAGCTGGTTGCATGTGATGTTACTGCAACAAATACACAATCATTTAAACATCCATATTCAGTAAAGAATCTGCACTGAAAAGTGTCTATATTGCAAAGTTACGATTATAGCTCAGCCTAAACAGAAATACCATTAAGCAAAATTCATGTCGAATGCAATTTATAAACGTCGGGGCTTGGCATTACATACATACATACATACATACATAACGTCACGCCTTTTATCCCCGAAGGGGTAGGCAGAGGTGTATTTCTACACCCACTTTTCGCCAGATATACATTAGTCCCACTTAATAAGGGGCGAGCCTTTTGCCGTACCGGGCACATTTCCAGACTCCGTGCTGCTACTGAGAATTTCGTGTCAGAAAAACCCAATAACACTGCCCGACCCAGGAATCGAACCCGGGACCTCCCGATCCCACGCGCACATTTATGCCGCGAGACCAACGAGGCAGTCGTATAGGGTTTGATGTCGAGTTTTCCGTCTCTACGCAAAGATGGTATTTGCATCGTGTTATCCCTTAGTCGCCTCTTACGACACCCACGGGAAGATAGGGGGTGGTGACACTTGTATTCTATGCCGTCAACCACACGGTAGAAGAAATATAGGAATAGAAACTCACGAGAAAGTAACAGGCGCCAGTACAGCGGCACACTTGATCCGTTTGGCGAGCTGTGCGGTGAAGGCCCACTCGGCCTGCAGGCGGGACCGCGGCATCAGCTCTGTCTCCGACATCGTCGTCAGGTACGACAGGTATTGCTGGAACAATATGTGGGGAATGAGGAGTACGTTGATGCATATAGGGAGTTAAAATTGATTTGTATGAACATCTTAGGACTATACTGTTGCTGTTGAGTGCCTAAATCGCTCTCAACTCAAAAAAACAATGCCAAAAGAATTATGTCCAGTTGTAGGTTAAAGTTTGATTCCCACACGAGGTCATTCTTTGTGTGATCCATAAATTGTTGTGTTGAATCTAGGTATTGACTATGTTCGTTTATTTGTATGTATGTAAGGTCCCCGCGACACAAGAATTACGTACAGAGCGGGAGTAGTCTTTGAAAAAAAAAATGCGATGGGCGGTGGAGTAGGGAGGTTCTCGAGTGGATGCCGTCGCTGGACGCCCTCTATTCAGATGAACCTACGGCTTGAAGTGAGTATGGGGTAGTGGCTGAATGGCGAAAACGGGTGATCTAGTTTTGTGGCGTACTCTGAGGAAGGTTTCCATCCAGCAGTGGAGTGTAACAGGCTGATGTGATGTGTGATGACGTGATGTAGAAGTTTTATGTCCGAAACGATGCGTGCTTGTACATGTACGGCTGCGTGCACACGTATATACGTGCGTGAGATGATTCGTCGCGGGCAAAGCCAGGTCAATAGAATAGAATAGAATAATTATTTATTTGCTAGAAACATGGTAGATACAGATGGTACAGTTATAGTTCAGTCATTAAGTGCATCATGTTTCACCTCTCAATCGGCATGCAAAAATTACACTTAAAATTACATTATGCGAACAGTCAAACTATTTCCGTTAAAATACACTTGTTAAAGATACCAATTGAAATGCAAATCAAAGATTAAAGCAGAGTGATACCATGAGCCTAATCTCTTCAGTGTGATGATGTAGTGTGCTACATACCTTGAGCATGGTCTCCACAGTCTTGTCGAAGGTCCTGGCCAGCAGCAGCAAGTCTGCGGCGGCGGCGGGCGAGGCGGATCGTCCCCCGAGTGCGGCGCGTACGTGCCGAGCGAAGTCCGCGCGCATCTCTGACGAGATGTCGAGGCCTTCGCGGAGTTCGTGGATTAACTGGAACCAACAGGTTTTTTTTTATGGTAATAGGCGGGAAACGTGCAGACGGATTGCCTGATGGTAAGCAATTACCGCCGCCCATGGACACAAGCAACACCACAGGAGTCACAAGTGCGTTGCCGCCCCTTGGGGTTGGGAAAAGGGATAGGATGAGGACTGGGATCAGGGAGAAGGGATAGGGGATAGGGCCCCCGGCACTCTCACTCACCGAACGAAACGCAACAGTTTAGATACTGTTACTTTACATCGATTTTCTGTGAGAGGGTAGTACTTCCCCGGTCGAGCCGGCCC
Organism: Euclidia mi; assembly: GCA_944739405.2. Lineage (NCBI taxonomy): Eukaryota > Metazoa > Arthropoda > Insecta > Lepidoptera > Erebidae > Euclidia > Euclidia mi. Next base: position 110,350,985 of record OX123186.2, on the reverse strand, counting down.
ATTCATGCTGAAATCAGCAAGACTCTACTACCTTGAAAATTACAATGATTTAAGCTTCAAGGTGTCACGATGCGCTGCAGACCGCTGTGCACACAAACAGGCGCTCCCCTCTGCCCTGGAGGGCACACCGATGGCTGGAGATGCGACGACAACAGCTCTTTCGTGCGCGTGCACGACGCCAGCAAGAAACTTTTCCTGAGACTAGGCCCTCAGGACACTTTTCTTTCCAAATGGCATGAATTCTGATTTGTGCTTTCACTAACGCTTGGTTGCCATGACAACATAAGGAATTCTTTCTTCATTATACACGTAATATATCGAAAGCCTATGTTATTTTCATATATTTTTTCACTTAGCCATTAGCGATATCGCTAATCGAATGCCATTTAGTTTCAGGGCCTGCTCTCTGCTAGAAAATTACATTGCCTTTCGAAACCTACCCTGTACTTTTACAATTGTCTTTTGTTTTTCGTGTGAGTGTGTGGCCAACTCTGGTGTCGGAGTTTTCAGACCGCCCGAAGGCCTCTGACATGGCCTAACGATCCTTATCCTTAGACAAGAACCGGGACCGACAGCTTTACGTGCCCTCCGAAGCACGGTAGCGCTCAGATGTAAATGCCACACACGGTCACCCATCCAAGTTGCAACCTGTGCAAGCGTTGCTTAACTTTGCCGATCTATTACGAACTGTAGTCCAAGTCTCGCTATGAGCGTTACAAGTTACTTCCTAAGGCAAATTACTTTTACAATTGAGAAAGTGTTACTGCCGCAGAGGCAGGCAATCTGCCGTACAGAGAAAAAGTTAGTCGTACTCGGTTTTCTAGTGAAGATTTGTCTGACTCGGTTGAACGCATGCCACTCTTAAACAACATTTTTTTCAATCATACTATCAGCTTACACTCTACTAATTATCGAACAATTCCTTTCTCAAGCCTTTTCACAACATCTTCTTTCAGATCACAGCGCACTCGTTTCGTATTTTGACCCCACACATTCTACGCAGTGTTCGCATCTCAACTGTGTTCATTCAACTTTTATGCTTTTTCTGCCATACCCAACACTCACTACCATACATAAGAGTAAGTACTAACACCCCTCTATGCACAGCCAAACGCGCCTTTTTGGACGCGTTTTGGCTATTCATAAACGCCTTCCGAGCTCCATTCACTCTATTACCTGCATTAACTCTTCTTTCAATATCTTCTACATCAACATGGGCACAAGCGCTCTATAAACTGCGAAAGGGAACCTAAAGCATGACAAAGGTTCAATATCAGTGAAAGAAATCCTAATTAAATCTCACCGACAGAGCCAGTGACAATTGTTGGTAATCGAGAGAGCTTTTTATAACGACACCAGAACGAGACCAATTCTCGTATTTTATCTAACATCGCATTTTATTTTGAACGAAATGCGAATAAATTTTGAATTTACTCACAATTGATATAATTTTTTACTCTGTGTATTTGCTGTAATTATCTTCAAAGGAGAAGTTGCAACTTCCATATAAAATTACCCCACGTCCGACAGCTGAGAAAAATATCTCAAATAATAGATAAAATTGAGTATTAATAAGTTGCATACCTCTGATTAACATCCTTACTGGCTATCATACTTAGAAATTGCTCCAAATATTGTTTCAGGCGCAGTATTAAGTACTTATCTTAAAAATATTATACTTTCATCATGCATTTCTCTAACGACCATAAAAAAGTGGAATAAAGATTAAACAAATGAACATATTTTTTATAGACTCTAGCCTGTATCCTCGAACACATAAAATTTTCTAAAAGCACCCCTAACAGAGAGTAGCTATCGATAGAGACCGCTAGGGAGCGCATTTAGAAAATGTATGGAAATTGTTCCCGACGACGACTAGGCTATCGTCCACCGTGACGATCGAGTGCAAACTGGTACTAGACCCTCTGATATCATAATTAATTCCTCATATGTCTCGGAAAATCATATTAACTTCTTCGCTAGTTGCTTCCAACCTCGCAAAGGGAACTCTGCTGGTTTAGATTATGTTCTTCGACATAATCTGCTAACAAGTTTGGTTTAAGCATATTTAGTCCTATTGTTTGACTAAACTCTTCAGTATGTGTGCTTTATTACTAACGTAGTATAATAACTATTATCAAACGTATGTTATTACAGTGTTTAATTGCTTTTTAATCCTATTCTAAAAGTAAAATCAGAAGTTAGTATATTACAGGTTTTCTACTCCTGAATTAATATTTAGAGCAATTTTTTTATATGTAAGCCAGTAAAGATGATTACCGGAAGTATATAATTTTTTTATACTGATTTTAAGCGATTTTTTGAGATACTTATCGTTGTAGTCGGAACTGGGGCATTTTTGCTACTTCTTCTTTGTCATACATTTTTCGCGGTTGACACATAGTTTGAAACTTTGTTCAATTTACAATCTTGTCGGGATATCATTCACAAAAAATTGTTCAGAGCCTGAGTATTATTTTGTTTGTAAGGAGTCTACAAACATTTTAATGTGACACAGGCATTCATATAGTGCTAGATTTAAGATTGAAACAGCCGCATATGCTGGTAATAAATCAGAATCGTAACATCAATTTTTAACTGTATGTAATGTATGGTTTCTTTTAATTTTAAATAGATTTTACACGTTTTTTGTCACTTTTAATATTTTTTGTAAACGGGTGTCAAAGGTTTAAGCTGAAAACCAGCGCTTGGTAATTCTCCGGGATCCAAGCATAAGCTGGCGCTAAACCTTTTGCTTTCAGTATTATAGTTTATTTTGTAATTTATACAAATTTGCTGTAATACTGAAACCAATAAACTTTTATTCTATTCTATTCATTTTAGTGCGAAAATTCTCTTCATAAGAATAAAATTTACATTTCTTGAAGAAAAACTTTGAATGCTGTCTAGCTGACAGGAAAAAGAATCAGAATTTCAAATTGAAATGAAACGTCACACATAGACAGACCCAGGTATATATAATAAGGAATTCAAGAGCCTCCCCTCTTTATCAAAGCATCTGTTCTGTTCCTAAGGCAAATTACTTTTAATGTAGGCATGAGACCGATATATCAAAACGAATCTGAAATCCGATTGCAGACAGTAATCGTATCGTATCGATATTCCAATGTGAAAAAAACGATTTTAGAAAACGTAAAACAATACCACGATAAAGCAAACTACATACATCCGAACCAAACGGTGCAAGCGCAACCAAACTACAAAGTAAATCTAAAGCTTACGTTACCTATAGTTTTCATATTCATTCGTTCTCTTTCACACTACCAAACGACTAGTTAGTTAGAATGAGAGACAGCGAATTTCATTTCCTTTTCTTTCTAACTTAGTGATCCGTTGAAAGAGCGAAAGAGATGAAGGGAATTGTGCTTAGCGACGAGCGAATCGTTTTGGATTTTGGCGGTTTTATGAATTGCAGATTTCGATTGTTTACGTTTGTCGTACGCTACGCTCCAACATCCGCTACTGAAATCGATTTCAAAATCTGGAATCGGATTTTTATCGGTTTGCGTAAAAATCCGACAACGCCCATGCCTATTTTAATGGTTCCCTGAATAAAACCTTCCTTTCTCAAATTCAAAAACCCTTCTCCCCCAAAAAATCAAAATCCGAGATAGCCTACTTATGTCATTTGTTTCCACGTACCTGTTTAACAGTAAGACAGCTGGGATGCTCTGGCCTGGTCTCCAGTCTGAACGACAGGTAGTCATGCACCGCTTCCATGCAGATGCTGCTGAGCAGTAGAAAATGGGACCGGTATGATGGCAGACGCATTGAGAGACACTCTTCTGACCAGCAGCCGTACCTGGTGGAAGATAAGAAGTGGTCAAATATGAATAATCATGTAGGGAATATTTTCAGTGGCAGCGTGGGCGCCCGGCTATTTCCTGGTAAAAGAAAATGGGCATACCATCAGCGTAGTAGCGTTATCAAGGTAACATCCAAGACTTCCGTCTTTAGGACTGGAGATTTGGCAGAATACTAGCTTTGCTACTAGGCAACTGCTGTCTGACCTGTCCTACCAGAAGGGATCGCGATATTTAATGGTTAACAGTGCCAATGAACCTCAGAGAGCACATTAAGCTGTCGGTCCCGGCTGTTATGAAGATCTTTGACAGCCGCTATGGGGTACTCTCAAATAAACTGATATTGTTGTAAGTCATGGATTATCGCTATCCCTTTGGTTGCGGCAGTTGCTCAGTGGAAAAGCTGGTATTCTGTCATATCTGGTAAGACTAGTAAGCGGACCCCGGGCTCCAAGGCGTGTAAGTCTTGGAAGTAACCAGGATGACGCTGAGACGATGATGATGAGGGTCAGTACATACAGTGGTAATGACAACGAACAGCCAGTGGTGCGTGCCGTGGCCTCTAATTTGAATCTCCCTTAGGCTATCTTATATCCTACTAATATTATAAATGCGAAAGTTTGTGAAGATGTATGTATAGCTGTATGGATGTTTGTTACTCTTTCACGCAAAAACTACTGAACGGATTTCGATGAAACTTTACAATAATATAGTTTATACATCAGAATAACACATAAGCTAAAATGTATAAAGATTTTGTGTAATGTTGCCATAATATAATGAAAACTATCAACTAAGTCGGCAAAAATTCTGAGCTCTGAGAGCTATCTTCGCGTGCGTTGACTAAACCGTTGAAGTTACATGAAGATAATGTACAGTGATATTGTATATCTTAAAAAGTTCTAAACAAAAGTCCGCGGCAGCATATTAAGCATTTTAAGTAGAAGCCACTATATACCAAAAAGTGATCTGTAAAAATAATTAAATTTGGTACTTTTTTATAATGCTCATTCTGGAGTAGTTATCAAATTGTCTTCAAAATCGATAGATTTATTGCCTTCAGTATTTAATAATGTAGATGAACTTTGTCTTTTACAGTAAGTAGTTTAGACGAATATTTTAAAAATTATCACAATATAATTGACCTAAGCACAGCGTTATTAAAAACGCTCACTATGAGTTGGCGCGCTTAAGCACAGCGGGGCGGAGGGGCGGTCTGATATATTATGTACTTTGTGATAATGTTTCCAGTTTTTATTTTTCCTTCTGTTATATTTAGTATGTATATAAGCTCTTCAATAACTTCTATAATATACCAACATACTAATGTTTACCTGAAGTTTGAAGATAATGAAAACAAAATGAAGCATTATCTGTTTATAGGTATGCTACACGGCTAATTTGCAGAGCCGTTTGTGATAGAGTTTGATATGGATAGTCTGAAACTTGGGGAAGTACATAGGCTATTCTTTATTAGAATTACTTTTTTTATTTAATTAATGTTGCTTTGCCTGTATTTTGTAATCCTATCGTTTTGTATTTTTTTATATGTATGTGTGTCAATAAAGAATTATTATTATTATTATTATTACTGGCGGGCGAAGCCGCGGGCGAAAGCTAGTACCTATGTTATATACAGGGTGTCACAAGACCCATCACCAAGCCGAAGTCTACGCGTTTGGGACATCATGCCAAGTCATACTAACCAAAAATAAAACTTGGGAAACGACATTTTTTTTTAAGTTTTCACTTTTTTCAAGCCGCTGTAAAAAATGCACGCGTGTAATTTTCGAACTACCGACGGATCTTTGGGTGCATAGGACATCTATAGAACAGGTTAGGGGGGTAAATGCATCGATTTTGTACCTAATTACAAAACTTCCATAGTAACTTTGAGCCTCAATATCTCCTGAACCAGTAATTTCCCAGGTATGATGCCGAAGCAAAAAATGTTCGTAATGATTAGTACAATATGTTGTTTCAGTTTTCGTTTCGTAAGTCAGTCTTTTTCTGAAATTATGTACTCAGCCCATGATATTAATTTGCGAAATAAATTAAAATTAAAGTTGTTTTCTAAAGCATTTTCGTTAAAAACATTTCAAAGCAGTACAATGTGTCGAGTACGACATTTAAGCTAGTATATGAGTAACTAGATGATGCCCGCGGTTACACCCGCGTTATAAAAAAATCTTTTTATTTTTCAAAGTAAATACTCTAGGAAGCTTTGATAGCATGGGCTGTAGTAGATACTTTTCGGGAAAATACTGACTTAAGATACACGGTTTATATCAACTTACCGTCTCAGCTCGTAAGTCTTGACGGCGTCCTCATCCCTTAGTTCAGGTCGTCTGCTTTCGTACTTCATGTCTTCGAATACCTCTTCGCCGTCCTCTTCCATTATTGACTCCGACTGGATTTTCTGGAGACAATTCCGTAAAATATTGGCGATAATTACTTTTATTTGGGAAAAAAACAGATGGTTGCAACATAATAGAATAATAATATTCTACCACGTTCACACAACACCATCTAGTCCCAATCTAAGCAGAAGCTTGTACTATGGGTACTAGATAATGGATAAACATACATATACTTATATACTTTATTTTTGTAAATACATACAAATGATACATAGAAACACCCAGACCAAGACAAACATCCATGTTCAACAACGACAACCCAACCTACTAGACGCCGCACGTAAGGCGAACACTTTCGGACAACACGTTAGACTTATACGTCTTATATAAGATCAATCCCGACACTAGTTATGAAATATGACGTACCGCAAATTTGAACCGGCCAATTAGAATGTATTTTTGTAGCCCTACCCCTTGCCCCGCATACCTCACCGCTTTGACAGAATTGTTTGTTTGTAGAAATGAAAACATTAGGTGTCTAGTAGGCTGGGTTGTCGTTGATGTTCATGCACACAAATGTTTGACTTGAGCGGGAATCGAACCCGCGACCTTCGGCGTAGCAGTCGCTTACACTCCCGCAGCGCCAACCGGTCGTCAAAACATGAATATGACAGGCCGAAAAACGACGGCGGGATCAACTTGGCAGTTTTCTGTGAGCCTGGCAAGACTGGCAATAAACCCAAAGATCGGATTCTATAGAACAGTGTGTGGGATACCTGTGGAGAAATATGGTGCAGTGTTCCTATTGTGGTGGTTTCCTTCAGTCATGGTATTGTGGTGAAAAAGGTCACTGCTGTGTATTATTTAATGTCATAAAGGTTAACCTAGGTAAGCCTAACCTAGTACGTCTAAAAAGGCGATTAGTTTATAAGCTTTATATAAAAACTAAACGACTTACATCAGGTATTTCCAGCGTCAGGTACACCTTATCCAGCAAATAAGTCCTCATCTTATGAACAAACATCATACAACGCCGGACGCCCTGAGTTTTCAGTATGTCTCGATGGTATTCTCTGTAAAGAAATAAAAATGCACTTTTATACCACATATTGAAAACATCGTTAATAGGGCATCAAGAATGTTAGGGTTTGTACTGCGAAATACCAGGGAGTTTCATAGTAAAACCAAGATCTTATTGTACAATAACTTAGTGAGGAGCATCCTGGAATATTGCAGTGCTGTATGGAGACCACATTATGCAAACCACATCTTGCGTCTGGAACGGTTGCAAAAACGCTTCTTATGGCATCTAGCTTTCAGAGCTAGAAAGTCTAAACAGCTACCATCATACAATGTCAGGCTGCAACATTTTAGGATGCAGCCTTTGAATTTACGCAGAGTCGTGGCAGATGGTATATTTGCATACAAACTTTTAAACGACAAAATTGACTGCCCGGCTCTTCTAAGTCTTTTCAGATTTCGTGCACTAGCCAGGTATCCTAGATATAGCATGACTCCATTGTGCCCGCCCCTGAGAAGGAAGGAACTTGGAGCAAACTCACCGGTAGTTAGAATGTGCAGGATTGTAAATGGTTGCAGTGACCTTGTGGATATTCACTTCGACAGTATAGGCAAAGTCTATAAGAGCATAATTAAACATACACAAAGCTGTAACCAACTATAAAGGTGATAATTATAAAAAATAAAATGATTATGTTTTAATTCCATTATTTTAATTTTAATGTTTTAATTTGAATGTTTTATTTTAAAGTTTTATTTTAATTTTTATGTTTTATTTTAATTTAATGTTGTACTTATTTTAATTTCAATGTTCTATTTTAATTGTGATATTTTATTTTCATTTTAATGTTTTGATTAATTCATTTACTTTAATGTTATTAATTTTAAATATATTTATTTCATAACGCTTTGGCATCATTGAAGTATCACAATTGAAGAATCTCGCTTTTCGAAGAAAATTTTCCTCAGTAACTTGTGCATGTGGTGTTAACCTATAATTAATTGTTACACTAGGAAATGTTGCCTATTGTTTCTAATAATTTAATGTATCAGTGTAATCAATTGTTGGTTAACCAAATAAATAAATAAATAAATAAATAAATAAATAAATAAATAAAGAAAATAACACGATTTAGTCAAAACTATGTAGGAGACTAGAGTGAAAACTTGTATAATGGCTTCAAAATTGATAGATGATTCAGTATTATATTTCGTGCCAAATAGATTATGATAAATAGTTTAACAGACAATTTTGATATTTTCTGGGTAAACTAAAAATGTGTGAACGTTTACAACCCCTGCCCCAAGCACCGACAGGTGAATGAATTTTATTCTCAATCAGTTTGGCACGTTGGTGTGTAACTATAAGCACTGCTGGTCCTGTAATCTTTGGTATGATACAGACAGCTTAGTACACTTCACTGTTTTGAAGAGTCTGAAGCCAATCGAATATGCTGTCTTCTTCTTTTTGTCGGAGTTTTTAGACCGCCTTAAGGCGTCCGACATGGCCTAACGAACCTTTTCTTGAGACAAGAATCGGGACCGACAGCTATACGTGCCCTGCTGAGCACGATAAGCTCTGATGTAAATGGCACACGCGGTCACCCATCCAAACTTTTTTGTTTTTTTTTTTTAAAAAGACAACTCCCGCACTAGGAATAAATCCTATATCGCGGGGGACTTTATAAACATACAACCAACGGACACAATGAACACCCAGACTCGAAACAGCAATTTCTGGATCACACAAAGTGTTGTCTCGTGTGGGAATCGAACCCACAACACTCGGCGCAGTGTCAAGCGGCGAGGCGGCCGCTTAAACCGCCACGCCAACCGTGCAGCCAAAAAAGGCCACCTGCGCACGCGTTGCTTTTCGATCTACTACGAACGGAAAGCTAAGTCTCGCTATGAGCGTTATAATACGCTGTGTTGGTTATTTTCTTTAACCTACGGTTTGCTTAGCTGGAGACGGATCCACATTGCGCATAGGGTATTTTACGGTATATTAGAAAAAATCTAAAATATATTATTGAGATACCTTAGGCAAAAAGCAGTCGGAAAATGTTAATTTTAGTTCATAAAATATATTTTTTAATTTATTTTAAAGTTTTCAGTTTTTTATCTGTTCTATAACACCATGAAATAGTAGCCGTCATGTTATTACGTCAAACGGCTGTGTAGACTAAAGCATAGAGCATAGATATTTAAATAGAGGCGCATATAAAATGTATGTGTATATATTATACTGTCGTATATATTTTAAATAGCATTTAATTAATAGTAATTATTATTTAAGTATATTCATATAATTATTAAAATTATATCCTCTGGTCCTGCGAGAATATCAGCGTTGCAATTCATCTGCAAAAATAGCTGACGCAGGTTCCAATTTGTACTCTACTCAATTTATACTCTACATGTTTAGTTTTAAGGGTTATTAAGTATATATTACAAATAAAATATTTCTTTTCTTTTTTCTTTTCTTTTCATTTCTTATGGTCACTCTGTAAACAAACTTACTGTGACCTAAATTGCCGCTTGGCGGCGTGGCAGTCGCGCTGTGACAGCTGTCTCTATGAGTGCAAGAGAGACGAACGTTCCTCCTGTGTATCTTAACTACGAGAGCAAGGGAGACGGAGAACGACGCCAGCGCCTACACTTTCAACTCGCCATTTGGAATCGACACACGTAATCCTTAAGATATGCGCTTCTATATGTAAATCTGTATTCATTGACTAAAGTGACGATTGTCAAATTATCAGCGCATTAGGTTTTGTTAACATAGCCAACTGACGTCAATACCACAGAGCAATATGGCGTCCATTGCGTGTAGCGTTTTTGACAAATTACGCAGGAAATAAGAAAATGTAAAATTTTAATGCATTTTTGTGGAAATTATCAATTGAATAAAATTTGTGTATTTATAGTGTTTTAATAGCTCTAAGAATGTAATTAATTTCAAAATTGGGTGTGATACCCTATTATAAACCAGCGCAAGCTCAGGCTAATCGGTGTATGTTCGAAAGACGAGACGTTGCGTAGTACATAACGCCTTACAATGAGTGCACGCCAAATGCGGGCTCGAATGAACGTATACACACGTAAAGCCTGTAATACATGTTGGCCGAGCGTCGCCGAGTGAACGCCAATACCAACGTATAGACAGTATATTTGCATTGTCTTGTCATCGCTCGGTGTCGCTCGCCTAGTTAGCCGAGTAAAGTCAAGCGCCAACGTGTATAGAACTCATTTGGCATAGCTTGTCACAACTTGCGGTCGCGCGTGACCACTTGCCGCACTTCGGAGCGCTGTCGGTTTTTCTGCACAAATCAAAGGCGCTCGCGCGCACTCGGCCAATAGTGTCCACATGTTTGTCAGCGCGCCATTACGCCCTTGTTCTATTTTTGTGAATACTCAACATCCGCCCCTTATTTTTCATCTTTTCTTTTTCTCAACTTTAGTGCGGTATACACTGACATAATAATTATAAGCGCTCATTAAATAAAAGCAGCAGCTGCAATAACTTCTACGTCGTCGTCAGCCATCTTGTTTCAATTCACAATACAAACTGACGGATCCCAACGTGTGGGCATCTCTTCTAAATTTGTCTGTATTGGCCATTTGCATTGGTTTTCGATATATTTGCCGAACGTGTAGGCAGTAACACTTACCTTGCATTAATTTGCCTACGCTCGCGTTGGCCTAAGCTCGACTAATATGTATTGCAGGCTTAACATATTCGCACTGAGTCGCTTTGATCGTGGAGAGACTACGCATTTAGGCGGTCTTTCCCACCATGAACCTAGGGTCGGGCGCCAACCTCAACTGCAAGTGGTGTACCTGCCGATCAACGGACGGGGCGACGGCAAACTAAATATCCCGATAAGCGGCAACAGCTGAACCACCTATTACGTGGGATCAAAACACTGGCGAAAAGTGGCCGTTTAATATGCCTCGGCCTACCCCTTCGGGGAAACAGACGTGAGTCTATGTATGTATGTATTTTTATGTTATACGCAGCAGACGATCAGTCGGTACGCCTGATGGTAAGCGATTACCACCAACCATGGACTCAAGCAACACGAGAAGAGTCACAGGTGTTGCCGCTCTTTGTGTTGGGAAAAGGGATAGGAGGAGGAATGAGAAGACGGAGAAGGAAAAAGTGATGGGCCTTAGGCACTCTCACTAACCGAACAAATGGCAAAAGTGTAGGTACTGTTAATTACCTACTTTACGTCTGGTTTCTCTGAGAAGATAGTACTTTCCCGGTCAAGTGGCCCATTCATGGTGTACTCACCGATACATGGAGACGGGGCACCGGTCCAGCAGGCGCATGTTCATGAGCTCTGCCAGCGCACATACGTCTATACTGTGCGCTTCAGGTAGCGGCACCGAGCCGTTAGAAGCCGACGACACGTAGCCGCTCTCCGTTGACTCGTGGGTTCCGTACTTGTCGGGGAGTGTGTTGTCTAAGTCTTCAGATTCGTGCGTGTCTGTGGATAGGAAACAAACAGGGATAGACACATATTTGTCTTAAATTATAACAAGAACGATTAAGTCTGAAACTCCTCTACAGGTGTTCGAGTCACACTGAAACTACGGGGGTATTTCTCTGGAATAGTGGAAGTTGGATTCGTGGGCGGTACGTTAGTATGGCTGTAGAATCTTAAAAAGGCCTGGCGCACTTCGCATTTTAGGTACAAACTTACAAGTACCTCGGCCGACCATGTCTACATGGTTGGATTAGTGGGTTGTCGCGCGCCCACAGAATACATAATATACCCTAGCGGGCGCCGCTCACATTAGACGTCACGCAACGAGTGCGACCGCTCCGTATTCTCACGCGCCGTGTTCGAATACATACATACATAGACTCACGCCTGTTTCCCCGAAGGGGTAGGCAGAGGCATATTAAACGCCCACTTTTCGCCAGTGTTTTGATCCCACGTAATAGGTGGCGAGCCTATTGCCGCTTAATGGGACATTTTGTTTGCCAGAGCCTCGTCCGTTAATCGGCAGGTGCACCACTTGCAGGTGAGGTTGGCTTGGGACCCTAAGTTCTTGGTGGGAACCCTATGCACCCTATGTTCGAATATTGTTCAAATTATATAAAGATAGTTCGAACATTGTTCAAATTATATAAAGATAAACGCCTTTAACAACAAAAATGTATCATCATAAGTCTAATGCAAAGTATTGCTTATTTAACGGATGTGTGTCGAAAGCAACTTGAAATTTAGATTTTATTTATTTTACGAGAGCAACTTGAAAATTAGATTTTTTGTTTGTTGAGATATCCCAACGATTATGGTGTCAAATTAAAGATCTAGTTCAAAAACCATTTTATCTGTTTGAATCCTCAGATTTGAATCATGTAAATCGGTCCACGCGTTTAGGAAATAACTAAGAATTAGTATAGTGAAAATGTAAACGACCAAAATTTTTGTGGTTTTTGTTCTACGAGCTCAAATAGTGGGATAGGATACTTATAGGATAATTATTTATTATTAGGTACGTGGTCAAGTAGGCAGATAGACGATGAATAAATATTATAGTAGCAGCGGCAAGTCGACAACCCTAGCGCGCCACTCCGCGCCAGACAGCGACAGCGTTATGTGTTAGAAAAGAGCGGAAACGGTTAGGTGAATATCGTGTTAGGCACTGAGTGCTTATGCGAGCTGAATTGCACTTTGTTGCTTAGTAGCAAGAGTCGCAATTTCAATAAATTGGTTTGAGAAGTGATCCTTCTGTACTTTAGTACTTGTATATATTCTTAAATACAATGATTCGCCCCGCGAACGTAAATTTTCTTTAGAATTACTTACTCATTTTACTTTTTCTGGAATAGTTAATAATATACCTCTAAGCGTGAAAGAATACCCAAAAGTTTAATTGTGAAGTTTACGAGTAACCTATCTTGAAGTGATTTCTTGGTCCTTCGAGCCGGATTGGGTAGACTAAACGTTGATATATAGAGCGCTAGTTCATTAAAGTAAATTGACGGTCGCTCGGCGAGAAGCGCATCGTGGAATAAACCATAACATGTATATTGTACATCTTGGCCATCACGAAACGATAATAAAAATAAGCAGGTATTTATAAAGTTTTGTTTTCCTGCATTAAAATGAATTCAAAGTTGTCCAAAACAGATTCCATAAATATATACAGGAACTTTACTATGAGCTTTAAAAACTAATAAACAGCACATGAGTAGGTACCAAATTTCATTTCATTTGATCCCATGGTTTGGCCACAAAATTACTGTAATGCCAGGGCAGACAGACACGCGAGCAATCAAATAAAGGTTTTATTTTTGCTACCATCATCATCACTTCAGTCTAGATCCATCCACTGCTAACTATAGGCCATTTGGCATTTTTAGGGTTCCGTAACTAAAAGGTAAAAAACGGGACCTATTACTAAGCCTCCGCTGTCTGTCTGTTTGTCTGTCTGTCCGTCTGTCTGTCACCAGGCTGTATCTCATAAACTGTGATAGCTAGAAAGCTGAAAATTTCACAAATGTTGTATTTCGGTTGCCGCTATAACAACAAAATACTAAAAATAAAAAATAAAAATATTAAGGGATTATTCCCATACAAAAAACGTGGTTTTTTTTGTATATTTTGCTCAAAATTACTAACTGTATCAGGTAGACGTTTTAAATTTTCACAGAATATGTAGTTGTATAAACTTTCAAAATAAAAAATAAAAATAAAAAAGTAAATAATAAGCCCATACAACAAACGTAATTTTTAGGGTTCCGTACCTAAAAGGTAAAAAACGGGACCCTATTACTAAGCCTCCTATGTCTGTCTGTCTGTCTGTCCGTCTGTCTGTCTGTCTGTCTGTCACCAGGCTGTATCTCATAAACTGTGATACAGTCCGTTCACAGTTATTTTACCTCTGACAGATGTCGGCGTTATTTTCTTTATGTTGGAATTTTACTCTGTGATGACAGGAATGTAAAATAGGGTTACCCGTGCATAACATTTTACCCAATATTAGTGGAAATGCTTCAAATATTCAAATGCTTGAAGCTCATGGCCGCAAAGTGGTTAGATTACCGCCATACCACTGCGAGCTAAACGCAATTGAACTTATGTGGAGTCTCATTAAAAGGCGAGTCACAAACAAAAATTTAGGACAAGAGGCAACCAACATTGTGAATTTAGCTGAAGAAGCGTTTTAATTTATCACTGCAGAAGACTGACAAAAACAATGCAAACATGAGCGTCACATTGAAGACAAGCTTCGTGAAACATATGGGTCTACGGATGCTGAAATGGACAGGTTCATAATAGAATTAAATTCTGAGTCTGATGCAGGATATGTCAGCAGTTACGAATCATCATAACATTGGCAGTCCACATGGATCATTCTTATAGACTCACGCCTGTTTCCATGCAGGGGTAGGCAGAGGTGTAATATTACACCCACATCATTCTTATTCAAAATAAATATGAAAATTAAATTTGCAGTTTTTGTATTTGATCATTAGAACCTCACATTGGCGTAATTATGATGCGTTTACCTTTATATATTAAACAGACACCATTTTTATTATAACTATTTATCTTCATAGGAAATTTGTTATTTCGTAAGAAAATAAATGTACATGCATATAGCCATGCCAATATCAAGAGGTTTTGCTACAAACATTACTTCCAAATATTTAATACGATCGCTTAGGCAATAAAAAAATAAGTACATTTTAGCAATAATGTATATTTAAAATGGGAGTATTATATAGCAAATATAGCAACACAACGCCCAGGTTGGCCAATCTAACAGCTAGAGGTAAAATAACTGTGAACGGACTATAGCTAGAAAGCTGAAAATTTCACAAATGTTGTATTTCGGTTGCCGCTATAACAACAAATACTAAAAATAAAAAATAAAAATATTAAGGGATTATTCCCATACGAAAACGTGTTTTTTTTTTGGTATATTTTGCTCAAAATTACTAACTGTATCAGGTAGACGTTTTAAATTTTCACAGAATATGTAGTTGTATAACCTTTCAAAATAAAAAATAAAAATAAAAAAGTAAATAATAAGCCCATACAACAAACGTAATTTTTAGGGTTCCGTACCTAAAAGGTAAAAAACGGGACCCTATTACTAAGCCTCCTATGTCTGTCTGTCTGTCTGTCCGTCTGTCTGTCTGTCTGTCTGTCTGTCACCAGGCTGTATCTCATAAACCGTGATAGCTAGAAAGCTGAAATTTTTACAAATTAAAAAAAATAAAAAAATTAAGGGAGGTCCCATACAAAAAACGTGTTTTTTTTTCGTATTTTTGCTCAAAATTACTAACTGTAACAGGTAGACGCTTTAAATTTTCACGGAATATGTAGTTATATATTTATATATTACCTTTCAAAATAAATAATTTAATAAAAAAAAAGTTAATAATAAAGAGGACTCCCATAAAACAAACGTAATTTTTAAGCAATTTGTTACTCAATCTTAATAAACAGGTAGAAACTTAAAAAGTATTTAAGTATACATACCTACAACGAACGTGATTTTCTTTTATAGATGATGGTACGGAACCCTTCGTGCGCGAGTCCGACTCGCACTTGCCCAATTTTTGTTATATTCATACGACACCCTAAAAAGGATAAAAAAATCTAAATACTCACGATTAACTCCCACACCGATACAATCAACATCATCTTTCCCTCTATCTTCTGAATTACGACTATCCTCCTCTTTGACTTCTTCCGCCGATTCCTCTTTCACCTCGTGGAGAGATTCCTCTTTCCCGTTTGACTGGGCTGAGGAGTCACTGCCGGTGGAGTCAGATGGCGTGGTGGACACGTTGAAACGGACTTGGCAGGGACGAGACTCGGAAGATTGTCTGGTAGAAAACCAACATTGTTATTATTACTTTGATGTCATAAGTAGTGCTAGCTAGTAGCTATATACAGGGTGTAAAAAGACCCTTAACGAAAACTGAAATCCCATGTTGTACCAATCACTAGAAACATTTTTTACTTCGGCACCACACCTGGGAAGTTACTGGTTCAGGAGATATTGAGGCTCAAAGTTAGTATGGATTTTTTCGAATTAGGTACAAAATCGATGCATTTACCCCGCCAATATGTTCTTTAGATGCCCTTTAACCCCATGGCTAAGTAGGTATTTCGAGCATTGCACGCGCGCGCTTTTAATTACGGTTTAAAAAATGTGAAAACTCAAAAAAAGAATCGTTTCCCAGGTATTATTTTTGGTTAGTATGACTTAGCATGATGACCACAACGAGTAGACTTCGGCTTGCTGATGGGTCTTGTGACACCTGTATATGTATCCAGGGTCACCCATATTTGTTGAAAGGCGACATCTAACAGACGCCGAAGAAACTACTAAAACACGACTGAAGATCCAAAATCTCGCTATTAAAAGTTCCACTCGCGATTACTTTAAACAAGTTCTCGGCAGTATCCATCGGGTCGCGCTGCACCATACGTAGCCAATCGCTTATCCTGGTCAGAGAACCCTCTCTCTAGTTTAAACAACACAAGGTAGTAAAGCCTTGCTGATTTCAGCATGAAATGGCCGGCTCGAACGGAGAAGTCATAACCTCTCACAGAAAATCAGCGTAAAGTAACAGTACATATTATACTGTTGCGTTATGTTCGGTGAGTGAGAGCGCCGAAGGCGTCATCGCCTATTCCTTCCCCTTATCCCACTCCTTCTCCAATCCCTTTTCCCAACCCAAAGAGCAGCAACGCACTTGTTACTCCTCTGGTATTGGTTGTGTCCATGGGAGTCGGTAATCGTTTACCAGCAGGCGACCCGTCTGCTCTTTTGCCGCCTATTACAAAAAGGACACTCATTCCTCCAAACTAGTGTATGCTATTTATTTAGTAATCATCATCATCTGCCTTTAACAGTCTACTGCTGGACTAGGCCTCTCCTTTGAAAGGAGGAATTGGCCTACTATATCACGTTGGCCAAACGGGTTGGTATAGGATTTGTATCAAGTTTTCCTTCTCTTACAGTGCTGTTCTCTGCATGATATACTCCCTCTGTCGGCTCTTACGACACCCATGGGATGATATGGGGTGGTGACAATCCGTATTCTTAATCCGTCACCACACGGACAATTTATTTAGTATTTATTTAGTATTACCTGCTAATATTAGAATCAGTAGAAGTCCTGTGCTGTACTCTTCTCTGGCTCTTGATGCGCATGGACCGCAGCATCCGTCTCATCGCGACCATCTTCAGTCTCATGTGTAGGGACGTGTTGTACCATAGGCACATCGCCTGGTGGGCAACATAATTTTAAATTAGTATTAGATATAATATTCTCGAAATGAATAAAGTGGACTTTGTTTATCTGGACTTGCCAACATGGTTAATTGTTCAATTATGTCAAAGAAAATGTAAGATACTACACCGTCGTGCAAAAATATATCTAAAAGACTATGTAAGCCGCTTGGTATAAAAAGCAGCCTAGCTTTTCTATACGCCACAATGGCGCAAAGTCTCAAATATCACGGAAGCCTGAGTGAGCCTCTAGTCACTTCTACTTATCCCTTTTTTTGTTCAGTACGGTGGAAACTCTCCTTATGAGCCATCTCAACTCGACGCCAACCCGTCCAGAGTGTGATCGACCGGGCTTGGGACTGGCGGATGAGGTGTGTGGAGGCTCACCCCTATAACGGGTCATACCCACTAAAACCACCGCGATTCGCGGATAGCATACTTTTCCGTGACCCCACCCGGGATTGGCCTGCCCTTCGTCGGTGTTGGCGGGCCCCGTCTCGTTATGACTTGGCAGGCGGCGCGGATACTGCGCCGCCTCCTTGTCTTTTGGCGGACGGGGAGCAGTCCCAGCGCTCGCCGTCCGCAGGCACTAAAACGGCCGCACAGGATAGGGAGGACGGCAACCTGACAACACCGCATCTCCTCTTCCTCTGCGGCCCCACCGCAACGCATCAAATGTCGCGGGAGATAGGGCACACGGCAACGCAACACCGACACGCCTCTCCTCCCGCGACCGCGCCCGACACAGAGGGACAGACAGTACTGTCCCCTGCATCCTTTGGACGCGTCCTGCGCAGGCCCCTTCAAGCCCACGCGGAGCGTCCACTCCCGGGATTTCTCTTAGTTTCACCGCGGGTGTCCAAGCCACGGTTACTGAACCCCCACCACGACAAGGTCCCACAGGGGGGACTTCTACTTTGCCCTACTAAGCAATTGCGTAGAAGCGGCATCTTCTTTTTAGGGTTCCGTACCTAAAAGGTAAAAAACGGAACCCTATTACTGAGCCTCCGCTGTCTGTCTGTCTGTCTGTCCGTCTGTCTGTCACCAGGCTGTATCTCATAAACCATGATAGCTAGAAAGCTGAAATTTTCACAAATTATGTATTTCGGTTGCCGCTATAACAACAAATACTAAAAATAAAAAAATAAAAATTAAGGGGGGGTCCCATACAAAAAAACGTGTATTTTTTCGTATTTTTTGCTCAAAATTACTAACTGTTACAGGTAGACGCTTTAAATTTTTACAGAATATGTAGTTGTATATTACCTTTCAAAATAAATAATTAAATTTAAAAAAAGTAAATAATAAAGGGGGGCTCCCATACAACAAACGTAATTTTTAAGCAATTTGTTACTCGATCTTAATAAACAGGTAGAAACTTATAAAGTATTTAAGTATACATACAACGAACGTGATTTTCTTTTATAGATGATGGTACGGAACCCTTTGTGCGCGAGTCCGACTCGCACTTGCCAATTTTTTTTTTTATATATTCATATAGGTTACAAGGCAACACATTTTTTAATTTGTTTTTTACAACTAGTTCCGAGGCAGTAGGTAGATTTAACCCAGCGAGCTATTGGCCTTAGAAAACGTTTTACTGAGACAATATTAGTTTTCACCTAAGGGTTTTCATAAAGTGTTTAGATCGGTTCGTGACATTCGAACACCCGCGCGTTTGAAAACACTCAATGAGATAATGCTCCTAAGTACACGAGTTCGAAATAACTCAAGATTAAGCCATTTAACGCGACGTACTACGTGAGCGGTCTGGATGCGAACGCGAAGCGGCGCGGCGCGGTAACAACAAACAGTCGATACCTATTGACGTGACCAACGTGAACAAACGCACTTGATGTCCGATGCGGCGCGGCACGAATTGAATCGAACGCTATCAGTTGGCTTTGTAGCGGCTTCTAACGCTACAATTTATATACAAGACGCACGATTGTGGAAGCGCGGTGGAGCAGTCGTCTCCCCGCACTCATATAGTTAGGTCGATGTTTTGTAGTTTATGTTTAAGTATCAATTGGTACCAGTAAAGGACATACATTTCCGTATTATGAATTCTTTATTTATCAGACATACATCATATTAGTAACCTGTGCGAATTATATGGTGGTGTACATCGGTGTCGCCAAGTGGGGGCAGGACGGGGCAGCAGCCCCTCCCTCCCCCTAGAGATCCAAAAAACCAAGCAATTTATACTTTTCTCAATACTTTTCTCATTTTCCATAATAACTTGCCCCCCCAGGCCATCAGCTGGCGTCCTTGCCCTCCCTAGGCCACCGGCTGGCGACGCCCTTGGTGGTGTAGGACGATTCGCGCGCACATAGGACACAGTCACCGCGTCATACCGCACCGCACTGAATACGCGTTGGGTTTGTTCGCAATCGCGTTTGCGTTGAGTGGCTCGCATAGGATGCTGCGTAACGCGACATCGGCCGAGGCGCGCTGTCGCGGCAGAGTAAAGCGCGTCATGGACATAAAAATCGCTGCCACTGCCGCCCGCCGCTGTAGGTCGTAACCGGCCCTTAATACACATAGTACATACCTTGACCCTATCCTCGAAGGCGGGCGTGGCGAGCTGCGGGTGTTCCAGGGTCATGTTCCTGCTGGACGGGTACAGCGCCACGGCGTTGTAAAACGCGTCCAGCAGTGCTCCCACCTCCAGCATGGCCGCGCCAACCGCGTCCGAACACGCCTGGCAGTCGAACGACAGGCAGCCGTAGCTTTGCTCCTCTGCAATACATTTTTTTTTATAAACTCACGCCTGTATCCCCGAAGGGTTAGGCAGAGGTGTAATATTACACCCACATTTCGCCATTAATTTTTAGGTCCCACGTAATAGGGGGCGACCCTATTGTCGTACCGGGCACATTACCAGACTCCGTGCTGCTACTGAGAATTTCCTAACGGAAAAACCCAATAACACTTTGCCCGACCCGGGAATCGAACCCGAGACCTTCCAATCCCACGCGCACATTTATGCCGCGAGACCAACGAGGCAGTCTCTGCAATACAAACATGTACATTTTATTTTTTAATAGCTTTTCGTTACGCCTACGTAACGGACTGCCGAGAAGATGGTTTCGGGTTCGATCCCCAGGTACCGCGGGCACACACTTCTGACTTTTTGAAGTTATGTGTGTATTAAAAATGTTAATTCTCGCTCACTTGATAATGTGCCTGGTAGATGGCAATAGGCTCACCCCCTATTACATTGGCTCCAAAACTAGCGAAGTGTCGGTGTATAATACACCTCTGCCTATCCCTTCGGGGATAAAAGGCGTGATGTTATGTTAGCTTTACGCCTTTGTCGCCGAAGGGGTAGAGGTGTTATTACACCCCCATTTCGCCATATGAATTTTAGGTCCCACGTAATACGGGGCCTACTGCCGTTACCGGGAACATTGCCAGACTCTGTGCTGCTACTGAGTATTCGGAAAAACTCACGAGGTAACATGCATACAGTATCCACTAGACAACAGAGGCAAAAAAAAATCTAAATTCTTTACCCAATTCAACATTATTTTGACTAAACTAATAAATAGGAAGTCTATAATAACTGGCGACTTTAATTTAGATATTCTTAAAAGCACACGTCTTTCTGTCGAGTTTATAAATGTGGATACCAGGTTCAATTTTAAATTTGCAATCAATGCACCGACCAGATTGTCCAGCAATACCTGCATCGATAATATTTTGTACAACATTAGAGGATGCAAGGGCGAAATTACAGAACTAGCATTATCAGATCACACAGCTCAAATAGTGAAATGTCCAACTAAAAGATACAGCACACTGAATTATTGGTATACTTATAAAAGATCCTACTCAAAAGAAAATATCTTAAAATTTAAGGAATCCATCAGCTCTATTACTTTCTCTAGTGTGTATGAAACATTAGATCCTAACATAGCCTTCACTAAATTTCATGACACGTTTACCTTATTTTATGATTTATGCTTCCCAACTATAAGAGTTAAATTAAGTACAAAAAAGTCGCAAAAATGGATATCCAATGGTATAAAGAAATGCTGTAAACGGAAAAGAGCACTTCTGTGGCAATTCAGGCAAGATCCATGCTTAAAAAATAAAAAAACATTCAAAGAGTACTCACGAAGGCTATCAAAAATAATAAAACTAACACAACGGGCCCAAAATAGTCATACTATAAAAACTGCCCGGAACAAATGTAAAGCTACTTGGCAAGTCATTAATCAAAACAAGGAAAATTTGCCAAATCATGACATTAACGCAATTGAAGTAGATGGTAAAATAATACGCAATCCTTGCAAAATTGCTACAATATTCAACGATTATTTTATTGACACTGTCACTAAGATAAACAATAATTCATCTACTCCAACTACAATTAAGAACATGAAAAGTACTTGCAAGTCTATTTTTGTTAAGCCTGTTAGTCCAGAATATGTAATGAAAATCATAGCCGCATTAAAAAATAAAAAAAGTGTAGGCTATGATAATCTAGCGACTAAAATTATAAAAGAGGTTTCAGCTATCATAGCACCGGTACTCGCTTACATATTAAATTGTTGCATCCAAACAGGTATTTTCCCAGAAAAATTGAAAATTTCTATAATAAAACCGTTGTTCAAAAAAGGGGACGTAAAAAGTATTTCGAATTATAGGCCAATCGCACTTTTACCGGTTATATCAAAAATTTTTGAGCATGTTTTGCACGACAATATATATAATTTCTTTGAGTCACAACACTTATTCCCTAAACAACAAATGGGCTTTAGAAAAGGTAAGACAATAAATATGGCAGTATACGATTTTCTAAGTAAGGTAATGAGTGCTATGGATAATAGAGAACCAGTAATAGCCGTATTTATGGATATGTCTAAGGCATTCGACTGTGTTGATCACGCGATATTATTAGATAAACTTTACACCTATGGCATAAGGGGCAACATGCACGAACTTATTAAATCGTACTTCAGTGATAGACGTCAAATTACTCAAATTAATAGAACTTGCCTTAAATCCAATTCGGAAACAGTATATACATCCAAGCCCCGATGTACTCGCTACGGTGTCCCTCAAGGCAGCGTGCTGGGGCCGTTATTATTTCTTATTTATATCAATGACTTGCCAACAATTACCAACCACCACATGACATTGTTCGCTGATGACAGCACAATACTATTCAGCAAAAGTAATAATAAGAGCTTAGAAGATGACATTAATATGACAATTACAGTAATAATTGAGTGGATGACATATCATAATTTAAAAATTAATTTTGACAAGACCAAATTCATTGACTTTAAGCAGAGACTTAATGAATCAATTAGCTTTAATATTAACCATAGCGGACAGTCAATATGCCCTACTGATGTGACAAAATTCTTAGGTTTACAAGTGGATAGTAAAATGACATGGCAATCTCATGTAGAACTAGTGTGCAACAAATTAAGTCAAACGTGCTATGCGCTGTACAAACTAAGCCAAATATCCAACCGTGACACTGTGCTCACTGCCTACCACGGCTATGTGTCATCTATTTTGCGGTATGGCATAATCTTTTGGGGCAATTCAACACATAAAGATTCAGTATTCAGAGCCCAAAAAAAGTGCATTAGAGCAATGTGTCATATACATTCTACTGATAGTTGTGAACCATATTTTAAATCGTTAAAAGTATTAACCTTTCCATCGCTATATATATTTGAGGTTGTGGTATTCGTAAAGACAAACTTACACTTATTTCAATTCAGAAATAGATTGCGTAGCCGAGACATGTTATGTTTGGTACCTTGCAAAACAACGATGTTTAATAAAAGTGTATTCTGTATGGGGCCAAAATTGTACAATAAATTGCCATTAAGCTTGCGTCAGGAAAATGACGTTAACATATTTAAAAGTAAGCTACGCAGCCTGTTCGTATCTAAAGCGTACTATAGTGTCACGGACTATCTTATGGACAAATTGTAGCATACTAATTTTTAATTGTTGTTAAATATAATTAATTACCTACAATCAATATATTAAATATTTTTATTGACATACCTGTAAAATCATTATTCTAGTATTTTGACATTATTATCTACATTACCTTTTGACGTATTATTATTGTATCTTGACATTCTTATTACATTTCCATTACCTTTTGCAATCTATATTATTAATGAGGATTATAATTAAATGTTGATCGTGTATAAATACTGTATTTTACATTTGTACACCGTTAAATACGGTATATCACAGAGAACTGTCACAATCGTTTTAAGATCTCACTGCTTGTATTTATAACAAATGTATGTGTACCTGTGATAACAAATAAATTATTTTGATTTGATTTGATTTGATTTGCAGTCTATATATACAATAATAAACATATAAATTATTAAATGAGTACCTACATAACTATGACCTAAGTTTAAGAGTGCGGGGAGACGATGCTACGCCGCGCTTACACAATCGTGCGCCTTGTATATTATGTAATTTGTAACGTCAGCAGCCGCTACACTTTTAACATCCCTCTTTTGCATTGAAGATTAAAGGATGATGTCTCCTCTGTCTCTTTTGATTGCTGTGGTAAAATTGCGAGCATTCTGTGGAAGATAATATTCTACCAATCTGGTTAAATTATACCTGTGGATGGTTATGATGCGACTGGGATAATGTTTGTTTTTTTGTTTTTGTTTTTTGTTTTTGTTTTTCGTGTGAGTGTGTGGCCAACTCTAGTGTCGGAGTATTTCAGACCACCCGAAGGCCTCCGACGTGGCCTAACGACTCTTATCCTAAGACAAGAACCGGGACCGATAGCCTTACGTGCCCTCCGAAGCACGGTAGCGCTCAGACGTAAATGCCACACTTGGTCACCCCTCCAAGTGGTGACCTGTGCAAGCGTTGCTTTACCTTGACGATCTGTTACGAACGACAAGCGAAGTCTCGCTATGAGCGCTATGAGGGATAATGTTATGATGATGACTAAAAGCCATTCAGTCTCACCGCTCTGGAGTAGAGTGTAAAATGTTTATGGATTGAGAGGGAATAAATAAACAAATCTTTATTAATAAAACTAGAGGATGCCCGCGGTTACACCCGCGTTATTGAAGGCTACTGCGCCGCTCCCGTCACTCATAGCGTGATGTTATATAGCCTATAGCCTTCCTCGATAGATGAGCTATGTAACACTGAAAGAATTTTTCAAATCGGACCAGTAATTTCTGAGATTAGCGCGTTCAACCAAACAAACAAACAAACTCTTCAGCTTTATATATTTAGTATATGATAAGATATAAGATTCTTGCGATACTGATTAACTGACAGACAAGCTACAGCCCAAACTACACGCGCAAGAAGCTGAAATTTGGCAGGTATGTTCCGTGGGGACTGTAGAGGTGCACTAAGAAAAGATTTCCCGAAATTCTCAGAGAATTAGACAGAAACTGTTAAATTTAATAAAAAAGTGCGGGCGTAGCTGCAGGTATTCATCAACATCATTGACCCTGTATATTATAAACTGTCCCACTGCTGGGCACGGGCCTCTCTTTTTACTATTAGAAGGGTAAGGCCATAGTCCACCACGCTGGCCAAGTGCGGGTTAACAGACTTCACATGTCTTTCAAGAACATTATGGAGAACTCTCAGACATGCAGGTTTCCTCACGATGTTTTCCTTCACCCTTTAGCAAGCGATAATTAACAATTTGATACGCACATAACTCTGAAAAGTCATTGGTGCGCGCCGTGGATTCGAAACCGGACCCTCTGCGTAGAAGTCTGTCGGTCTCTCCACTAGGCTATCGCTGCTTATTCTCTATTTATTTAGCAGGTATTATCTGTTTATTTATTTATTTAAATACGCATAGCTCTTTTATTGGTCTTAGTATAAGAATCTATTATAAAATACCGAGTAATATTTTAGACTTGCCTTTAAGGTCGTTTCAGACAATTGTTAAAAATAATCTTTTACTAAAGGCATATTATAGTTTAAATGAGTATTTTGACGACAAGTACGCTTGGAAATAAATATTCTTTTATTAGGTCAATTTATTTTTATTATTAGGTCAATAGGCAGTTTTATAGTGTAGTTAATTACCGTATTCTCTTTTTATGCTACATTTGCATTCTTGTTCTACTCTTTTTATTATAATTTATTGGATTTGTAAGGTGAGGGTAACTCGTGGTCATGAACTGCTAACTAATAGATTGTAAATTGCTGCATTACTTTTCGGAACATACTGTTCCACCATAGATCAGAACAGTCATGTGCGCGAGTTGCTTACATCAAAAGACGTAAGTGGATGCTCCTGTTTCACCATATTCACTTTGGGAGGCTTAATAAATGAACATAATTTATTGCTTGAGTATGATATCAATAACTATTAACTTTTGCAATAGTAGATAACTCACAATGTGAAACAGTTGCAGCTCCTTACAAATATAACATGTAAAACCATTATACTGGCAGTTAAAAAGAGTGGCCACGAGTTTTATTGCCCGTTCTTTCTCGTGGTTCTACCTATTGCATTGCGAACGTGGCAGTAAATGTAAATGTAGAATCATCTAGTAATTAACTTTAACTTTTGACGTTCATAAGCGTCACTTAGTGGCCTAAATGAATAAATGATTTTGAGTTTGAGTTTGAGTTTATTTATTAGATTCACCAACATTTATTACAATATTTACAACACTAAAACTATACATATTACAGGCTTTAAAACAAACATTGCATAACTAATTAAAGGTGAATACTGCATGCATCAGAAATTAAAATTGTACTTAATTATAATGAAAAGTAACAATGTTAGTGAATAACTAAAAATATTAATGTTACGAGCTGGGGTTCGACGATAAATTATAGCTCACTATGCCACTTAAACTGAACTTTATTCACTAACACAATAACACTAGATACACACACTTAATTTTCACTTCACTAGTAAAACACACTATTCACACCACTAGAACAACACTAATAAAACACCACTAAACACTTCCGGATTACTTCCTTCGCTTGATGTTGATCGCTTTCCGTATTCAATTGTTACTGTCCGTTCCGTTCGCTCGCCCTCTATTTATACTGGCCGGATAACATCACTAGACTTTTCGAGACGACTCACGAAATTTCTGGAAACGTGTAACGTGTTTCTAGATGTCGCGTAAATGTTCTATTTACACCAACGCCATCTATTAGAGGATAGATGAAACAGCCTTAAACAAGCGATACATCTAATCTCATGTAGTTCTCCCATTCACTGATAGATGGCGTTATTTTCAATTCGTAACACGGCCTCCCTCTTAAACGTGTTCGTCTCGAACATCGTTGGACCCATAGTAACGAGCCAACCGGTCCACATGAACTATCTTCGGTGCACCTCGCGACCCCTTCTGGATTCGATAGGTAACGTCGTTCATCCTGGTAATTATGCGATATGGCCCGTCCCATCTGGCTTGTAACTTAGGCGATTTTCCTTTGCTTCGTACTGGGTTATGAAGCCACACCAATGATCCCTCATCGAAGCCTTTGTTGTTTGCCTTCCGGTCGTAGCGAGTCTTCATCTTCTCAGACATCTGTTGTCCAGATTCCCTGATGTGCTCGTATACGTCGTTCATCCTGTTGCGTAGCTCGGTTGCGTAATCCGTTATATTGCGTGGAGATTCTGGTGGAATACCGGTGATAAGGTCTGCAGGTAAACGGAGCTCTCTACCGAAATTGGCAAAAGCTGGTGTTACTCCTGTAGTTTCGTGGACCGCACTGCGATATGACAGGAGAAATGGTTGGATGTGCTTGTCCCAATCTCTTTGTTTGCTCTCCACGACCTTCGCCAGGTACCTTTCCAGTGATTGGTTAAACCGTTCAACCATGCCATCTGATTGCGGATGATAAGCCGTGGTCCTGGTTTTATGTGCACCCATTACGCGACAAGTCTCCTTGAATACCTCAGATTCGAAGATCCGGCCTTGATCGCTGTGGATTTCCAAGGGCACCCCAAACCGACAAAAGACTTCATGCACCAGCTTATCAGCCACTGTGGTAGCTTCTTGATTTGGGATTGCAAACACTTCAGGCCACTTCGTGAAGTAATCCATCACAACCAAGAAGTATTTGTTTCCATCCTGGCTCTCAGGAAATGGCCCAGCGACATCCAAAGCTATGCGCTCCCATGGAGCTCCCACATTGTACACCTTTAATGCACCTCTGCTTCGAGTATGTGGCCCTTTGACAGCCGCACAACTTGTGCATTTGCGGCACCAATCCTCGACGTCATCTCGACAGTGGAGCCAATAAAACCGCTCCCGGATCTTAGTAAGGGTCTTCTTAACTCCCATGTGACCTCCCGAAGCACCATTGTGATAGAGCTGCAAGACTTCCGGCACCTTAGTTTTGGGCACTACCATTTGCAAATGGCACTGGTTACCGCGAGCGTTTTCCCATTTGCGGCACAGAACTCCATCCTGGACGACCAAGCTTTCCCACTGTGCCCAATAACTCTTGGTGATGGGGCTCATTGCTGCGATATCACTCCATTTGGGCCTAGGCGCATCTGATTTCTTCCATTCAAGAATCGGCTGTACATCCTTGTCATCTCGCTGAGCACTCTGCAAAGCTTCTCTCCATTCGTCGCTTAGATCCGTCTTTAACATCCTCACTAGCGCTGCCTGCTTTGCTTCCTGTCGGCTACAGTGCTTGCACTGGTCGGGACACGGCCTACGCGATAGGGCATCTGCGTTACCATGGGACTTGCCACTGCGATGTTGTATTACAAAATCAAACTCTTGCAGTAGTTCAATCCATCTAGCTACTTGTCCTTCTGGGTCCTTAAATTGAAGTAGCCATTTCAGCGCTGCATGGTCGGTTCGCAGGTGGAATTTACGGCCCAACAAGTATTTGTTGAAATGCTGCAATGTCTTTACTACAGCCAAGAGTTCCCGCCTGGTGACGCAGTAGTTTCTTTCGGGTTTGGATAAGGCCTTGCTGAAGTATGCTATAACAACTTCTTGATCACCCTTCTTCTGTGACAGCACGCCGCCAATTCCGGTGTTACTGGCATCTGTGTCAACTATGAATTCATGCTCATTGTCAGGGTAGCCTAGAATAGGTGCAGTACACAGATGTTCCTTAAGCTTCTGGAATGCAACGTCACAGCTCTCATTCCAACAGAACTGCACTCTGTCTTCGGTGAGCTTATGAAGAGGTCGAGCAATGTCAGCAAAGTTCTTCACAAACCGTCGATAGTAGGAGCATAATCCGAGGAATGCTCTGACCTGCGTTTTGTTCTCTGGAACTGGCCATTCCTTCACGGCAATGATCTTATCCGGGTCAGTTTGAATACCGTTCTCCGAGACCACATGTCCTAGAAAGTTCACTTGCCGCCTGAATAACGCGCATTTCTTCGGACTCAGCTTCAAATTAGCTCCTCGTATCTTTGACAGCACTTGCTCCAAGTTTCGAAGGTGATCCTGGAAGGTGCGCCCCACGATGATGATGTCATCCAGGTAGACCAAGCAGGCGTCTCCAATCAGTCCCATAAGCACTCGCTCCATCAGTCTCTCAAAAGTAGCCGGAGCGTTGCACAATCCAAAGGGCATGACGTTAAATTGCCACAGTCCTTTGCCTGTGGAGAATGCCGTCTTCTCTTTGTCTCGAGGATCTATTTCCACCTGCCAGTAGCCACTTTTTAGGTCTAAGGTAGAAAACCACTTCATCCCCGTCAGCGTATCCAGTGTGTCATCGATCCGTGGCAGCGGGTAGCTGTCCTTCTTCGTGATGTCATTCAATCGGCGGTAGTCTACACAGAAGCGCATGCTGCCATCCTTCTTCTTAACTAGGACAACCGGAGAGCACCACGGGCTGGACGAAGGCTCGATTACGCCTTCGTTCACCATACCGTCGATCATAGCTTCCACTTCACGTTCCCGTGCTACTGGCACACGTCTTGGTCGCTGGCGAATCGGTGCTTCACTTCCCGTGTTTATTTTGTGCTGGACTAGTGCTGTCTTCCCTATGTCGGCATCACTGGTCGAGAAAATATCCGCGAACCGGTTCAACATTTTCTGAGCCTCGGTCTTCTCTTCCTCCGACAGGGTACTTTCGCAGTCCTCTAAAAGAGTAGACACGTCGAATCGTGCACCCTGAACCTTGGCGCTGGTAGGTTGCTCTTGACATCTACGCATCCAAGCCGCTCCTTCATAGGTGCCCAATTCCGTCCCTTTCTTGAGCGACACTTCCTTGTCACTTGCATTCAGTGCGCGTACTGATGAAACTTTGGTACCCCTTACCAAGGTTCGTGCAATCTTCCACGATGCCTCTTTCTCTAGGCCTTCGATAAGTACGCAGCGGTTCCCTCGACCAGAACTCCCGGGTAAACAAACCGGTACAACCGTTTCCGACCGCGGTTGAAGCGTGACATTCTTCAGGCAGTACACTTTTCCTGAAGTTGCACCTTCCACGAAGACTTCTTCCGAGCCACATTTCAACACTCCCTGGTTAACATCGATCTCGCAGCGATACTCCCGCATGAAGTCTAGGCCCAGGATGCAGTCGTCCACTATATCGGCCACGATGACTTTGTGACGGTAAACTTTGTTGCCTAGCTTCAGATCCACCTCCATTTCACCTCGGACGGTTATGTGCTGACCGGTAGCTGTTCTCAGATTCACACATTCATTGTTCCTGAAGCAGCCCCGAAGAACCCGTCTTGCCAGATGGAAACCGACGACTGTCCGAGAAGCACCCGTGTCTAATGTCAGCTTGCATGGTGTTCTGTTAATTTCGCCTTCGATGATCAGGCTGTTCCCGTCACATGATTGCGAGATCGAGATACTTGGGGCTCTTCCATTACCAGCCAGCACCCGCCCCGCAGTCCTGGCCTCTACTCGTTTCCCTGCTCTCGCTGCCTGGAAGGCACATCAGGCGACCCCGTTGGTGGAGACAGGGTGTCACCAAGCTGCCTACGCTTTGGGCAGCTCAAGCGGATATGGCCTCTTTCTCCGCAGTTGTAGCACCGAGGTGACGACACAACTTCCCTGATGCGGTGACCTCGGTCGTCGCGTCGCACTGCTTCCACCTCCAGAGCGTGGGCTAAGGCATCCTTGAGGTCCTTGAAGTGCCCAAGCCTCACTGCTGCTCTTACCTCCAGGTCCCGGATCCCATCCGTAAACGCCTGTACGAGGTTCCCATCAATAAGCGCAGGAGACGACTGGTATGCCTTCCTGACCAGCTTTTCCACCTCTAGAGCCCACTGCTGCAGAGTTTCTCCGGTGCGTTGCGTCCTGTCCTTCAGCTGAGCACGATACACATGTTCGAGGTGCGCGTCTCCGTACCTCGCCTCCAGCGCCTCAAGAAGCTTCTCGTAGGTGACGTCTTGTCCGAGTGCCTCCAACACTGTCAAGGCCCGGTCGCGAAGGCCCAAGGTTAGGGCGGTTAAGGCCTGTTCTTTGGTCCACCCATTCGATCGCATCACAGCCTCAAACTGGATCTTGTATGCAGACCATGATGACGAGCCATCAAATGGTGGAACCTTAAACCCACGAGGTGAGGGCACTACAGTCGCAGATGTCACTTCGTTGGATCCGAGCCCACGCAATCTCCTCTCCACTTCAGCGACACAGGTGTCGTGATGGTCGTGTACACGCTTCTCTATAGAGGCGACGCGAGTCTCAAGCTGGTCGTGTACGAGCTTCTCCACGTCGCTGATACGAGCCTCGTGTTGTTGGAGCTCCTCCTTTACCACCTTCAGGTCCTTCCCTACAGCGGCGCTGAGGTCTTTCATCACCACCAGCTGTTCCTCCAAACGGCGGGCCTGCTCCTCCTTGTCGCGCTGCAGCTGTTCCTCTAGGCGGCGCGCGTGCTCCTCTTGACGGCGAGCCTGCTCCTCTTGACGGCGAGCCTGCTCCTCCTTGTCGCGCTGTAGCTGTTCCTCCATGCGGCGGGCGTGCTCTTCTTGACGGCGAGCCTGCTCCTCCTGACGGCGGGCCTGCTCCTCCTTGTCGCGCTGTCGCTGTTCTTCCATGCGGCGCGCGTGCTCCTCCTGACGGCGGGCCTGCTCCTGCATGAACGCCATCAGAGCCGCGATGTCGGGCACCGCCATGGAGTGTGCGCTTGCAGGCTCCACTGCAGCCGCGGAGTCGCCTGATCCACCAGACGATGGAGAAGGA
Source organism: Euclidia mi (assembly GCA_944739405.2). Taxonomy (NCBI): domain Eukaryota; kingdom Metazoa; phylum Arthropoda; class Insecta; order Lepidoptera; family Erebidae; genus Euclidia; species Euclidia mi. The sequence continues at coordinate 110,319,368 of OX123186.2, read as the reverse complement.
ACGTCTCCGAAGCGTCTCTGGTCCAGGTCTTGCTGGCGCTGGTTCCTGGTACGCACACCTTCAGTTTCTTCCTTCGGCATAACCGGCATAATTTATCCCACTTCTGACACCAATTTGTTACGAGCTGGGGTTCGACGATAAATTATAGCTCACTATGCCACTTAAACTGAACTTTATTCACTAACACAATAACACTAGATACACACACTTAATTTTCACTTCACTAGTAAAACACACTATTCACACCACTAGAACAACACTAATAAAACACCACTAAACACTTCCGGATTACTTCCTTCGCTTGATGTTGATCGCTTTCCGTATTCAATTGTTACTGTCCGTTCCGTTCGCTCGCCCTCTATTTATACTGGCCGGATAACATCACTAGACTTTTCGAGACGACTCACGAAATTTCTGGAAACGTGTAACGTGTTTCTAGATGTCGCGTAAATGTTCTATTTACACCAACGCCATCTATTAGAGGATAGATGAAACAGCCTTAAACAAGCGATACATCTAATCTCATGTAGTTCTCCCATTCACTGATAGATGGCGTTATTTTCAATTCGTAACATTAATATAAAATAAATATAATATATTAATATTCATGATAGACAGCCGTGTGGTTGACGGCATAGAATACAAGTGTCACCACCCCCTATCTTCCCGTGGGTGTCGTAAGAGGCGACTAAGGGATAACACGATGCAAATACCTACTCGACATCAAACCCTATACGACTGCCTCGTTGGTCTCGCGGCATAAATGTGTGCGTGGGATCGGTCCCGGGTTCGATTCCTGGGTCGGGCAGTGTTATTGGGTTTTTCTGTCACGAAATTCTCAGTAGCAGCACGGAGTTTGGAAATGTTCCCGGTACGGCAATAGGCTTGCCCCTTATTACGTGGGATTAAAGTGTATCTGGCGAAAAGTGGGTGTAGAAATACACCTCTGCCTACCTCTTCGGGGTTATAGGCGTGAGACTATGTATGTATGTATGTATGTCATGATATAAATTGATCGTGGAGCCATTAGTAGGCTGTTTAAATCTAAAACAATTAGTACAAAAAGACATACGATCATTAGCTGCGTTTTCCTCGGAGCGGCTCGTGGGGAAGTATTCATGTGAATTCTCTCGCCGCACTTCTGCTCTGCACGGGTTTTTGTTCACAAATCTGAAAAAGGAGATATAATAATGTTAATAAATGAAGTCTGTTTAAGAGCCAAAAGGTTATTTCGAGTCTGGGTGTTTATTGTTTCCGTAGATAGTATGTTTAAAACTCCCTCGCGACACAGGATTTATACCTAAGCGCAAGAAGTCTTTAAAAAAAATGTTTAGTGGCATTCTCTACTACAGTATAAATCACTCACTTGTACTCCAATATATTATTAATAACGGTGGGTACGATGTTCCTCTGAGCACAAAGGTACGCGTCTTGCTGCGCCAGAGTCCTGCCCGCAAGTTTCGCCTGCAGCTCCAGCCAGATCAGGTCTTTCAGCTCGTTCTGCCAGACTTGCTCTTCACGGCTTATCTGGAAGAGTACCGTGAAAATGTGGCATCGGCTTTTAAAAGTGATATTAAAAATCATATAACATAGTAATAATACTTAACTTCACGCTTTATCCCCGAAGGGATAGGCAGAGGTGTATTACACACCCACACTTCGCCAGTTGTTTCGGTCCCATTGTTATAGGGGGCGAGCCTATTGCCACTGTGTGTACGTAAAGGACTGCCGAGGCGATGTTCTCGGGTTCGATCCCCAGTTTTCCCGGGCACACAGCTTTTTCCGACTTTTGGAAGTTATGTGTGTATTAAAAATGTTAATTATCGCTCGTTTAATAATGTACCCGGTAGATGGCAATAGGCTCGCCTCCTATTACATTGGGACCAAAAGATAACTGGCGAAGTGTGGGTGTGCAATACACCTCTGTCTACCCCTTCGGGGATTAAAGGGGTGAAGTTAGGTTCTGTTCGACTTCATTACTATTTCTTTAACCATCCTCGCAATAAAGTCGGCCACTGTCTCTGCCGCCTAATACTAGCAATAAAATAAAGAATTCAATACTTACGGCTCTTTTACAGCCCTTCTCAATATTCCCCATATTGATGAGTAGACTGAAGGTCTTGTGGAAGTTGACCCTGCTCGGAGGTAGTTCCTCATCACCGTCACACCTCCATCGTTCTTCACCAATCACATCACCAATCACCGACTTGTCGGTACAAGTCTGACAGCTCGACTCACGGTTCTTAGGCCGGGAAGTTAGGGACATGAAGCGGTTGCATGATTCCACCTGCAAAAGTGGGAAAGTCATATAAGTACCGTGTCCATTTGTAATCTAATACCTACAGCTGATTTGCAAATGGATGAGTCGATTTAAGAAGTATCACACACATCATCATCGACCTAGCGTTAACCCGGCTCCATCCAAGAATTTTCGTCTTGGAGACCGTGGTCCGTTTACTGGTATTGCCAGGATTTGCAGAATATTAGCTTCTCCCATAAAACTTATAGAGACAGTTCTATTCCATTCCATGCGGTCAATTGAGAAGTAAGGAACAGTATGGTAGACTGACTCGGTTTAATTACGGCGATGAGGCCTACGCCTTCGATTTCTATATCAAGAGAGCTAGGAGCAGATCCAATGTCAAAACTAGAAGAATCAAGCCAAAAAGCAACTGCTTTCTTACAAAGACAATGAGTTTTGGGTGTATTTCCTTGGATAAAACCTTCCCATACCATCAAACAGCAAACCAAAATAATCCCCTATTCCTTCTCCCTCATCCCACTCCTCATCCTATTCTTTTTCCCAACCCCAGGGGGCGCCAACGCACTTGTGACTCCTGCGGTGTTGCTTGTGTCCATGGGCGGCGGTAATTGCTTACCATCAGGCGATCTGTCAGCTCGTTTGCCGCCTATTACCATAAAAAAAAGCCCACCTCTTCTCTCCCCTTCCAAGAAAATCCTGGATCCGCCACTGATGAGAGCTTCAGCTTTTATGCTTTTATACTTACTAGGGTGGGCACCAGAGGCATGGGGTTCGGCGACGGCAGTGAGTCAGCTCTAGCGTCGTGGCTCATGTCCAGCTTGCTGTCCCTCGCGCGGTTGCGGGTCATCTTCAGTAGATCCGCCACTGATGAGAGCTTAGCCTAGATACTTACTAGGGTGGGCACCGCAGGCATGGGGTTCGGAGACGGCAGTGAGTCAGCTCTAGCGTCGTGGCTCATGTCCAGCTTGCTGTCCCTCGCGCGGTTGCGGGTCATCTTCAGACTGGCTCGCTTCTTGAGGCGGTCTGATACTGGAAGGAGATATCAAGCTGTTAAATTAACTGTTATGATGAGGAAAAATAAAGTACACAAGAGTCGTTATACTCCTAGCGTTATTCCAGTTGCAACCCGAGGTCCGCTTACTAGTCCAACCGGATTTGACTGAATTTTAGCTTTTCCACAAAGCGACTATCTGTCGAACTGTCGCAACTCAAAGTGATAACGATATCTACACTTATAATATTATAAGGAAGAAAAATTTGTATTTTTGTTTGTTTGTAACGGATAAACTCAAAAACTACTGGACCAGTTTTAAAATACTTCCATTAGAAAGCTACATTATCTGCGAGTAACATAGGCTATATTTTATTTTAGAAAAAATAGGGATCCGTAAGATATTTGGGATTTTCGGGTACGCGAAGTAGTTCCCTCAGGACGCGGGTGAAACTGCGGGAAACGGCTAGTGTCATTATATATAAGATTAATCTAAGGATATTATTTTAAGGTAGTAGAGCCTTGCTGATTTCAGCATGAATGGGCCGGCTCGACCTGGGAAGTACTACCCTCTCACAGAAAATCGACGTAAAGTAACAGTACCTAAACTGTTGCGTTTCGTTCGGTGAGTGAGAGTGCCGGAGGCCCTATCCCCTATTCCTTCTCCCTGATCCCACTCCTCACCCTATCCCTTTTCTCAATTTCCCAACCCCAAGGGGCTGCAACGCACTTGTGAATCCTATGGTGTTGCTTGTGTCCATGGGCGGCGGTAACTGCTTACCATCAGGCAATCCGTCTGCTCGTTTGCCACCTATTACCAGAAAAAAAAAAAAAAACATGTGTCAATTTCATCAGAGGTATTGACTACCGTCTAACAAAAATCTTCATATCAGCCGAGACGGCTTAGCGTCTTCTCCGAGGCATGGGGTACCTATAAGATAATTAACAATTGAATACGCACTTATCTCCGAAGACAGTGGTGCGCACCGTGGATTCGTAACGGGTACCCTCTGCATGGCAGTCTTTTCCTACCTCCATTAGGTTATTGCTGCGTTCCTTGTTTTTTTTCAGTAATTGGTTACAATCATATAACGCTAGATGTACAATTTGCCCCTGTGGTGACGTATTAAGAATACGGAATGTCACCACCCCATATCATCCCATGCGTGTCGTAAGAGCCGTCAGAGAGAGCATATTATGCAGAGAACAGCACTGTAAGAGAAGGAAAACTTGATAGAAACGCTATACCAACCCGTTTAGCCAGCGTGGTATACCTAGTAGGCCAATTCCTCTTTTCAAAGGAGAGGCCTAGTCCAACAGTGGACTGTTAAAGGCTGATGATGAGATGTATAATTTCAGCACTGGTAGACCCCACCGCTAGGTGGACCAACGATCTTATTACGACCGAGAGAAGCCGTTGAATGTTCGGTCTTTGTGGTAAGCTTTTGGGAAGACTGATGTCTAGCGTTGGACGCCTGTAGGCTGGGATGACGATATACCTAATAGCAAGCAGGTGCAGCAGCTTGAACAGCTAGTACTTACCTATACATTGTTTTATAAACAAAACTAAAATATGAACTAGCTGCTCCAACAATCGTCATGTCAAATTCACACAATAACAGTCATATAGGTACTACGAGAATAAAATAATACGCTACAGAACTTCTATAAGTATCTTTAACCGGACATGATGGAAACCGGACTTTACTCACTTGGAGATCCGTGTTCATAGTGGTCCAGGACTTCTCGCTTTTCCCGCAGAAGTCGCTGGAAGCCAGGCGTTGAGTCCGGATGATTTCTGAAACAAACAAAATGAAACATTAAATTTCAATTCCAGTTAATAGTCTGATAGTACATACATACATACATACATAGACTCACGCCTGTTTCCCCGAAGGGGTAGGCAGAGGGATATTAAACGCCCACTTTTCGCCAGTGTTTTGATCCCACGTAATAGGTGGCGAGCCTATTGCCGCTTATCGGGATATTTTGTTTGCCAGAGCCTCGTCCGTTGATCGGCAGGTGCACCACTTGCAGGTGAGGTTGGCTTGGGACCCTAAGTTCTTGGTGGGAACCCTATGCTATATAGTCTGATAGTACCACTATATTATACCAATATATTTCATGCCGTCAAATGACGATGAAGGGAAATTTAGTGTTGGATATTTCATTTATAGAGGAAGCCTACAGGCTACATAACTTCACGCTGTGAGCCATGGGTGTGGAGCAGCAGTACTAAGCGCCGACTCAGCTAATACATACATACATTGACTCACGCCTGTTTCCCCGAAGGGGTAGGCAGAGACATATTAAACGCCCACTTTTCGCTAGTGTTTTGATCCCACGTAATAGGTGGCGAGCTTATTGCCGCTTATTGGGACATTTTGTTTGCCAGAGCCTCGTCCGTTGATCGGCAGGTGCACCACTTGCAGGTGAGGTTGGCTTGGGACACTAAGTTTTTGGTGGGATCTCAGGAATTACCAATCAGATACATATGATAACCTTTTATTGTTATTGACTACCTAATTATTATTCTGAGGAAGATTAAAGGCATTGTAACGTTATGCTGAGAGCTATGTGGCTATACTGTCGAAGCCAAAGGAAAGAGAACGGCAAACGGAAAGGATCCGCGGGTAAAACACGTGTAGCGGCCAGCTACATAATACATATCACAGCGCCACCTACCCAATGACGACGGAACTACTACGAGACGATCGCATCTATCGAAGCCGACGCGCCAAAATTCGAAAATCCTGAACCGCGCTAGCAACTTTCGCGCGCTACGACGCATATATACAACTTCGAAAGGGTTTACTAATGTTTGCCATAATTTAAAATGCCATAATTTCATATGCCATACTGGTATTTGCCATAATTTCATTAGAAATAGCGCTTCAGTTGTCATAATCGTGAAATGACATAAAATGACTTTCACTAATTCCATTGGTCATAATCTTATAATCGATCAAGTGTCATAATAATTTAAATCTATAAATGTATTTGCTATAATTTTCGTTTTCAATAATCTAAAACAACTTCAGTGAATTAAACTAGTGTGAAGAATGTGGACTAAGTTGACGGAGCCCTGCTTCACAGGGCTCCTATTTTTGGATTAAGCGTCAAAGGAGAACCCTAACTTAACCTAACCTATCCGAGTCGGATTGCACTGAGTCGGGGTGTTAACGATAATTAATTCAGCTTCAGTTTTTTAAACTAGCGTGAAGAATTTGGACTAAGTTGACGGAGCCCTGCTTCGCAGGGCTCCTATTTTTGGGTTAAGGGTCAAAAGAGAACCCTAACCTAACCTAACCTATCCGAGTCGGATTGCACTAAATCGGGGTGTTAACGATAACTAATTTCGACCTAACAATATTATGTTATATCAAATTTTGATTATGTCAAGGGTCGAATATGAGATGTGTTACTTATGGAATTATTATGAAATATGTTGTTATAGAAAGTCATCTTATGGCAAATAAAAGTTATCACTGTTGAGTTGTTAAGGCAAACGTTATTAGTATAAATGATAATAGTGCAAATAAATATTATGATCGGGGATGATTATGGCAAACAATATTAGTGCAAATGAATTTATGGAAAACTAGAGAATACCCTTCGAAAGTATGTCCGTCGGCCTGCAGGCCACCAAGCACAACCACCCAGCTTGGTTAGAGGCTCCTCCCTCTTGCTGGAGGAACACCACATCTTTATCCTCCACACACGCATGGTACAGTTAATGAAGTCATATACTTAACTAGTTGTAATAAAATGTAGTCAGAAAAGACATTAAATACGATGGCGGTATATTCCCGTAGGATAACGTTATGGCACTGTAAAATAATGTTATGTCCTTAGTCGTAATTTATGACGAGTAGCTAAGTAGAGAGTACTTATAAATTGTACACTCACACATACCTATCCATCTAACAATCTCATCATCAGCTTTTAACAGTCCACTGCTGGACTAGGCCTCTCCTTTGAAAGGAGGAATTGGCCTACTATACCACGATGGCCAAACGGGTTGGTATAGGGTTTGTATCAAGTTTTCCTTCTCTTACAGTGCTGTTCTCTGCATAGTAAACTCCCTCTGTCGGCTCTTACGACACCCATGGGATGATATAGGGTGGTTACATTCCGTATTCTTAATCCGTCACCACACCGACGAAATACATAACAATACAATCTATTTATTTATTTATTCATAAATGGCCTCACCAATTTTTTTTGTATGTTTACACATAGACCCAACAAGTAATGCTATTACTGGTTACCCGCAAAAAGACCCAATCTCCTACTGAGATTTTGAGGAGAAAATAGTTTTTATTATTTATCAGCGGCTGTATTGAACGTTTTCACTTCCCGTCAGGTCAATCATCATCACAGCCGGGACCAACGACTTTACACACATGCTCTTTAAAGTACAGAGGGTCCTGATTTCTGTGACCGGTTACCCATCCATAAATCTCATCATCATCAGCCTTTAACAGTCCACTGCTGGACTAGGCCTCTCCTTTGAAAGGAGGAATTGGCCTACTATACCACGCTGGCCGAAAGGGTTGGTAAAGGGTTTGTATCAAGTTTTCCTTCTCTTACAGTGTTGTTCTCTGCATAATATGCTCCCTCTGTCGGCTCTTACGACACCCATGGGATGATATGGGGTGGTGACATTTCGTATTCTTAATCCGTCACCACACGGAGATAAATCTAACGGTTACAAAAGCACTTAACCTTACGCATAGATGGAATCGTACGCAATGCAAGTTGGTTGTCTATGAAATTGTTTTAATCCTACTTCCTTACGACAGCACTCATTCATCACTAAAATAAAGACATCCCATTCATCGTAAGTGTAACATAGTAGCCAAGGGAATTACAAGACAGCCGTCGACCGCAGTAAATAATTAAGGCGCTGTTATACCTCAGAAGCCGTGAAACACCTAATTTTTCGTCGCGCATCTAGCCATAACGGTACATATTACAAACTAGCAAAAATTAGAGCTTAAAGTCAAAACTCTGAACAAAAGACTTTTGAAAGAATTTTTCATGTACGTAAAATCGAATCACGGTAAAAAAATCACAAAATCGAGGCAGAAAATAATCTTTCGTCTCACTGTTTGCAATATTTTGATCGTAAGCTGTCATATTATTTTTGATAATATTGTAGGAAATCTAATGAACTAAAGAATTACCCTATTTATTTTCATATTATACGTGTATATTTTGTAAAATTAAATAAAATCTGCCAAACGTCTATGATTTTGACGCTCGGTAGATCCCATCAATATCAAACGCTTCAGCAATTTAAACCTTATTAGCATAAGCGGTGTACTGAGTGTCAGTTGCTAGTTTACGCACCGCCCAGACCTCATCTAGGGATGATCGATATTAGCAAAACATCGATGTTGACATCGTTGTTAACATCGATTCAAAACCATCGATGTACGATAAACATCGATTGAAAAACATCGATGTTTTGAAAACATCGATGATTTTTATTCGTTTATAATTCACCATACCTGTAATTTCGTTTCTGAAGTTTCATTATAAACAAAATTTCCTTAGATATTATGTAGATTCGCTTCCGAAATCCGAATTACAAAGTTGAAAAAGTTACAAAAAGTTCTTAGTTCACTTCACTCACGACAGTCACGACACGCGATCGCGGGGAGAGTTTTGAAGGTGAGAGTTTTTTTTTAATCTCTTAGGAAATGCAAGCAAAGAAATAGCGATTCGTACAGCATTATAAAATTATCATCGGTTACGACCATATATTATACACTAATACGGTAAATAGTTAAGGGGAGTTACGAGCATAGACAAATTTAGGTTTCGCCACAGACATATTATAACCTATGTCTGTGGCTTTCAGGGGGTTTCGCTGTGGTTACGACATTGATGACATCTACATAGTGTAAAATAGTACTTGTACGTACCTACCGATATTTTAGTAACAAAACATCGATGTTCCGATGTTATCGAAGTCTAAACATCGATGTCAAATCATCGATGTTTTTTATCTAAACATCGATGTTTATTCAACATCGATGAATATCGATCATCCCTAACCTCATCATTCGGCAATGAGCCCTGTGAGAGATAGGTCATGTCGCTTTCGTCTCCGCTGCACGAAATTTTACGTAAACCTGTTTGTTATTATAATACGCCGATTTGAGTTCGTAATTTCATGTTTTATGTTATAGACTGAATACTTTGAATCAAATAGGCTTTTCATGTAACTATGGGCACATATAATTAGGACCTAAGTTTATACTCTTGTTGCGTTTAATGTGTTATTGTTTCTGTGCTTATAAATATATAATTAGAAGAATAAAATATGGACAATTAGAGAAATGAAGTTCTAGGAAGGATTTGTACAAGAAAGCGTAATAAAATAGAAATTCATCCATGGCCAAGTGATTATGAAATATGTAACATTTTTACACAAATTATTTTCATAAGAGTCTTTTATGACTAACTATGTTACTTATATATTATCGACTATGCATAATATAATTATATAAATTATTCTCACAGTACATAGCTGCCACAGTTTTCAATTTTTGAAAGAGTAATAACATAAAATCGAATTATTTTATGTACCTATATTCCAAATTCAGTAGCTTGTCAGAGCGCCTGGAGCGCTAAGATGCCGCCACGGCGAACAATAATGATGACAGCGCTAATATGGCGCTCCGCAATCCGCACACAGGCGGTAACGAATGTTGTATTATTGTGTTTTGAACATAAACCTTTTTAGGTACATCGGGTAAAACTTTGATTATTCATAAACTATTAGGTATGTCTCAGTACATCTAATATCTTTTTAATTTCTAAAATAAATCATTTATAAGTAAAAAGGTGACTTCTCTGTTTGCTATAACACAAGATATAGTATATTTTTAATAATAAAGTACGTAACTAATTATCATTATTGTAATTACAGTGAAGTTAAAGATAATAGTTCTGCAACGTCTTACACACATTTGACTTCAGTCATTCCTAACACGATCTGTTCAAGAGCTAGCCAAGAAATGCCAAACAATTTTTTAACAAATTTGACTCAAATTCCGTAGTGATAAGCAAAAATTACAAGAGGGATAGCAGTGACTGGTTCGAATTGCGTAAGAATATGTTGACAGATTGCAATTTTTGTATAGTGGTAAAAAGAAGAGATAACAGCAGTAAAGCAACTTAGTAAAAAATATTTTGTACAAATAAAATATTTGCAATGTAAAATCAGTTGCGCATGGAATCTAAAATGAACAACTGGCTTTGCAACAACTGGCGAAGCAAGAAAATGTAACAATCGAGCCTTGTGGATTATTCGATTATTGGTGCCACGCCAGATGGATTAATAGGTCCAAACACGATTGTGGAAATTTAATGTTCTAAAGTTGCCTATAAGAATGGCCTGGAGAATAGTATAAGAGCAAATAAAATACAAATATGGAAACATGATAAAAAAGTGAACTGACTAGTCTAAACAAATATTGTAATTGTTATCACCAAATTCAGGGGCAACGCCACGTTACACGCAAACAAAAGTGTTTATTTGCTGTGTGGAGTGACGAAAGAATACCACTAAAAATAGAAATTATATAAAGAGATGATGTTTTCTGGGAGAAGCTTGTGGCGTTTTATATGAATTGGCAGTAGCCTGAAATTGTTGATTCTCGTCAAGCTCAAGGGATGGCATTGCGAGATCACGGAGAGGAAAATGTTTCATCAGTGCTTGAAATTTCTACAATACCAAGCCGTAAAAGGAAAGTAAATGAAACTGTGCCTCGTGAACAACAGCAAATAATAAGTATTAAAGCCTTATTACCTCACACACTGCCTTTAACATTCGATGAGAATAAAGAAAACCTGCCGGGTTGTAGCAGACAGCTAACTTTTGATGAGCTGTAAACTCTGTATTTCGTTAATAAATTATAAATGAATATAAATAAATATCTTTTAATATTTATTTTCTTTGAAACAACACATATTTGAAGCGAAAGAATTTTTTAATATTTTTCCATACAAACATGTATGACGAGAGCTAACGAAAAAGCAGTAACTCAAATTCTAATTCTATAATTTTCTAAGCGACATAGCAGTATCTCATGAATAAGGTATATCCACATATATTTTTGATGTTTCATCTATTTTGAAAAATAATAATGGGTTGGGTTTCGAAACGAGTCGCCTGAATTTGAGGGTATTGGTAGTGTAGGGGGCTTAAGGTAGTTCGTTTTAATCCCCTAAAAGTAATTTTGGCTGCCGGAGTTGCGTCTAAATATTTTTAAACAATTTCCAAAATTTCATAAATACTTCGGCAATTATGCAAAACGGAACATAGTTTTTATACTTTAGTACAGTTTTACAAATGTCGTTTTTAGGTTTTATGTGAAAAACGTGAAACGAAACGCAAAACTGCCATCTTGGAATGATCATATTGACAGCTAATGTCAAATTTGTGCGTCATTGCTTTCGAGTGCCTTGGGTTAGGTGCGACTGTAATAAGTGAATAAATAGGTTATGTTAGGTTCTCTTTTGAAAATTAATCTGAAAATAGGAGCCCTTCGCCGGGCTCCGACAACCTTAGTTTATTAAACTAGTGTGATGAATGTGGAAGTTGGCAGTGCCATACACACCGATGTTTGGAGATTTTTTTTTTTCAGAGGAAACCTAGTATTTCCGGCAAGTGAAAATGGTGAAGGGGGTTTCAAGACCTCCCCTGCTCCCTATCCAATCACTCACAACCCCTAAAAACGGCGACGTATTTCGAAACCTTTGCCATAATAATTATACCTATAATAACAATAAACATCCATAGATAAATAAAAGAAATCAACTTTTACTAAACTTCAATTATCTCGTAACTCGCTTTAGTTGAGATACGGCTTTTGCGCTTAGTAGGGCAGTATTGTGTTTTTTAGGATACCGTAGCCAAAAATTGTAAAAACGGAACCCTTATAGATTCGCAATGTCTGTCTGTCTGTCCGCCCGTATGTCACAGCCAATTGATTGCAAAACAGATTTGAAAACTGGCAGGAATGGAATTAGATGTAGGTATTCTATGAACTGCTTCACTATTTTTATACAAAAACAAAACAAACATAATAATGGCCTCTCCATACATGGAACTGACTTAATTATTTTTATCATCTTACGGCACGTAGGTATTTACCTACTTTCGTCAACATTTAATACCTATAACGTCTAATGTAAACCAGTTTTGCTCATGGCTGCACTGAGAACAAAAATTGCGCTATGCCTATATTGTACAAACAGATTGATGTATGTAATATAAATTTTAATATCAGTATCTCAATTCAATATGCTAAAACGTTTTGCTTGCGATTTTGAAATATTAGAATACGGATGTCGCCAGAATACGGCCGCACGCGGTGAGAATGAAGGGGGGCGCCCCGCAGTAGATGGAGTTAAGCTCCCTTCACCTCCCCTGCTTCACCCCCTCATTTACCAAAACAGTCGCTTAGGACAGCGCCTTAAACAAATCAATTAAGACAATGGAATAGATAGTTTCAATAAACGTTTCTAATGTGAAGAGCGTTATCGGAACTATCTATTAGCTTTTTGAAGTTTGTAACGGTAAATTAAATGTAATGAGAAATGAGAGTGGAATGTTGTCATATGTAATGAAGTGCTACTTGTATTAACAGTTTATTAATAGATTTCCAGATAATATTACATGCTGACTTTGTCAGTTTGTACGTGTATTTGTGTTCGCTTATCTAGAAAATGACTAAATCAATGCGGATGTGGCTGTCGGAAATATTCTTTGCTTTGATGTTTGTTTTATTTATGTATATTGTAAAAGAATATATGTATTTTGTATGTTAGCTTTAAAATTATATGTTTATATTGCCTAGTAATCTTTATCTTAATATATATGTTTCTTGTGTGCGTGTATATGTCACTGAACTCCTCCTAAACGACTGGACCGATTGTGATGAAATTTTTTGTGTGTGTTCAAGGGGAGTTGAGAATGGTTTAGATTCACAATTTAGTCCACTGGAAAATGCTTTTTTAGTTAATTTTTAATTTGTAAGTAGTTGTTGACATTGGAATGTTTCACATTGGAACCGACCGACTGCGCTACCATCGCAGTGTCAAATCTATATTAATAATTTCGTCACGGGGTACGGTAGTCCCGATCGAAATTACCTAAGTAATAAAACATAAAATATAAAGATTTCGAGTCGATAACATATTACCGCAAAATTCGGATTGTCGAGTATTTTGTTAAATTCTACCACATTCACACAACACCATCTAGTCCCAAATTAAGCAGAAGCTTGTACCTACTATGGGTAGGTACTAGATAATGGATAACGATACATACTTACTTATATTATTATACTTCTTTTTTGTAAATAATAAATACATACATATTATACGTAGAAACACCCAGACCAAAACAAACATCCATGTTCACGCACACAAATGACTTGAGCGGGAATCGAACCTGCGATCTTCGGCGTAACAGTCGCTTACACTCCCGCGGCGCCAACCGGTCGTCTGAAGTCTAGTCACTAATGGTCTCGATTGTGAGAGTTCTTCATAATGTTCTCGACAGACTTGTGAAGTCTGCCAACCTGCACTTGACTAGCTTAGCGGGCAATGGCCTAACCCTTCTCACAGTGAGAAGAGGCCCGTGCCCATCAGTGGGAACATTAATATCCAGAACTGAATATTTTATTGAAGCGCCTTATGGAGTTAATTTAAGTACGTATTGAATTAAGATCGTAACAAAGAGAAACACAGATTTCCAGAAAAATGAACGCTTTCTCATAGATAAGTTGAACAATGTCTATTCTCTGTCTACATCTACAATCTGTTTCTTTGACTGCGCTGATGGCTTAGTAATTTAATCGACCGCACATTTCGTTTAAACCTACTCAGGTTGTTGTGAGTATTCTTTAAAATCTCACGCGATACAGGATATTACGTAAATTCGAAAAACAGGAATGTAGTTGTACTTAGCTTTTATAAAGGCTGCTTTATCATAACGGAAGTGTGCATCATACAAATTACAATCATAGTAAGTTTACTAACTTAAATGGAAATTTAGTCAACAGTAACTATTATTTCGCGAATTGATAAGACATCGGAATTTTACAAATAATTGCTATAATATTTTTATGAGTCACAGACGAAATTCCTCTGATTTATAGGTTTATTTGATGTAAGCGATAAACTGCGTTAATATTAATGATATTGCATCATATAGAATTATGTAGATTGTATTGTACTTTAACATTAAATATATATTATGACTGTCCTCGTCCGTGTGGTGACGGATTAAGAATATTGAATATCACCACCCCATATAATCCCATGGCTGGGTGTCGTAAAGGCCGACAGAGGGAGCATTTTATGCAGAGAACAGCACTGTTAGAGAAGGAAAACTTGATACAAACCCTATACCAACCCGTTTGGCCAGCGTGGTATAGTAGGCCAATTTCTCCTTTCAAAGAAGAGGCCTAGTCCAGCAGTGGACTGTTAAAGGCTGATGATGATGATGACTGTCCTCAATACCCTCATATATTCCGATTCTGGTCTTAACTACTGCCTCCATATTCAATAGCTTTATCGTAACAAAAATGTGTCTAAACAGTCGTGATGTCAATACACTATTTGAATTTGTTTGAATACTCGTAATCTTGTCTCGTGTTTGTCTACGTGATATGTTTGTGTAAACGGTTACATAATTATCTTGTAAGGTCCACGACATTTTTGTTACAGTCTAGACCACACAACATGCCGGAGACGCTGTTATATTAAAATAATGCATTTATTTCGCAACACGCAAGGGACACTAAAGGCACAAAAATGCCATTGTTCTTTTTGTTTCGAGGTCCAAAATAATTAAAATGCAGTCTTCCGTGAGTTCACGTTAACGTAAAACTTGGTTACACTGTATGTAATTGAAAATAGTTATCTTATTATTTTACTAGCTGTTTCCCGCGGTTTTACTCGCGTCTTGATAGAACTACTTCGCGTACCTGGTTAATTTATAGCCTAAGTTACTCCTTGGTACATCAGTTATCCGCCAGTGAACGTCCCGTCAAAATCGGTCCCGCCGTTTCAGAGATTAACGAAAACAAACAAACAGACAGAGAGACAAAAATCCATATGCATTTAGTAAAAAGCGGTTATTTTAATATTACAAACAGACACTCCAATTTTATTTATGTGTATGTATATAGATAAGATTTGAGGCCTTTTATTACAACCTTACTTAGGTAATAGTAAATTTATTACGTTCTGTCGTTTATATTATGTAACCTAGGCTATAGCTATACGTGTAGCTTAATTAGCTATGCCTACGATTACAGACGTTTCTTATGGCTACTACTTCGCAACGTGGCTCATATAGTGATGTAATTAAAATAGACTTTACATCTCCCATGTTCGGTAAGTAGGTTCTTATTACCTCCAAATGGGGCTTGTAGGTGACTAATTAGCGCTCTAGGGTAATAATGTAGCTGGAAAAGCCCTAGGGCGGTAAGTAATTAAAAAAAAACACTTCTTTCATACTGGCAATAGAAATCATGCATTCAGCCCAATGACCAGAGGTCGCTTTGCTATTCAGCCTTGTCTTCGTGTGAGTAAATAGTCATCAATTTTTAAATAACGGCGAAGCTCAACATAGTTCTTGAAAAAAAAATTTAAGTTCTTTACTTGATTCTTTTTAATGAAAAAAGGCGGGAATAGAAAACTTTTACTTTAAATATTGTGTGTTTTTGGGATTTTTTTTATAATTACGTGCTAATTAGGAAAAAACATGAGTTGTTCAAGTGAAGCTGCACTCCTGATTCAATGAAAATGGAAGCTGAAGCAGCAATTAACAATATTTTGCCTGAAACTTCTAAAGAGAGATATTTGAAAACTTACGACGATGTTTTATTCTTGTAATGCCGGTTTTTTTCTACTTACCTCACAATCGAGATGTAAAGCAGAATAGTTAGCTCGGGTGTAAGCACCAATTGCACCCTCGAACTATAGGCGCGCGCCTAAATATCTCGGGCTGCAATTGATATCTTACAGCCCTTGGCTACTAATCTACTATTATAGCATTTAAGCCTTCCTCGATAAGTGGCCTATCCATTACAAAAAAAAATATATTTTCAATTCAATCCAAACTACTAGTTCCTACGATTATAGTTTAGACGAAAGGTAACCAATCAAAGAGTATGCAGAAATTAACAATAGCATGTACCTACTTTAACCAACATAATTAGGTATTAAAAATATCATGGCGAAATGGGGTGTAATATACACCTCTGCCTACCCCTTCGGGGAAACAGGCGTAAGTCTATAAAAAAATTTAGACTTTTTTTTATTTTATTTCCAATATTCCTCCTTGGAAGATAGGTACCAATGCCTCGATTCAAGCTCTAAACGTGTTTTATAGGCATAGATGCGTGGCGCACACTCAATATTAGCAAGATCAAAGTATGATAAACAAACGAGCGACTACTAGTCATACAAGCACGTGGTCAAGTAATTAAGATATTTTCTTCGAGCTTCTTACTTATGCCTCATAATTCAAATAATTTCTTCGAACTAATAATATGTGTTTCTTGTCTTTAAGACTATCTAACTTATATGTAGTATCATCATCATTGCACTGATAAACAACGTGTATCAAAGCCACCATTATAAGTAGCTACATAGGTATATTTTATTACGAACTACACACAGCTACACAGGCAGCGATAGCCTAGTGGAGATACCAACGGACTGCCATGCAGAGGGTATCGGGTTCGAATCCAAGGCACGCACCAATGACTTTTCGAAGTTAAGTGTGTATTAAATTGTTAATTATCGCTTGCCCCGTGCCTCGGAGAGCACGTTAAACTGTCGGTCCAGGCTGTCATGAAGATCTTTGACAGTCGTTACGGGGAGTCAGTACCCTCAAATAAATTGATACGTGTCTAAACCATAGAATATCGCTATCCCTTTGGGTTGCGGAGGTCAGACGGCAGTCGCTCTGTAGAAAAGTTGATATTCTGTCATATCTGCTTAATGTCTGCATAACTAATACACTATTTCTCCAACATATAAGGTCAGTGTCAATGAACTCTCCGTATCAATAACAAGAACTAGTAGACACAGGAAAACATTGACGTGTCTTAAAGATCCTTTCGCGATATAATGACGTCAGTCGCAGTGTTAATGGATAAATAGGTATTATCTATGGGTAATACTTATCATACTTATCAATACGCAACTTGATACGTGTGTAAAGAGCCATCTATGTATTTTTATCTCAAGATTCATAACTTATTGTAATACGATAAGGGATTTTTTTAATTCTGTATCGCAAAGGACTTAACAAACGTACAACTAAAGGACACAAAAAAACAGACTCAAAAAAATATATATTGATTACACGATGTAGCAGGTAGTAGATAGAGCCTTGCTGATTTCAGTATGAATGGGCCGGCTCGACCGGGGAAGTACCTACTACCCTCCTACAGAAAATCGACGTAAAGTAACAGTACCTACTGAAACTGTTGCGTTTCGTTCTATATATCTATATAATTATATCGTATCTGTTGCGGCAACGCACTTGTGTGTCTTGTGACTACTGTGGTGTTGCTTATGTCCATGGGTGGCGGTAATTGCTTACCATCAGGCGATCCGTCTGCTCGTTTACCGCTTATTACTATAAAAAAAAGTGTCCTATGTCCTATCGCATCGTGTGTGAGGATAAAACACAGTTTACAACTTTGCTGCGCAGTTTTGAGCGGCGAGACGCCAGTTTACACCACTGCGCTATCGGTGCAGTTTAAATGTAAACAAATAGTAAGTAAGTATCTCATAATATTTGCCTTCAGTGACATGTACAATTATTTAAAATGCTGACACGAAATTACTTAATTAGCACTTGTCAAACCGTACTCTTTTAAATCGAATCAAGATTTACTCCCTATGTTGTTAATCTACCTATGTAAATCAAACATTAATCACAAAGCGGTAAAAAACTTCAGCTTTACCTATTAAGTACGTGCGTAACAAAATCTCTCAGATTTTTGTCTAGATAATATAAGTAATTTAATACAAGTCATGTTCTCATGTGTGCTATCTTTTTACAGCGACTTCAACCATTTCCATCCACCATCATCGAGACAGAATGCCATGCCTTCCTTATTTCTTCAGCAATTTTGATCATTACCTAAAAGCGATACAGACTACGTAAGATAGAGAAGGGTTACGATACTCAAAAACTAAAGGCAGAAGCAGAAAGGGGTATAGCTTTTAAGATATATGGATATATAGCAGGTCCAAGTTAATTAAAAGGAAACCGGCTGGCTTATGATAAAAATTCAGGGTTCTTTTGCAGGCAAGGAAGAAATTACCTACGTATTACGACATTATGTCGAGGCAGAAGTTAATAATTAACGAATAAACTTTCTTTAAGTAAGTAAAGTCAAACTTGTTCATCAAGTAATTACGGCTCCACTCATTTATATTTAACCCTGTATGGAATATATTGTTGTTCAGATTCGATTTCGGCACGAATATCTTTTTTAATCGTATCGCAAGGTAAGCACGTTTTCTGATCGTTTTGGAATCGACATTTCACGCTATGCCATCAGCTTATAAGACACTTAAACCGACCGACATATATGTGCATATAATGAGAAGTTAATATAAGCAAACAGAGTGCTCAATCGTAACAAATAGCGGGTGAAAACCTAAGCGCCATAGGAATTTGTGCCAAATTCTAAGAAGGGGCGAATCTTGAGGGGCGTATGGGCTCTCACCCAAATAGCCAAAGGTCGCAGTTCTTCTCTCAGAAGATATGAATCGTTAGGTAACATCGTAGGCCTTTGGACGACTTATTACAGCCGACACCCGAGTCACGCAGCTCACACACTCACGCGAAAAGAAAGAAAAAAGACAGACTTCTCGCGTACCTATAATACTCGCCATATTAAAGACTCACGCCTGTATCCACGCTATGTTATGAATTTGAAGGTTTAATACGACTACGTAAGAGAGGGCGAGCCTATTGCCGTTACCGAGCAATTCACTAGACGCCGTTCTGTTACTAAGAATTCGGAAAAGCTCACTAACACTTTTGGCCGACCCGTGAATCGAACGCGGTCAAAGGACCATACCCTATCTACTGGACTATAATGGCCGTCCTCGGACTCGTCATGTACTATTGCATTTCGTGCAGTGAGAGAATCCGCGAAGGAATAAATTATTACTTTCTTCATCTTAATAGCATCAGGCAGACAAAAATCCTGTTTGCCATCGTTGCAAAAAATTTGTACCTACACAAGTAGAAATGTAAACAATTTTTAGGTTATAGTAAGTATTGCGAAATCCGCGAATGAGTCACACCACACGTCCTAGCTAATGTGTATCTTGTTATCAGCAGTCGGTTTGATATCATATGTGTCACTGCGTACGTTCACGTATTCTAGAATTAATTCATTAGATTTATCTGTAGTGGAAGACGCCCTCCGGTTAGGTGGGTGATATACGCAAAGTGGCTGGCAGCGGCTGGACACGAAGAGCCGAAAATCGGGCCCAGTGGCGTGGAGAGGCCTATATCCAGCAGAGGACTATTTCAGGCTGATGATGAAGGTGATTTGTCTATAATTAGCTGCACCCGCAGTTACAGCCGCATTATAAAGGCCAATTGCTCCGCACGCGTGGTACATAGCCCTTCTATTTAATGGCCTATCCAGGACAAAAAAGTTATTTAAATAGAACCAGTCGTTTTTAGGGTACCTAAAAGGTAAAAAACGGAACCCTATTACAATTACTAAATAATAATTTATATCATTATAAGTCGTGTTTATATACAAGGTGTAACAAGACCCTTAACGAAAACTGAAATCCCATGTTGTACCAATCAGTACGACCATTTTTTACTTCGGCACCATACCTGGGAAATTACTGGTTCAAGAGATATTAAGGCTCAAAGTTAGCATGGGATTTTTCTAATTAGGTACAAAATCGATGCCTTTACCCCGCCAATGTGTTCTTTAGATGCCCTATAACCCCATGGATAAGTAGGTATTTCGAGCATTGCACGCGCGCGCTTTTAATTGTGGTTTAAAAAATGTGAAAACTCAAAAAACAAAATCGTTTCCCAGCTATTATTTTTGGTTAGTATGACTTGGCATGATGTCCACAATGAGTAGACTTCGGCTTGGTGATGGGTCTTGTGACACCCTGTATATAATAGTATGATTATTTAGATGTATGTTTATATGTTTAGTTACATAGGTATATATTATAAAATTATAATTAAATTAAAAAAATTGACTGCCTCGTTGGTCTCGCGGCATAAACGTGCGCGTGGGATCGGGAGGTCCCGGGTTCGATTCCTGGGTCGGGCAGTGTTATTGGGTTTTTCTGTCACGAAATTCTCAGTAGCAGCACGGAGTCTGGAAATGTGCTCGGTACGCCAATAGGCTCGCCCCTTATTACGTGGGACTAAAGTATATCTGGCAAAAAGTGGGTGTAGAAATACACCTCTGCCTACCCCTTCGGGGATAAAAGGCGTGACGATATGTATGTATGTATGTATGTATAATTAAATTTTCGAATATATATTTTATTGATGTACTTAATATTATTATGTATTTATGTATATATTATACATATATATTATATATATCCAGGGTTCGAGGATATATATCAAGATATATATCCGATATATATCAGATATATATCCGGTATATATCAACCTCAATTCGACGATATATATCAAATGTTTTTTTGTGATATATTGCAATACAAAATGGTTTAAAAAGAATATTATTTTTGGGTTTGTTACTGTATTTCTACTTCCCAAATGTAGATGGCGAGGGAGTAGAGTTAAAACATACTCCCTAATGGTAAGTTCTAATCTAAAAATGGCAACACTTCTGCCGGTATTAATGGCGTCAGTCCGTCAGTGGTGTCAAAAAAAATTCGTTACGAAAAAATAAGTAAATTTTTGTGTTTATTGATTATTTTATAATTTATATAATTGTATTCACAAATAATACAATAGTATTCATAAATAATACAATGAAATAATAATATGACTTTCATACAAAATTGATATACTTATATCAAACTTGATATATATCCGATATATATCGTAAATATCCGATATTTTGATCTTTATAATAAATATCGGATATTTTCGAACCCTGTATATATCTATTTATAATATATTTACTTGGTACGCCTACAACCACCATTATTTTCCTCTACAAACCATATCCATCCAAAGGTTGCCTGGCAGAAATCGCTTTTAGCAATAAGGCCGCCCACTGTACTTTTGTTATAGTTTAAGTTTATACTATGTAATAATTTTATAGGTGTACAGTAAAGTATATAATAAATAAATAAGCCTCCGCTGTCTGTCTGTCCGGCTGTCTGTCTGTCACCAGGCAGTATCTCACAAACCGTGATAGCTAGAAAGCTGAAAATTTCACAAATCATGTATTTCCTAAAAAAAATAAAAAATGAAAATATTAATTAACCCCATACAATAAACATGTTTTTTTTTCGTTTTTTTTGCTCAATATTACTAACGGTAACAGGTAGACGCTTAAAATTTTTACAGAACATGTAGTTGTATATACCTAACCTTTCAAAATAAATAATTAAAGGGGGGGTCCCATGCAACAAACGTAATTTTTAAGCAATTTTTTCTCGATCTTAATAAACAGACAGTAACTTAAAAAATATTTAATTATACATAGGTACAACAAACGAGATTTTCTTTTATAGATGATGGTACGGAACCCTTCGTGCGCGAACCGAACTCGCATTTGGACAATTTTTGAAATGAGCGCTCAAACAAACAAACAAACTCTTCAACTTTAAAATATTAGTATAGTTTGTTTACTACATAACACAAGGGAGATGATAGAGACGGTAGATATTGAATTGAATTATCTTGACGCGAGAACAGGTACAGAAAATGCACTTATTGCACGAATTGTGTAATAGGCTTACGCATGAATATTTTTGGATTCTGACTGTAGTGGAGAACGGCCATTTTATCGACCGACCAAGCCATCAAATATAAATAGTATAGTTGCAGATACTAAAACATTTGTCGTCGATGTTATTAAGAGGAAACACCACGGCCGTTTTTCCATACAAACGTAGTCTCCTGTTTTCTCCCTGGATAATGCTAGTAGAGCAATTATTTTTTTTCAAAAGATGAATGGCCCCGATTGGCATGTCCCTATGTTTTCCTTTTTCTCATAAATTAAATATTAAAAAAGATATGAACCTTCAAATATCTCAAAAATGGGCCAGATTTTTCGCTGTGTTCAAACATCCAAAAAACAAATTTGGCTAGATTATTAAAAAAAGGAAAACATAGGAACACGGCCAAAGCCTTTCCTTAATTTAATATGAAAAACTAGTTAAAACGATGAAGTTTTGGAGAAATAATCAGGGGAATACGAAACGTTGATTTTGTGTACATTTAATAGTTATTTTTGGTCCAGCAGTAGCGTTGTCTCTATCGCGCTCTGCGGGGGTAGGCTTGAGGCTGCGCGACAGCAATAGATTTTACAAATACCTATTTTTCAATTCTCTCGCCCGTGGTGTTTCCTCTTAACGGTGTGTGTTCTAGTAAGTTTAAGTTTATTTGTTTGTTAAGTTTATTACCGGTACCATACATACATACATACTTAGACTTACGCCTGTTTCCCGGAGGGGTAGACAGAGACTACGGAACACCATTTGCAACGATCCTGACATATCTCTCTTGCTTCATTCAGTCCCATCAGATTCCTCATGCATGCTCTTCTGTTCAGGGTACTTCTAACCTGTCCTGTTTTAGGATGTCTCCAATCTGGTCAGAGAACGTCCGCCTAGGTCTTCCCCTTCGTCCTGTCCCTTCCACACTTGCCTTATATGTATATCTGCTTGGCCAGTCTTTCGTCACCGGTACCACTGACAAAATAAATATCGTCTAATACCTATATATATATTCACACTGCTACTATTAATTTATTATGAAACTATACAGCATTGAAACAGTGTGGGCTTTAACAAATTACTACAACAATTAATAAAAATATCTGAATAATAATTTAGCAACATTTATTATAATAAAAGGCACTTCAGAATCAGAAGCATTGCTTCTCACGTCAACTTTTCAAAGGTAGGCACCAGTATAAAGTAGGTCAGACGTTTTCTAACAAATCGATTAAAATAAAACTGAATCATGCTAGAACAAACTGCATAACGCGCTGAATTTTAACCCACGTAAGCTCTTTAAAAGATATATTGCACCTCAAGCTGTTTAAGTAAACCAACATTTTACAGCAATGTTTCCGAAGTACACAACACAGAAATGATCACAATGCAATGTAGGTACACCCCTCAACAATGTAAAAATTGGAAATAAACAAACAACGTACCTACCTAATAGTATTCCGTCATCAATATTTGGAATGCCATTGCTGGAACCGACATTCGAAAAGGAGAAGCCTTACGATCAGAACAAAACACACAATTGTGTCATCTTCATAAGACAAAACAGAACCAGAGCCAAGATCTTCAGGAGTCTGTTTTACCAACCACAACCCAAGACTCTTTCAATAAAATCTCCTGTAGCACATTTTTCTGGCGAATCAACTAAATAACATGGTAATCCAAGCTCAAATAATGATCTACACTTTCACAGAAACTTTTCACAAGTCACGCACCTTTGGAAACTTATACTATCAGTATATATAAAATCATTGCGTTACTGACTGACTGACAGACAAGCTACAGCCAAAACTATTGGGCGCAGGAAGCTGAAATTTGGCATGTATGTTCCTTGGGGACCGTAGGGGTGCACTAAGGAGGGATTTTCCGAAATTCCCACGGGATCGGGCAAAAACAGTCAAATAAAAAAAATGTGCAAGCGTAGCTGCGGGCGTCGTCTTGTAATAACATAAATAATTCAACACCGTAAATAAAAAACCCTGTTTAGTGTCATTGATGCCTAACCTTATCTGTACAACTATCTCTACCATTTTTGACAAGCATCCTGTGACGATATCAGTCAAAACACTCTATTTTAATACGCTTATATTTCCTCGAACAAAAAGCCGATCGATAGCATAAAAATGTATTTTTGGACAAAGATAAGCCAAATGAAGATAACCTGTATCACGTATGGACAATAGAGTGAAATATCCGCTGAGACAAACAGTCATTGAACAAGTATTCGCGATAATTTATTATTCATGCCGAATTACACACACAGGTAGTAGAGCCTCGCTGATTTCAGCATGGATGGGCCGGCTCGACCGGGGAAGTACTACCCTCTCACAGAAAATCGACGTAAAGTAACAGCACAAGTAACAGTACCTAAACTGTTGCGTTTCGTTCGGTGAGTGAGAGTGCCGGAGGCCCTACTCCCTATTCCTTTATCCCACTTCTCATCCTATCCCTTTTCCCAACCCACGGGGCGGCAATGCATTTGTTACTCCTATGGTGTTGCTTGTGTCCATGGGCGGCGGTAATTGCTCACTATCAGGCGATCCGTCTGCTTGTTTGCCGCCTATAAAAAAATGTGAATTTTGCCGACACAGTTTGCTTTTTGTTAGTAAGTACTTTGACTTGGTCATAGCCTAGTGGAGACAGACGATAGTCTGTCTTCCCTAGTTATCCCTGCATGGTAATGCAGAGGGTATCGGAGTCGAATCCACGGCGCGCACCACTCGCGCACTTTTGGAAGTTTTGTGCGTTTTAAATAAAATTGTTTACTATCTATTGCTCCATGTGGCCTTAAAAGTTTGACTGGATGTATTCTCTACATTTTGTGAGGGTGAGAGAGGATGTAGTGACATCCATTGAGAAAGCTATGCTAAGAGGGTTTGGACACATGGAAAGGATGGATGACGACTGACTGACCAAAAAGTTATATTATAAGGCAAGTTTGAATGGGACAGGAGAAAGGGGAAGACCTAGGCTGTCGTTCTCTGACCAGATTGGAGACATCCTAAAAAGGACAGGTTAGAAGTACCCTGAAGAAGAGCATGTATGAGAAATTTTAGGAGAGCGAATGAAACAAGAGAGATATATTAGGATCGTTGCAAAAGGAGTTCCGTAGTGTCTGCCTACCCCTCCGGGACACAGGCGTGAGTCTATGTAAGTATGTGAGGGTTAAAACAGACTTTTTTGGCTTTTGATGATTGCAATTTAAATCGAATGACAAGAAATGTACATCTGAAAGCACCCAAGCAAGAACGGTGCCCATATCACGTATTCGTACTGTTAAACAGAGGTTTGAGAATGAGGCCACAGGAAAATAAATTCTAAAGCCTAATCCAATGAGCTACTTATACTATCATCTTCAACGTCCTAGCGTTTTCTTAGTTACATCCGAAACTCGTCTTGGAGCCTGGGATCCGCTTACTAGTCTATCCAGAATTTACGGCATATAAGCTACCGTCACATCTAGTAGAGTTGATTGAATCAGGCGTTACTTGGCGGAACTCCATTGTAACCTAATGGAAGGAAAGAGGAACCCACCACGCACCCTCGGATTGACCACCCCTACTATTGCAATAGAAAAAGGTTGACAACTCCTCTGAAGGATAAGGGATATAGGAATGGTATGGGTTCCAGGAAGATACCTGAATTGCAGTATCCCGCTGTATGCGCCGACTATTCTTCGACACGTGTTTCGCCTCTGCACGAGGCATCCTCAGGAGCGATGGCAACGACTGAGCTCAGCCGTTGCCCATCGCTCCTCCAGAATAGTCGGCGCATACAGCGGGATACTGCAAGTCAGGTATCTTCCTGGAACCCATACTATTCCTATATATCCCTTATCCTTTTAGCAGAGTTCGGTATTGTCAACCTTTTTCTATTGCAATAGTTGGGGTGGTCAATCCGAGGGTGCTTGGTGGGTTCCTCTTTCCTTCCATTAGGTTACATCTAGTAGAGCTGATGGCAGCGATAGCCTAGTGCAGAGACCGACAGACTGCTACGCAGAGGGTCCAAATTCGAATCCACGGCGCGCACCAATGACTTTTCGGAGTTATATGCTTAAATTGTTAATTATCGCTTGCTAAACGGTGAGGGAAAACATCGTGAGAAAACCTGCATGTCTGAGAGTTCTCCATAATGTTCTCGAAAGACATGTGAAGTCTGCCAACCCGCACTAGGCCAGCGTGGTGGACTATGGCCTGACCCTTCTCATAGTGAGAAGAGGCCCGTGCCCAGCAGTGGGACAGTTTATATACAGGGCTGATGATGATGAAATCTAGTACTCTATATACTATAGCTATACCAAAGATCCCTACAGCCAACGTCACTTATTTCATGAATGAGTGATACATTACAACCGGTAGGTAGTACATGAAAATATATTAAAATGTGTTAATAGGTGGACGCGTCGATGTGTCTACGTAAGGTACCTGTTTTTTAAGTTCTTTTGATAGGTTAACGTTTGACCGTGATCTCGCCTGATGTTAAGCGATGATACGGTCGAAGATGGAGCACGCTTGCCTAGAAGGTAAGTACCTATTCACCCGCGACTTGATAACACCCAAACTGTACTCATCAGGCAACACAGACTTAGGCAAGGTGTTCCATACCTTTGCAGTACGCATAATAAATGAGGAAGCAAACCGTTTCGAGCGTATGGATGGGATGTCAACCATAATATAACGGTGACGATGATTAGTTTGTCAGGTCGTCCGATGGTAAAAAGGGGATGGGGGAATCAGGTTATGTTGTTACCTGTTTGGAATTTATCTATTGCTTATTAAGTGGTAACTGGAATAGGTTAAAACATTGTAAAATATTATGAAATATTCAATCAGATTTCGAATATTCCTAAATGTAGGTACCTACCTAGATTATCTATATGTAAAGCTCGAGAGTTTCTTTGTTTGGTTGAACTCGCTTATCTCAGGAACCATTGGCTTGATTTGAATGTGTGTTCGGTAGCCCATTTATTGAGGAAGGTTATAAGGCTTAATAACATCACGCTATGAGCCACGGGAGGGGAACGGTCGCACTAAGTGTCGCCGCACACGGGCCACCGGCCACAACCACAAAACGCCGCCACCGGCATATTTCCTGTAGTTTTCATACATTTTATATGGACTCGCCGCACACGGTTGAAGCCGGTGGCCGCCACACGCTACAATCGTCGTTGCGCGCTTCTTATAGCCCGCACCGGCCACTAAACGCCTTCAGCCTAAGCGCGCTTCAGCTACTTTTGTAGCTGCGTCTAGCTTCTTGTGGCGGCGTTTGAGGTTGTGGCCAGTGGCCCGTGTGCGGTGACCCTTAATACCGCGGGTGTAACCGCCAGCTCAGCAAGTTTTGATTATAGGCTGCATAAATCAATGATTTGAATATCTTTTCATCGAAAGTTGATGTAGATTGCGATAGTGGTACTTAAATAGAACTGACACGTATGCAGAAAGAAAGAAAGATAAAATCTGACTGCCTCGTTGGTCTCGCGGCATAAATGTGCGCGTGGGATTGGGAGGTCTCGGGTTCGATGCCCGGGTCGGGCAAAGTGTCATAGGGTTTTTCCGTTAGGAAATTCTCATTAACTGCACGGAGTCTGGTAATGTGTCCGATACGGCAATAGGCTCGCCCCCTATTACGTGGGACTTAAAAATTCATGGCGAAATGTGGGTGTAATATTACAACCTCTGCCTACCCCTTCGGGGATACAGGCGTGAGACTATAAATAAAAAATAAAGATAAAATTTATTCAGACAGCACAAAGGTCACAGACAAACAACAACAAATTAAAATAGGTACATAAAACAACACTTACTTAGGTAATATTAAAATAATGTGATTAAATTTTATAGATGTTATGGGGTAGGTGTCCCAAGGCTGACCGAACAGGTTGCCAGATCGCATAGCATTCCTAGGCGACTGATTTTCATCCGGCACCTTTGTGACAATACGGATGTACAAACCCCTACTGCACTCAACGCTTATCGTGCCTTGTATTTAAGTATGGTGTAGTGATTTACGCCACGCCATTTAGGACTACGCCTAGTATCGTAGGTTCGATCCCTATATGAGTGAACAGTCTATCTGACCCACTGAAATCTTTGTTTCGAGCCTAGGTGCACATTTTGTCTGATCTGAATATTTGTAAAGTCTGCCGCGACATAGAATAATTGCCAAAAGCGGGAGTTGTTTTTATTATTTTCAAAAGAAAGAAGAGGTAAAAGAGAAAGTCTTTGCTTGAACCGCTCTTCCTTCTTTTCCGAAGATGTACAATCAAACAAGTCGGCGCTGGAACAGTTTGAAAAAAAAATCCCTTAGCTCGCTCATAGAGTCGAGGCACACTAGAAACTGGTTTTGTATACGAGTGTCAATGTGCGTGTAAACTATCACTGGAAGCGACGATGTTTTGCTGAGCGATTCTCGCCCTTATGGTGGTCGAGCGAAAAGTTGTTCGACTGTACTTAGGTACATCTACATCATACTTAGATATAAGACTTGTGAAGTCGTTACCTATTAGCATGTAAAAATAACACTTCGTTTTTATTTATTTATTTATTCACATTATCAACACGATCTTGATATTTCTATAGATCTCTAGTGATAAGCGGCAATAGGCTCGCCACCTATTACGTGGGATCAAAACACTGGCGAAAAGTGGGCGTTTAATATGCCTCTGCCTAACCCTTAGGGGAAACAGGCGTGAGTGTATGTATGTATGTATGTATGTCTATGGAAGTAAATTATTACTTGCATTGAATACGAAATAATTTACTTTTCGTTTAAAACTTTTGACGTGACAACGTCTTATAAATTGGTTTGCCGGGTGACACTTCAAGAAACTGCGTTACGCTTCGCTCACGTTATGCGCTCATAATGAGAGCGAGTGAGAGGCACGCGTCCCGCCTAAGAGCGAGAGAGACAGACATAAAAAGTGAAAGGCACGCGTCTTTCATCTTTCTTCCTACTATACGAATGAATATTCACATTAAAATTATTTTACCACTCAAAGTCGTTGTCACGTAAAACTTTCGCCCGTATACCGACTTTACAGGCAACCAATTTTTTTTTTAACAGATAACATCTAAGTACTTAGTTATGCAATATCAAACGTACAATCAAATGATTCCGTCAATTAATGGTTCCAACAATGTATCAAAATATTTATCTCGCGGGCATTGTTGGTTTTAATTGTACAACTATAGTTAAATATTTAGCTAAATTACGTAGTTTGGTACGAAGAGGCTTGTAGTAGTAGCCTCTGCTTTTAATAGGGTTGTTTCCAACTAGTTTGTTTTTATAGTAATAGGCGTCAAACGAGCAGACGAGTCGCCTGATGGTAAGCAATTACCGCCGCCCATAGACACAAGCAACACCACAGGAGTCACAAGTGCGTTACCGCCCCTAGGGGTTGGGAAAAAGGATGGGATGAGGACTGGGATGAGGGAGAAGGAATAGGGGATAGGGCCTCCGGCTCTCTCACTCACCGAACGAAACGCAATAGTTTAGGTACTGTTACTTTACGTCGATTTTCTGTGAGAGGGTAGTACTTCCCCGGTCGAGCAGGCCTATTCATGCTGAAATCAGCACTACTACCTTAGTGTACTACTAGTCAAATCAAGCACTTTTAATGAGATGTCAAATATGTACGACCTTTGCTAAGGATTTTGTATGAAATATGACGTAGTGACGTCATAGTATTTTGCTGTCAAGTAGAATACTTATTACCAATAAATTGTCGATAAAAAATGTTCTAAACGAAACTCCCTCTATGCTCGGTATATCTAACTATCAGATAGACCAGTATTATAATAGGTTCACTCCAAACGAACAAAGTCAAGAGCAAAATCATATGTACGCGTTATCACAGTTCCCAACTATATATTATCAGCGGAGTGGAGTGTTGATAACGCTATCTACGCACTCATTGTAATCATATTATACGCTTGTTTGCGGAAATAATCATAATGCATTAACGGTACAAGGAACATTATAAGCAAATGGGGTTTATGCTGCTATACCTACGCTTCAGGTACTCAAAAAAGGGGTCCATAGCAGTAGATGTTGCAAGGAGAAGAGCTGGAGGAATCTTCTACCTTCTGAAAACAGTACATAGACATCACTAAATTATCATGCTGCCTAAATAAAACCTCTGTTGACAATGGACTTTATCTTAATCCGCTGTAAAACTGTCTTCGAAAGGTATGAGAAGAAGATGAGATGATTGATGGGTTCCTCATATCCGTCATTAATAATATACATAAGAAATCTTTAACAAATCGGTACTTAGAAAAGAGTCCAGAAGAAATTGAACCGCAATCTGCTGGCGAAATTTATTTATTTATTTAGGTTTTTTATATATTTATTGTTCTTTGGGGAAAAACAGATATTACGTAAGATATAGACTATAAGATACAAATAAAACATAATCCAGAGGAGTTTCCACAACATTGCTATACGCTTATTAGTGCTTTTATCTGTACCTATTAATAAAATGTGAGATGATTATTTCAATGTGCTAATCTCGGGAAACTATTAATCGACTTTGAAATAATAATTCTGCAGCTGACAGACAGTCTATTTATAAAGGAATATTACAGGTAGACTACGTTAAGTTACACTTAGACCTTAAAAAGCCGTGCAAAAAGAATAGTGTGTGAAACGGACCGGCAGAGCCAACCTATCCAAAATATATCTCCTAGTACACAGATATCAGGCTAGACAGAATAAAATCTTAAAATATCATACTCAAATATATGCGTACAAAATAATGACGTTCACGGCAGCAAAAATAGTAACTCAATTGATACCGTCCACGAATTATTCATACCGGACGGGTTATTACAATTTCAATGGACTAAACTGTGTACACGAATGGACAGTCCGTCTATAATTTGAATACGCCAACCTGACGTAATATATTAGTTTCAGTAACACACCTACATACAGTATACGTAAGAAGTACAATATACTACGAATACGTAAGAGGAAGCCTCGGTGTACGCGACATCGCCGCCAAGATGCAGGAATGGTGGTATGGTCACGTGAAAAGGAGGCCACCAGACTACGTTGGCAATTTGGCAATACAGCTTGACCTCCCCGTCGGAGACAAGACAAGGTGGAGAGATGTAGTGCTAAAGGAAAAGAGGGAATGCAAGGTTACTGACGAGGATGTCACGGATAGAGCGAAGTGGAGGAGAAAAATAAGGAAAGCTGACTCGACCACCATGTGAGATATATAGCTAGGAAAAGAGAGAGAGAGAGTCCTACATACAGTATATTATAGGACTAAACGTATCATGAGACCGACCGACGCGACCATGGAGAGCCTCAAATTAGCGTACCTATTGTATTGAAAGGAATAACTAAGCACTTTGGCAACAATACATAGAAGAAACGAGGAACAAGTCCGCCCAATAAGTGATTTTAACCTTTCGCTACTTATATGATTGGCGTTATGTAGTGAACGCAACTCATCTATATGACAAAAGTGTTATGGTGATTATGAAAGCTCTCACGACGCGTTGTGGCAATTACAGAAGGACAAAGCGAAATTCGTGTCGTCGCCATCATGTAACCAATGTGGCTATGAAGAAAACCATGATGCGGAATGGCTCTATATTAAAATTACCAAACAAGATGCAGTCCCACGAGGGAGCTATATCGCAAACTAATGAAAACAAACATATCGGGGTCCCTCCGCGACCTCGACCGTTGCAAGCCGGTTGAAACGCAGGAGAATAACAGAGCTATTTATACTTTTAAATAAGCCAATTACCGCGAATAAGACCCGCTAAATAATATAATATGATGTAAGTATACAAATCGTGCAAGTTTAAAATGGATTTTACCGATGGTATCAAAACAATTCGAATCTTTTAGCTATAACATTTTCTTTATGTCTTTTTTTGTGTCCAGACGCATGAAGGGTAAACGGTCCGTGGAAACAACGTGAATACAACCATTCCTTGAATTGATAGTAAGTATACCTGTATCCGTTTTTTAAAAGAATGGCATCCTGCGAACTTTGTTAACTTTGGTGTAGCAAACATATACTCGTAAGCCCTCTTTAACATTCACAGGTGGGACGAATGCTTGTCGCTCACTCAAGAAGCTGTTTGGCACGTATATTCCTTGGAGACCGTGTCTCTACTTAGGATACGCGCATTAAGAAGAGATTTACCGAAATTCCTATCGGATCAGGCAGTAGCTTTGGACATCATCTAGTTAGACAATAAAATAAATTACATAAATATCATGATTCAAAAATTGCTTCTACATCCACATCTATTAATTACACCACTAAGGGTCGGCACATATCTGATGTAAGATGCGACGCGTATCATCCGTCGCGTAACGCCAAAACAGCTAAATATATGATAAATCATTCAACCTTTCACACCTAACCGATGATGCATTAGTGCGTCGAGCGTACAGCGTCTGTTCTGTTTCCGTCAACGTATCGTCGGTCGACGTCGCGCGCACCACGCACCACGTGTATTTGCGACGTTTTAAAATTAAATGTCATACAAAGCAACCGCACTGTAGTTGCCGAAAGCAGAAACTGACTAGACGCGTAATGTAGCAGGTCTAATTTGGCGGAATAGACGCAACCGATGCAGATACGCTCGACGTATTTTCCTTCAGATATGTACCGACTCATCTGACGGAATAGACGCGACCGATGATACGCTCGACGCATCTTCCGTCAGATATGTTCCGACGCTGAATGGCACGATAATAATTGAATGTCTAATATTCGTCATAGTTTTATATTTGACCGTTCATGATAAAGGGACGAAAACAAACTGCAGTATAAGGTATTTGTCCGCATCTTCACTGCAGTATCTCCCCGCGGTTGTTTTAATGCCCCGAACTTGTTTGTTTGATAAAGGTATAAAACAACTAAGTTCGGGACATTTCTATCCTAACAGTGCGGGGACGTCCTATAGTCATCAATTTATAATGTAGGATAAAATAATTTCTTTATAGTAGGTACCCAATACTTATAACATATTTATGTAACGAGTCGGGTAATTATTATTACCCGACTATTACTCCGACGTTTCGGCATAGGTTTAGCCGTGGTCACATGGGTCATTCCATGACTAGGTACTACTGGAAACAAGTGATTGACATCTGTTTGTATACCTAATAAAACCTTTGTGAATAAATCACAAGGGTTTCAAAATACTCCTTCTTACAAAATAATTAAGTATTGTAGGCACACTACAATTAAATACGACTGTTATTTTCTGTTTTTTTAAACGGTAGCAGTTTTTCCTGTATGGCGGAGAACTTCATTCGCATACTGCACACAACGGAAACATTTAACATTTTATGGAACGCATTGTAAAGATAAAACCCAGCCAACCCAGGCCAACAGCGGATCATCATCAGCCTTTAACAGTCCACTGCTGGACTAGGCCTCTCCTTTGAAAGGAGGACTTGGCCTACTATACCACGCTGGCCAAACGGGTTGGTATAGGGTTTGTATCAAGTTTTCCTTCTCTTACAGTGGTGTTCTCTGCAATATATGCTCCCTCCGTCGGCTCTTACGACACCCATGGGATGATATGGGGTGCTGACATTCCGTATTCTTAATCCGTCGCCACACGGACAGCGGATATGAGGCTATTAAAACCACTAGATCGCGAGGTTTATTTTCAGTTGATTTAAGTCCAAATATAACACGAATGACGCAAATTGCTAATCACTGTAGGGCTTCATTTGTGTTGTTTCATTATACCTAATTTATTAGATGACGCACACGTTTGACCTTTGACAAAAAAAAAAATTTACTTGAAAAAGAACCATTGAATCACAATTAGCAGGTTTACATTGTTTGTTTAGATGATATTGCAATTTTTTATCTTGGTACACACACAAGCAACATACGTGACACACACATCTTAAGTAGTAAGCCTCGTTGGTCCCGCGGCATAAATATGCGCGTGGGATTCGGTGGTCTCGGGTTCGTTTCCGGGGTCGGGCAAAGTGATATTGGGTTTTTCCGTTAGGAAATTCTCAGTAGCAACACAGAGTCTGGTAATGTGTCGGGTACGGCAATAGGCCCGCCCCCTATAACGTGGGACCTAAAAATTCATGGCGAAATGAGGGTGTGATATTACACATCTGCCTTCCCCTTCGGGGATACAGGCGTGGGTCTATAAAAAAAAAACATCTTAAGTAGTAATACAAGGGAGATTTAGTTGTTTGGTGCTCATGTCAGTGCGTAGCAGTTAAAGCCTTAAACGGATAAAACTAATAAAATTGATTGAAAGGTTTATCAGGTTTTAAAGGTTTTTTAATTATCTCTCAATCAGTCTTTGGCACCTTTCAGCCTATCATAATTCACTATTATATGATTTCTGCATCGGTAATTCAAGCTAATAATTGGCGAGAAACTAGCGATAGCCTAGTGGAGATACCAACAGACTGCCATGCAGAGGGTATCGGGTTCGAATCCACGGCGCGCACCAATTACTTTTCGGAGTTATGTGCGAATTGAATTGTTAATAATAGTATATACTTATAATATAATCTCGGTCCCGTTTGTCATGAAGATCTTTGACAATCGTTACAGGGCGTCAGTACCTTCTAAAATAAACTGACACTAGTCTAAATCATTGAATATCGCTATCCCTTCGGGTTGCGGAGGTCAGACAGGCAGTCGCTCCGTGGAAAAGCTAATATTCAGCCAAATCCGGTTAGACTAGTAGTAGTAAGTAAGTAGCGGACCCCAGTTTGAAAACTGGGATAACGCTAAGAGGATGAATAAGCAAAAACTGCCAAGAACAAAAAAAAAATCGATAAAGAACTGCTTGTCGATTCACCAGAAAGGCAAGTATGTATCAGCAGTGATACTCCTAGCAGGACACATAAGAGAGGAACACCCGTTGAGAGGGCAGCAGCATCAGCCTTTAACAGTCCACTGCTGGACTAGGCCACTCCTTTGAAAGGAGGACTTGGCCTACTATGCCACGCTGGCCAAACGGGTTGGTATAGAGTTTGTATCAAGTTTTCCTTCTCTTACAGTGCTGTTCTCTGCATAATATGCCCCTCTGTCGGCTCTTACGACACCCATGGGATGATATGGGGTGGTGACATTCCGTATTCTTAATCCGTCACCACACGGACTTGAGAGGGGCTGGTGCAAAATTTAGGTTCACTGGAAGGAAGCAGCATGAGATAAAGTAGAGACCAGTGGCGTTTTCAGGTCAAATCGGTAACGGAAGCAAGAGAATCGCCTCAGATACTAGCGGTAACCATTGGGATCGACTCGAGTTCGAGGTTGACTGAAAGCACCATGAGCTAGAGACCAATGGCTCAAGTCTTCAGGTCAAAAGACCAACGGAATAAGTAAGAGGTTCCGCCCGGGATACTTTGGGTAAGACACTGATAGAAGTGACTCGTGCTTGTTCCAGCCAGAGTAACTAGAAAGAAGCAACATGAGATAGAGTCCAATTGCGTGTTCAGATCGCTGCACCGACGGAATAACGGCTATTTTCAATATTCGATCCATACATGGATTTTGAGATTCGAAATTCGTGTTTGACATATTTTGTATGGAGCTTATGTCAAAAATTGGTCAAGTGCGAATCGGACTCGCGCATGAAGGGTTCCGTACCATCATCTAAAAAAGAAAATCACGTTTGTTGTATGTACCTATACCTAAATATTTTTTTAAATTTTACCTGTATTAAGATCGACTAACTAATTGCTTAAAAATTACGATTGTTGTATGGGAGCCCCCCTTTATTATTTACTTTTTTTAAATTTAATTATTTATTTTGAAAGATAATATACAACTACATTTTCTGTAAAAATTTAAAGCGTCTACCTGTAACAGTTAGTAATTTTGAGCAAAAAATACGAAAAAAAACACGTTTTTTGTATGGGACCCCCCTTAATTTTTTATTTTTTCTATTTTTAGTATTTGTTGTTATAGCGGCAACCGAAATACATAATTTGTGAAAATTTCAGCTTTCTAGCTATCATGGTTTATGAGATACAGCCTGATGACAGACAGACGGACAGACGGACAGACAGACAGACAGACAGCGGAGGCTTAGTAATAGGGTTCCATATTTTACCTTTTAGGTACGGAAACCTAAAAAAAGATCACACTAAAAATATTTATTACTTAAAAGTATATAACACACACATAGACATAAATAACTACATAATATAATTACCTACTTATCTGCATTGTAAAAAAACTCGAATATCTAAGACTAGCCGTTTCCCGCGGTTTCACCCGCGTCCTGAGGAAACTACTTCGCGTACCCGAAAAACCCAAATATCTTACGGACTCCTATTTTTCTAAAATAAAATATAGCCTTTGTTACTCGCAGATAATGTAGCTTTCTAATAGTGATAGAATTTTTAAAATCGGTCGAGTAGTTTTTGTGTTTATCCATTAGAAATAAACAAACAACAAAAAATACAAATTTTTCCTCTTTATAATATTGTAAGTGTAGAAATAGTTACTCCCCTTTACGTGTCCCGAATAAAAGAAACCGAAATAGAAAGACAGCGTGCAAAAGGATAGGATTTTTCAAGAGAATAGGATGAAAAAGTGACCACACCAAAAAGTGCAAAACATAACGTATATTCTTACTACATAGCACATACCAATACAAATACACCTACGTAAATACAGTACACAAATTTCACAGGTACAATAACGTATTTAACTCCATAGCACACACCGACATAAATACAGATATATGTACATAGATACACATAGAACAGGAATGTGAATGTCACACTAACTTCCTGCCCCTCTCCTTGTCCCTGATCCTGGAGCGAGGAGGAGTGGTGCCCAGTAGATCAGCCTCCGCGCCATCCCCGCAGTCAGCTAGCAGGAACTTGGACGACTGGCGAGGGTTTCTGAGCTCCACGTCTTTGCAGTCACTGCTGGAAAGGAAGGGGGCAATATTTAGTCATATGCTGCTAGTACCCATTCCCGTATCGTATTAATTTTATAAAAATGACTGGTGGACTGCTCATGTGCTGTACTTAGTGATTAAAATGTGCTTGAAGCCGTTGCCTTGCCGCTTAGAATTGCGTTGAATGTTGTGTTTTCGATCTCCATATATATGCTATAAGGGCTTGGTCACGAGATCGGTCTAAGCGGCGAGCGGCGCTGCAGGGGCGATGTACATGGCGCGTTTACTCTGAGGCGGCCGCGCGCCCCTTCACAGTAAACGCGCCATGTGCATCGAAAACGCTCGCCACTGCCGCCCGCCGCTGTAGGCCGTGACTGGGCCGTAATCCTTTGTCAGCATTATCGTCGTCCCAGTTGCATCCAAGACTCACTTTCGTACCAAGGGATTCTATCCCAAACAGACATGATACAATATCAGTTTGTATCAATATCATGTTAATATTTTCACGGAGCGACTGCCATCTGACCTCCGTAACACGTGACAACACTGTGTTGGGTTCCAATCTGGGTGTTGTTTGTGCCTTTACTTCAATGTTTTTGTCCCCCGCGACACAGAAGTTATTTCTGGTGCAGGAGTTATCAAAAAGTATTTCATTGGAGTTTAGTCTTTTCTTTCCTGTACAAATCTCACTGCTTAGTAGGATAGTTCATGGGTTATATGTGGCAACGTGGTGGAACTTAACTGCTGACACCACTTTAGCTCCCACCAAAAGGCCACTCAATACCCAGACTTACAGATGCTTAGTCTATTGGTTTTTGGGCGGTTAGACAGTTCCATAAGATTCTTGTGTTTGTTGTTCCAAGTATCAGGTAATCCTGCTCCACCTAATGGCCGGTGGTATCATTTTGGCAATTCAAGAGGCTACAAGTATAGTATAGGTAGAGCTACACCTAATACACCTATTACGTGCAGAAGTGTTGCCCTGCAATAGGTAGTAGGGTTCAGCAAGCCATCAGCATGTTGCAGCCTCCTATGTTCCATCATCATCAGCCTTTAACAGTCCACTGCTGGACTAGGCCTCTCCTTTGAGAGGAGGAATTGGCCTACTATACCACGCTGGCCAAACGGGTTGGTATAGGGTTTGTATCAAGTTTTCCTTCTCTTACAGTGCTGTTCTCTGCATAATATGCTCCCTCTGTCGGCTCTTACGACACCCATGGGATGATATGGGGTGGTGACATTCCGTATTCTTAATCCATCACCACACGGATCCTCCTCTGTTTACTTATTCCTCATTTCCCTCGTACCACAAACGCGCGCGCGATACGATATTATTGAGCGTGGCTTGCAATTAGTAAGCGTTGCCATAGCAACACCACACAATTTGTCCACACATAACATGACCTTCGTTGGAGAAATTAGTGATGGGATATCGGCTGGTTTACGATATCCAGTAACTTAATGACTTTGGTCATCCGTTGCTGAGAGTCCTCTTTGAGATTTTTTTCTGTAGAATGTGGTGTTATCCACTACAAGCTTGGTATACTAAAATATAAATAGTAAAAGGTATGGTAAGATAAGTATTGTTGGTAGCAAAATTACATGACAGCTTGTTTGGTTACCAAAGATCATGATAAATGTACCTATTGGATGTGTTTTGCTAATCACAAAGCAGAATAAAAAGAAGATAATGTTAGTGTTTAACCACAATCGCTCGTATTATACTGCGGTTATTTGTTCAGTGAGTAAGTAAGTAATTGGTATCAGTCTTATTTCAAAGAAATTAATTAGGCCGCCTTCACATTGGGCAGCGTCAGCCGAGCGTTCTATGAGAACGCTTTCGTCTTTTGAAGAACGCTCGGCTGACGCGGCGGCACCGCAGCTTCTACGAGGTCTCGCTGCGTTGACGCTGACGCCCAATCTGAGGGCGTCCTTAGCAATAAGTTTATTTGCCGTAACTATAATTTGCCATAAATCAGATGCCATACTAAAAATTACTCTACAGCTTCCAAAGGTGTCAGAGTAGCGTGCCGTTGGTTTGAGTTTAAAAACGATCGTGGTACTTAATAACCTTGACACTGACGTAACCGCTGCTTATTGGGCATATAATAACATGGCATGACTGTATGTACTTGTTATAAGTAATAAGTGCATTTTATCCTGGCTTAAAAAGTAAGGTTAGATTTTTGGGATCGTCGAGAACCCTTCTCATTTATTTTCCATAAGGTTTTTTATGAGCATCGAATTCACAACACCGCGGAAGGTAGCCTAGCCAATCACCCGAATATTCTGTGCATCATCAGAACATCAAACACGACCTTCGTGCAGGTTTAATCACGGCCGCCACACATGTACCGCCGCGCTATCTACTGATAATAATGTTTATGTATTAGTTAACAGACGAATGTTTTATATAACTGTATGTTACATATCTACGTACGTTATCAAGAATATTTTGTACGATAGTTGTATTTACAAATATACTTAGTGCTGATGGTGAATTTGTTGTTATATTAAACAATCTGTCTCAGTTTATTTAGGCAGAACCACTAAATACAGATTTACATAGAAGCGCATTTCTTAAGAATTTCGTGTGCCGATCACAAGTGGCGATTGTCGCCAGTGTAATTCGTAGTTGGCGCCGTTGGCAGCGCTGGCGTCGTTCTCCGTGTCTCTTGCTCTCGTAGTTAAGATAGACAGGGGGAACGTTCGTCTCTCTTGCACTTGCACTCGTAGAGACAGCTATCACAGCGCGACTGCCACGACGCCAAGCGGCAATTTGGGTCACAGAAAGTTTGTATACAGAGCGCCCATAAGAAATGCGCCTCTATGTAAGAGAGCTCTTTGGCACAACATACAAGTTTATTAACGGCATAAAATTGTATGAGGCATTTACACAATTCATGCAGCGATAGCCTAGTGGAAATAAAAAACGTACGGTACCTATTGGGTTGGAATCCACGACAGGCACCACTGACATTTCGGTGGCATATGCGTATTGAATTGTTAGTCATAGCTTTTCCCGTGACGCGAAGAGCACGTCTAGCCGTAATTCCCGGCTGTCATGAAGATCTTTGACAGTCGTTGTAGGCAGCGATAGCCTAGTGGAGTGACCGACAGACTGCTACGCAGAGGGTCCGGGGTCGAATCCACGGCGCGCACCGATGACTTTTCGGAGTTATATGCGTATTAAATTGTTAATTATCGCTTGCTAAACCTGCATGTCTGAGAGTTCTCCATATTATAATGTTCTCGAAAGACATGTGAAGTCTACCAACCCGCACTTGGCCAGCGTGGTGGACTATGGCCTTACCCTTCTCATAATGGGAAGAGGCCCGTGCCCAGCAGTGGGACAGTATAAAGGGCTGATGATGATGTAGGCAGTCAGTACCTCTGAATTAATTGACACTAGTCTAACAAGTATTCGAGTAAGAGCGTCGATCCATTCATTTACTATAAAGTATGTAGGTAAGTGAAAAGTAATTAGAAGTAAATACCTATAATATTCAAAGTGCACAGTACTTCGGCATATGATTAGTACAACATAGACATGTGAACAGTCATCTAAAGGCCATATAAAGGCTTGTGCACTATAATGTGTAAACACTACATGCATGTACTTTAGGTTTACTGTTCATCATCAGCCCTTTATACTGTCCCACTGCTGGGCACGGGCCTCTTCTCACTATGAGAAGGGTAAGGCCACAGTCCACCGCGCTGGCCAAGTGCGGGTTGGCAGACTTCACATGCCTTTCGGGAACATTATGGAGAACTCTCAGACATGCAGGTTTCCTCACGACGTTTTCCTTCACCGTTAAGCAAGCGATAATTAACAATTTAATACGCACTTAACTTCGAAAACGAAAAGTCATCGGTGCGTGCCGTGGATTCGAACCCGAGAACCTCTGCGCAGCAGTCAGTCGGTCTTTCCACTCGGCTATCGCTGCTGCTACTAGATTTACTTAAAAGGTATTAAATGCTATGGTCATATTGCGTTGCAAGTTGTAACCACCATAACAGATCATGCAACGATGCTACAGAGAATAATTTCTGCTTCGCTTTTCTGAAGTCAAATTTGCGTAATGAATTACCCGGGATTGTTGAATATACTACGTATACAAGACAAACGCGTTTAAAGCGAGACGAGACGCGGTCCGTTTACTAAAATATCAAAGATAAACAGTTCTTCGAATACCAAAAAGAAACGGATCTTAGCAGTACGATCCACATAATAGTATATCTAAGAACTCGATGGCGGCCAGGTGAATCGAGTTGAAATAAGCTGGTTAAACTCGTACTAATCCTGCATGCACATCGCTCGACATTGGCAAGGCATCTGTTAATATAACTTCAACAACTTTGTTTAAGTTA
The DNA here is from genome assembly GCA_944739405.2 of Euclidia mi. Taxonomy (NCBI): domain Eukaryota; kingdom Metazoa; phylum Arthropoda; class Insecta; order Lepidoptera; family Erebidae; genus Euclidia; species Euclidia mi. The sequence continues at coordinate 110,277,874 of OX123186.2, read as the reverse complement.
CTGACATTGATTACTGACACTACTGAAATAACATACATACATACATAGACTCACGCCTGTTTCCCCGAAGGGGTAGGCAGAGGCATATTAAACGCCCACTTTTTGCCAGTGTTTTGATCCCACGTAATAGGTGGCGAGCCTATTGCCGCTTATCGGGATATTTTGTTTGCCAGAGCCTCGTCCGTTGATCGACAGGTGCACCACTTGCAGGTGAGGTTGGCTTGGGACCCTAAGTTCTTGGTGGGAACCCTATGCTGAAATATTACTACGATATATTTTACATTAGTTTACTGTTGAAGCTAATAAATGTATTTACGTGAGTGTATGAGATTGCGCGGTTCACTGAGTTATTTTAAGACAGACTGCTTGTGTTTTTGTCTGGCAAAATACAGGTAAGATTCGCAAGTGCGTTGCCGGCCTTTGGGATATAGGATACCGGCCCATTCATGCTAGCATAAAGGCTCTACTAACTATAAAATAAGCTCAATTGCCTTTCATAATTAGATGGATTGCCTCCGTGGTCCAGGGGATAGCGTATGCGACTGCTAATCGAACCCGGGACGGGTTTCCATTATAAATAGATGAACTATGACAGTACCCAGTGACTTGAATTAACTTTATTACGATTATTTGGTTTTTAAATCAATTATGAGTTTTTATTAGGTTTTTGTTTACATTTGGACAAAATGACATACATACACAATGGACAAAATTACATGGTATGTCATTTTGTCCGTAAGGTTTCTGCTAATTAGCGTTTATCATTTTGTTTATGTGATATGCTGACACATTGCAATTATTTATGCTGCTTAAATTTTTAAGTAAAAAAATAAGGATTTAAAAATCTGCGATTTCATCAATTTACTTAAGTATATCAAAAAAACAAAATTTTATTACACATACATACACATGCTCACGCCTTTTTCCCGTCGGGGTAGGCAGAGACAACAGATCGCCACTTGCTTCTATCCTTGCAAACCTCACGTGCTTCCTCTACATTCATTATTCTTTTCATACATGCTCGCCGGTTGCGGGTGCTTCGGACTTTTCCGTTTTTCAAGACGTCCCCAATTTGGTCCACGAACGTCTTACGTGGTCTGCCGCAACTGGCTTGCCCATACACCTCTGCCATATATATTTGATTCGTCAATCTTTCTTCACTCATTCTCTCTTTCACAAAATTTTATTAATTATAATTAAGTATTTATATTATTTTGAAATGCTTTTTTATATTTTAATTGGTTGTAGGTACATACCTATAACCACTTAAAACCAGGGAGGGTAACCATGGGATCCCATGGTTACCCTCCCTGGTTTTGCACGATAACGATATCTGAACTCCCACGACACCTGCGGGCTGAAATAGGTGCTCAGCACGAAAAATTGCAAACTGTTTATAATAATTATTTATCGTTACTTAATTATTGTAATATAATAAATAAGTGATTTACACTATAATATTCATGTAGCGTAGCAATTGTAAGTAATAATTTTCTAAAATAAATAGACGGTGTTTAAATAAGTAGGTATTTTTTTCATGTGGAGGCCCTAGCCTCCTTAACCTTGTCAGACGTTGTCGGCTTTTTCTACGAGATCAAAGGCGTCAAACTACTGTATGTCTTTATACTGTGGTAGAACTGTGATGTAGGTACTTACAGTTGAACAACTTCCCGCTAGACCACCATAAGGGCGAGAATCGCTCAGCAAGACATCGTCGCTTCCAGTACTAATTTACACGCACATTGACACTCGTATACAAAACCAGTTTCTAGTGTGCCTCGACTCTATGAGCGAGCCAAGGGATTTTTTCAAACTGGTCCAGCGCCGACTTGTTTGATTGTACATATGCCACACGCGGTCACGCATCCTAGTGGTAACTTGTGTAAGTTGATTAATTAATTTTGCCGATCTATTATAAACGGCAAGTGAAGTCACGCTATGAACGCTACGGATTTTCACTGTTATTAGCTCTACAATCCAATGATGTTACAAAAGTAAAAAGAAGTAGATAGGTACGTTATAAGCGTACCAAAAGCAGGACGCTAAACGTAAGCCAGTTGGCAAGTCTGACATGTGTGTGTGACGTCGCGAGCCGGCGGCGTGTGAAATATAATGTGTGCGTTAGTGTATCGTTTCTACGGATTGATTACTACGTAGGTAACTTATCTAACTCTTTCTTGTAATATCATTGCTACAATCAATATGTTTGAACTAAGGTGAGGTCGATACTTCACAGTTCATACGTTGTACAAACTACTCGTAATTATAAACTCACTCAGTTTTATTGAACAACAACTCCTTAGTACCGATGCGTAGTTTGCGCGTATGCCGACCTGTCATGGCGTAACTAGTTCAGTAGACCTTTGTTCACAAGAAATAACAGCTGATTTCAAAACAGCAATCGCTTAGTATCAGATAGAAAACTCGACACCAAATAAAATTCTCCCATTGACGTACAGTAACTCTGAAGCAAATTAGGAGAGAATGAAGTCCAGAAATTTTTTTGGTCTCGCCTACGAAACTCAGTGTAGGACTCACTCTATACATACATAGTCTCACGCCTATATCCCCGAAGAGGTAGGCAGACGTATATTGCTACACCCACGTTTCGCCAGATTTATTTAAGTCCCATGTAATAGGGGGCGAGCCTATTGCCGTACCGGGCACATTCCCAGACTCCGAGCTGCTACTGAGAATTTCCTAACTAAAAACCGAATAACACTTTGCCCGACCCGGGGATCGATCCCGAGACCTCCCAATCCCACGCGCACATCTATGCCGCGAGACCAACGAGGCAGTCCTCGGACTCACTCTGTGCCATTCAATATCGGAGTTTAGACCTCGGTCTAGGGAGAGTGTGAGATTACTCTAAAGGCGGTCGTTTTGGGGACCATAGGGGTTCATTTCATTTCCCGGAATTCCCACGGGATCGGTAGAAAACGGTTAAATTAAAAAAGCGATTATCACCCTTATGGTGGTCTAGCGGGAAGTTGTTCGATTGTACATCAGAGTTCTACCATGCTTCGGAGGGTACGTAAAGCTGTCGATCCCGGTGCTTAGCTGCGGGCATCGTTTAGTAAATAATTTAAGGGTTACAATTATTGCACGAGTTTATACTTTCTCTGGAAGTTAGCTGATATATTGAAGAGTAAATTATGGTTTGCTGGGAAGCGTAGAAACACGGCATCATTTGGTAGTACATTCAATAACTTTTAGCATCAATCCGCAGAGGTACCTCGTGCTTTGTCATAGAATGTTGTGCTCTAACATTCGGCAATATCGCTCAAGAAAATTCACTATGACGACTTTTATTTAAGTAAATATTACGAGGAAAGTCTCTGAGGCCTTTTCTCACGCATTTTCCATATCTCACTACATGACTAGTAAATGCATAGGGTTCCCACCAAGAACTTAGGGTCCCAAGACAACCTCACCTGCAAGTGGTGCACCTGCCGATCAACGGATGAGGCTCTGGCAAACAAAATATCCCGATAAGCGGCAATAGGCTCGCCACCTATTACGTGGGATCAAAACACTGGCTAAAAGTGGGCGTTTAATATGCCTCTGTCTACAAACAGGCGTGAGTCTATGTGTTATGTATGTACGTATACCTATAGAACCGTAAAGCCGGTATTAAAATATTTGAAAATATATTTTCACTTTTAGAATCGTAAAGTTTAAAACAATGTCTAGACTTTGTTATATCCAAACACTAGATTCTGATAACATCACAAGGAAAAATAATTCATAAACTGTGCGCCCTAAACGACCATGAATAGTCAATTAGATACTCCTTTGTGTACACCTACAGATTGTATGCGAACGGACTTCAAGTGCAATTGTGATGAATTGATAAGCAATTTAAAAAAAACTGATTAGGAATATTATTCAAGAGAAGTCCTCTGGAATTGTGCTAAATACGTATCAATGTAGCAGTCCACGGAGGAGCGTAACTTAGTACTAGTGGAACAATCGGAGCCGAACATATTATGCGAAAAATCTTATTTACTCTTTTTAGGACTCAGCACCACTTTATACTCCCAAAGTTTCACCCTGATTCAATCATTTCAATAGGCGTTCGATGCATGCCTTCAAGATCAGATCGTTGAAGAACTTGATGCTAGCCAATCCGTGTGATAAATTACTATTAAATCGAGGAGAGATCTCAGGTTGAACGATATCTCCTCGATTTAATTTAAATCACAATAAGAGGTCTGTCTCTTCATATTACAAGAAGACAATTTGATGACATCCTTCCAAAGAGTTTGGTTTCAGTTGCATCCAATTTCGTTTTTATGGTTGAGATTACTGGTTTGCCAGTACATGAGGAAATTATAATTATCCAGTATTACTTAATATTGCTATCTCCAAGATAAGGTTGGACTAAAATATACAAATATTGCTCCTATGGAAAGTTTAGGGATTGAATCCAAATCCCCCGTGGGATCTATCTCCTGCGACCTAATGGGGGCGCACCATTGTTGCGTCGCGGTGGGGCCGCAGAGGAAGAGGAGATGCGGTGTTGTCAGGTTGCCGTCCTCCCTATCCTCTGCGGCCGCTGGGTGTTTTGGCGGCGGAGCCCAACACTTTCATCCGCCGCCAAGCAGGTTGTGCCTTCGCGCTATCCACCGGGGTGTCAGGGTAGAATGCTAACGCGACCTCCTGGCGCCCCCAAAATGGCGTTGAAGTATGCGCTGTGGTTTTAGTGGGTATTACGGCCTTGCACTCCAGCCGTCGAGTCCCACATACGTGCGTAAATGCATTTCCACAGCGAAGAAAAAAAAAGGGATTGAACCGACTTCGCGGCGACGCACTGATAGCGGTGAGGCTACTGAGTACTAATTAATATGTCTGCCGATATTCCAGTCGTTGTGGGTCTTCCCCGAGCTCTTGCGGTTTCACCGACGTATCACGTCTCAGCCTTGATTGATTCCGTTATATTGAAAGTAAATACGACGTAAGGAGGCTTCGATTACGTGTTATTGATGCGTAACATGGCCTTACTTATAGCTGAATTTTGGAATATTTATACAAAACTCCTAGTGGAAAGACTACTAGGCAAATAAACCCACGGTGAGACCCGCTGTCTTTTTGAAGTCATGTACGAATTAAATTGTAAATCATCGCTTGCAAAACAGTGAATGCAAACATTGTGAGGGAATCTGCATGTCTGAGGAACGCAATAATATTTTCGAAAGGCAAGTTAGGTCTGCGCACTTTGCTTGTCTAATGTGGTCTAACCTCACTCATAGTGAGAAGATGCCAGTGCTCAGTTGACAGTTTATACACAGGGCTGGGCTATTATTCAGTAGATATTTAATTTTGATACTATTTCGCGTCCGCATGTAACTAAACAGAGTCGCTGTTTTATTGTCTATTTGCGTAGTTCGTCTAAAATGCGCCACATATCTTGATACGGTTCACACTATCATTTAGATAATGACTGTCTTCCGGTAGGCGACACTGCATGTATTTAACGTAGATATTTATGCGATTAAAGTTGCGTAAAGAACCAGACGTACAGACGAATGCTTGCCATCAGTTGGACTCTGAGAGTCACGAATGAGGAAGTCTTGTGGCGTATTGGGAAGAAACGAGAGCTCCTACGGACTTTCAAAAAGAGAAAAGTTGCGTACTTGGGCGGTGTGCTCCGGCACGATAAATATGGACCGTTGCAACTCATAATGACGGGCAAAGTCGCTGGAAAGAGAAAGTTCGGGCGAAGAAAGAAATCCTGGCTTCGCAACATCAGTGAGTGGACGGGAATCACGAGTGCTGCCGAGCTGTTCCGCCTCGCTAAAGACAAGGAGAAGTACACGGAGCTAACGGCCAACCTCCACTAGTTGGAGAGGCACTGAAAGAAGAAGAAGAAAAGAAGCAGAGATATCACAGTATTAAAATAGTACCATTGACATAGGTATATGTTATCGTTCAACCATCAGTCTGTTCGTGGCCAAGGTCATGGTTTGAACTGATGCCAAACTGAGCGTAACTTCCGTGTTACTTACGGCCAGTTCGAATATTTGATCTATCCATGGTTTTGGCTACTGTTATACATATCTACTGTATTAAGTATACCTATAAAATTCTTGCTTTACTGACTGACAGACAACATGGCCAAACCCACTGGGCGTAGGAAGCTGCAATTTGGTATACTGTATGTTACGGCACATCACTTATTCAAGGGGCAATACTGGTCACAAGGTCGTCGAGGTTGGTCATGTAATTATCTTTATATTTTTTTGACGTTAATTCGACAATTTTCTTCAAAATTAAGTAAAGTTGTTAATTCGTAACACAGTATGTTCCTTGGGGGCGGTAGGGTGCACTAAGAAGAGATTACCGAAATTCTCACGGCACAGGGTAGAGACGATTAAATTGATGATGTGCACCGCTATGGGCGGGCACAACCGCAAGGATGCCCAATAGCAGGAAACGGCAACAGTGAAGGCCTAGGAGGAGTTGGCGCGATGAATTGGACGCCTTTAGGAAGGAATGGCAAGAGCTCGCGTCTGATCGCAACAAGTGGAAGATGGAAGGGGAGGCCGTTGCCCAGCGGTGGGACATAAATTAGGCTTCTAATAATACTTAATAATAAAATATAAAAAAATGTGCGGACGCAGCTGGGGGCATCCTCTATTTCACCTAATTTGTATGGAACTGATAACAAATGTGTTTCTCTGGTAGGCGAATCTATGGATAGATCAAATAGACCACCGGTTAGTTGTAGGTTTTAGCACAGATTCGATAATAGTTGTCGCTATACGATTTCACGGTTCGCGTATCCGTTTAAGCGGACACCTCGTCGTGATGTCGTCGATTATTGTGGATTTAATGCGGTGGGTACTGCGCACGCCGATTTGCTGAGGGTTCTAAAACGGTCTAGCCTAGAGGTCTATCTGCCTAACATGATCGATCATGAGTCGTCGGATGGCTGAACCTATAGTATTTTGTTTAATTTCGATTTAAAGCCGGTCGGCGTTGTTCACGCTGATTCGTTCATAGAGACTTGACTGCACGGTTGGCGTAGTGGTTTAAGTGGACGTATCGCCGCTTGACACTGCGCCGAGTGTTGTGGGTTCGATTCCCACACGAGAAAACACTTTGTGTGATCCATAAATTGTTGTTTCGAGTCTGGGTGTTAAATTTAATGTCCTCGTTAGATGTATGTTTGTAAAGCCCCCCGCAACACAGGATTTAGTCATAATGCGGGAGTTGTCTAAAAAACAAAGAAAAGGACTTCTCTACAACAATCTGGCCTTGATGTATACTTGCCTACAACGGTAGAGATAAGTTGTCATAATATTTTATAATATAACTAGCTGACCCGGCAAACGTTGTTTTGCAAAATTTTTTTTTTTTTGAAAAATAGATGTTGGTCTATTCTCATAGATACCGGATAAGCACAAAAAAAATCATCAAAATCGGTCAAGCCGTTTCGGAGGAGTATGGGAACGAAAACTGTGTCACGAGAATTTTATATATTAGATATTCTACGACATTCAGACCCCGTCTAGTCCCAAACTAAGCAGAGCTTGTACTATGGGTACTAGATAATGGATGAACATACATATTATAAAATACTTTTTGTTTGTAAATACATACATATTATACATAGAAACACCCAGACCAAGACAAACATCAATGTTCATGCACACAAATGTTTGACTTGAGCGGGAATCGCTAGCTCTATTTTAGGTTCCACAAATGTTGCCTTTACAACTACTTACATACTTACGTGTTCATCAACTACAACAAAGAATGTACCTACTGCTTTAAGTATCTTCCTGGGGAAGTAGGTACCATTGAAATCATAAACTTGTTAAAAAGATTACTACGGACAAACAGAAACACAGATAGATCAAAAAATTTAATTAAAAAGGTTCTTTTAAAATCATGATCTCATCAACAGCCTTTGATAGTCCACTGCTGGACTGGGCCTCTCCTTTGAAAGGAGGAATTGGCCTACTATACCACGCTGGCCAAGCGGGTTGGTATAGGGTTTGTATCAAGTTTTCTTTTCCTTCTCTTGCAGTGCTGTTCTCTGCATACTATGCTCCCTCTGTTGGTTCTTACGACACCCATGGGATGATATGGGGTGGTGACAATTCGTATTCTTAATCCGTCACCACACGGTCAAATCATGATATTTTGCATGAAATATATTATACACGATACAAAATACAATAAGGTCATGAGAAAAATAGCTCTTTAAATCACAGACAGACACTTCAGTTTTATTCAATCATACGTATAAAAAATCAACAAATATCAAACAAAAATATGCTTATTCATACACATCGATGAATACCATAACATGATAAGAATGAAGCCTTGTATTCATTAGACAACATTTGTTGATAAACACTGTTTATAAACAGTTTATAAGCAGTGTTTCATCATCTCTAGATACAGTTTATAAACAGTTCATAAACAAATGTGATGAAACATTGTTTCTGAAACATGTTGCCGTGTTCCCCAATCAAACGGAGAACAAGCCGAAACATTTTGTTTATAAGCAAAAGTCAACATATGTGGACGTGTGTTGCGCGAGTTTATTAACATGGAAGTAGTGTGGTCCAACAACCAAGTTTCGATGCTCTTAGAGCTTTATCAACAGCATCATGTACTTTGGAACTCTTCAAATAGAGATTATAAAGATAAATATAAAAACAATGATGCTTCGGCCGATATTATATAAACACGTCCTAAACAGTTTATCAACAAATGTTGCCTAATGAATACGAGGCTTGACAAAATGATTTTGCTATTAAAATGATAATAGAGCATAGACATGACTTGGCGTTTGGCCAAAGAACTAATGTAAATTTTCAAGTATCTAACCCTTGTTTGTGACAAACGTTGGACTTAATCAAAGGCAGCGATAGCCTAGTGGAGATACCAACAGACTGCCATGCAAAGGGTATCGGGTTCGAATCCACGGCGCGGTGACCAATGAACCAATGACTTTTCAGAGTTATGTGCGTATTAAATTGTCAATTATTGCTTGTCCCGTGCCTTAGAGAGCACGTTAAGCCGTCGGTCCCGGTTGTCATGAAGATCTTTGACAGTCGTTATAGGGCGTCAGTACTTAGCTTCTAAATAAACTGACACTAGTCTAAACCATGGAATATTACTATCCCTTCGGGTTGCGGAGATCAGACAGGCAGTCGCTTTGTGGAAAAGCTAATATTCAGCCAAATCCGGTTAGACAAGTAAGCGAACCCCAGATTGAAACTGGGATAACGCTAGGAGAATGATGTTGGATTTAATCAAATAACGACCTTTGAGAGATGGTCTAAAGAAATGTAATTGGAACTGAATGGCGTATATTCATCATCATCATCATGAGCATGCCATTGTCCACTGCTGGACATAGGCGATACTGGCCTCTCCAGCGGCACGCCACTGAGCCCGATTTTCGACTCTTCGTGTCCAGCCGCTGCTGTAGCATTAAAAAAGCCTACATTTTTTTTTTATTGTAATATGCGGCAAACGAGCAGACAGATATGCCTGATGGTAATCGATTTTCTGTGAGAGGGTAGTACTTCCCCGGTCGAGGCGGCCCCTTCATGCTGAAATCAGCAAGGCTCTACTAGCTATAATAATAAATCCAGCAGTTAACTTCAGCACGCAATCATAATAATTAAATAGGTAGTTATTTGCTGTTGGTGATTACGGTGTCACTGTTCCTTGATCAACAGATTCAATAAAATAAATGTACTGACACAAACGTAAAATATCAGAGGTTTACGACATTCAAAGTCAAAATCAAAAGCATTTATTCATCTAGGTCACAAGGTGACGCTTATGAACGTCAAATTTTAAAGTACAGTCGCGGTCTGAAAGTGTTTACCACCTTAAGGCTTATAATTGCATGAACACATCAATGACACAAGGACGACGATATTGTACTAGGCATAAAGTAAGGCAGTAAGGAAGGTACTAGCAATGAATACAGAATTTTAAATATCTATGCTCTATGGTACTAGGCAACCAATCTGTGATAACATGCGTTGCGTAGCAACTAGTGTCAATAACGATTTATTATTTCACATTTATAATATACGTTCATTTAATTACAATAGTGATATTTACACTGAAACTAAAATATTTGTAGTCTTCAAATAATGTAATTTTAAACTTGCTATTTACGATTTTGGTATTTGTAAATAATAAGTTTATCAAATGACTTTTACATTGACAGATTATAATGAAAGGGATGGCGAAAATACGACATCCTGAATATAAAACCTTTTTGAAAAAATACAATATTTATATCGTCTAGCGTAAGACTGCCTCGTTGTTCTAGCGGTAGTGCATACGAAAGCTGATCATGAGGTCTCGGGTTCGGGCCGGGCTCGGAAAATGTTGCTAAGGTTTTCTGTTAAGAATTTCTTAGTGACAAATTATTAGGAATTTCTGTCAAAAAATACTTAATAATTAGCCCGAAGTTGGCGGTGTTTCATCCCCGTGCATCAGAAAGCACGTTAAGCAGTCCCGGCTGTCATGATCTATGGCAGTCATTAGTGGGAAGTCAGTGTCCTCAAAAATACCTACTGACTACTGGTCTAACCTTTGAATGATGTTAGATGGCAGTCGCTTCGTGTAAAAACTGATATTCAGTCAAATCTCGGTAGACCAGTAATAGCAGGTCCCTGGGCTCCGAAGCGCAAGCTTGGGATGCAACTAAGAAAATGCTAGGGTGATGATGATGATGATATCGTCTAGCGAAAATCAGGGCGCGGTCAGACTGTGAGCTATAATGATAGTGGATGGTATGCTAGTCACGTTAAAGCGCATGCTGATCACATAAGTGAGCTTTTGTTTAGATAGTAAGTACCATTTTATTACAATAAGTAAGTGTTTTTATAATAATATTAAAATACAGAACTTTTACAGCAAAATAAATGCAATTCTGTCATTATGTCAGATTATTTCATCGACCTAAAAATATTCATACTCTTTTTGTTTGAATCGATGACTTACCAATGATTGAAAAGTAATAAGTACTCAGATATAGCATTTTAGACCTTGCTGAACCCAGCGTGACAAATAATGTAATTTGAAAAGTGCTAAACATTTTTAGACCGCGACCGTACATTACTTAATGCTTCTACATTTACATTTACTGCCCATTCGCAAAGCAATAGGTAGAACATCGAGAAAGAACGGGCAATAAAACTCGTGGCCACTCTTTTTAATCGCCAGTGTTATGAATGAATACAAGCGCAGAATGCGATGATGATATTCGCCAATAATACTGGTCACTGGGTCACATAGTCACATTATAATGCGTCGCGGACATGCTATTATGTTATTGGCACTTTCTATGGTGACGCCATGACCAACCGGATACTACATTATTTTTGTTTTTTCTTTATATTCTCACGCCTGTATCCCCGAAGGGGTAGGCAGAGGCGTAATATTGCACCCACATTCCGCCATGAATTTTTAGGTCCCACGTAATAGGGGGCGAGCCTATTGCCGTTACCGGACACATCACCAGTCTCCGGGTTGCTACTGAGTCCCGACCCGGGAATCGAACCCGGGACTTCCGATCAGCAGTCGCATACGCTATCCACTGGACCACGGAGGCAGTCCATTATTTTTGTCTCGCGGTTGAAACCCTGCCTTCTTCTCGGCATTTGGAGGTTCATCTTCTCTCTACTTTTCGTTTGAACAGCACACTAGTGGCGAATACTACCGCTACTAAGAAGCTGTTTGCAAACGAGAGAACTATTAGGTACTAGAGTAAGGTAGTAGAGCCTTGCTGATTTCAGCATGAATGGGCCGGCTCGACCGGGGTGGTACTACCCTCTCACAGAAAACCGACGTAAAGTAACAGTACCTAAACTGTTGCGTTTCGTTCGGTAAGTGTGCCGGAGGCCCTATCCCCTATTCCTTCTCCCTCATCCCACTCCTGATCCTATCCCTTTTCCCAACCCCAAGGGGCGGCAACGCACTTGTGACTCCTATGTTGTTGCTTGTGTCCATGGGCGGCGGTAATTGCTTACCAAGGCAGAAGCTAGATCATGCCGTGACGCAAATGTTTTTGCAATTAGTATGAGAGATCTAATTTATGACCAGCAGTGGAACTTAGGCTGGACAATGAATATATTTAATATCCTGGCCAAGTCTGTGACTTATGCTAAGAATAGTAAGTAAGTAAGTAAACTAGAAAAATTGGGCAAGTGCGAGTCGGATTCGTGCACGAAGGTTTCCGTACCATCATCTATAAAAGAAAATCACGTTTGTTGTATGTATACTTAAATATTTTTTAAGTTTCTACCTGTTTATTAAGATCGAGTAACAAATTGCTTAAAAATTACGTTTGTTGTATGGGAGCCCCCCTTTACTTTTTTATTTTTTTACTTATTTTGAAAGGTAATATACAACTACATATTCTGTGAAAATTTAAAGCGTCTACCTGTTACAGTTAGTACTTTTGAGCAAAAAATACGATAAAATAACACGTTTTTTGTATGGGACCCCCCCTTAATATTTTCATTTTTTTATTTTTAGTATTTGTTGTTAGCCGTGTCGTTGACGGCATAGAATACAAGTGTCACCACCCCCTATCTTCCCGTGGGTGTCGTAAGAGGCGACTAAGGGATAATACGATGCAAATACCATCTTTGCGTAAAGACGGAAAACTCGACATCACACCCTATACGACTGCCTCGTTGGTCTCGCGGCATAAATGTGCGCGTGGGATCGGGTTCGATTCCTGGGCCGGGCAGTGTTATTGGGTTTTTCTGTCACGAAGTTCTCAGTAGCAGCACGGAGTCTGGAAATGTGCCCGGTACGGCAATAGGCTCGCCCCTTATTACGTGGGACTAAAGTATATCTGGCGAAAAGTGGGTGTAGAAATACACCTCTGCCTACCCCTTCGGGGATAAAAGGCGTGACGATATGTATGTATGTATGTATGTATTTGTTGTTATAGTGGCAACCGAAATTTGTGAAAATTTCAGCTTTCTAGCTATCACGGTTTATGAAATACAGCCTGGTGTCAGACAGATAGCGGAGGCTTAGTAATAGGGTCCCGTTTTTTACCTTTTAGGTACGGAATCCTAAAAATGAACCATTAAATAAGCTAAAAATGTAATAGGTATGTGAGTTTTATTAATGAACGAATCATGCAACAAATCTAGCTACAATGAAATTCAAAACAACAGACAATATCAGTACATAAAGCCAAGGTTATTTTTTGCGATAAGAACACATTACAAAGAGAATATTTTTTTTGCTTTTCAGTTCATTCGTGAGTTGGTATATTTTTTTACAGATTTGAAGCATATAATATGATATATCTTAAACTGTACACTCGGGTTTTATAAGAACTAGATTAGCAAGAAGTTTGGGCACGTGGAGCGAATGAGTGAAGAAAGAATGACGCACCAAATATATGAGGCTAACGTGTATGGGCAAGCCGGTCGCGGCCGACCTTGTAGGACATTCGTCGATCTAATTGTTGACGTTCTGAAAAACGGAAAGGTCTGAAGCACCTGGAACCGGCGAGCATGTAACGTAATGAATGTAGAGGAAGCGCGTGAGGTTTGTAAGGACAGATGCAAGTGGCGTTCCGTTGTCTCTGCCTACCTCGACGGAAAATGGCGTGAGTTTATGTATGTAGATTAGAAAGTAAACCATACGAATAACGATTCAGTTGAACACATAATATATATTTATCATCTAAATAGCTTCAGCCGTTGAAGTGTTAATATAACACTTGGGAAGACACCTTACCCTTCTCATAGTGGGAAGAGGCCCGTGCCCAGCAGTGGGACAGTATTATTAGGGCCGATGATGATGATGATAACCGGCGTGGCGTAGGCAGAGACTACAGAACGCCATTTGCAACGATCCTGACATACCTCTCTTGCTTCATTCACTTCCATCAAGTTTCTCATGCATGCTCATCTGTTTAGGGTGCTTCTGACCTGGTCCTTTTTTTAGGATGTCTACAATCTGGTCATCGAACGCCCGCCTTCGTCCTGTCCCATTCATATTCGCCTTATATATCTTCTTTGTCAGTCTTTCGTCATCCGATGCTGGTATATGTAGGTATAACTGGCTTCCAAGCCGCTTATCAACAGAAAACGTCTTTATATTATCTTCTTACGTACAAGCAATGGCGACGAACGAGTAAAAAAATCATTGATAAACATAATTTTGTATAAATAGTTTCGTCACTCAACAGGAAATCAGGAAATAGACATCACTGGTTTACCTTTATTCAACAATTGATTAATCCATTCAGTGTTGTGTAATAATAGGGAAGAATCAAAGAATGAACAATGACATCAAAGTTAGTTCGCAAGGTAATTAATTGTGTAATCCCAGTACGATACTTAAACGCGATTGTCTGTGAAGGTGAATTGATGTTTGATGATCTTTCACGGAATGTCTTAGGCTGGTTTCAGACCAGACCGCTGTTTGACCGGCGCCCGCGCCGGTGGCCGGCGCCAGTCAAACAGCGCGTTTGGCGCGCGGACCACTGTGAAACGAGTTCGCGTTTCTCTTTGCAATGTATGAAGCTTCGGCAGCGTCGCCAGCCGACGGCGCGGCGCGCGTCTCACACGCGGCGCGTTTGAACTGCGTGACTATGAAAAGCTACTATTAAACTAGTGTACCTAATTCTAAGCGCGCGCGTCTGGACAGCGCCGCTCACCGGCGTGACTCTGAAACCAGCCTTACTAAACGGATTTGATGGAACAAATTAAGTGTACTGAACGTCGATCGAATCAAGATGACGTGAAGTGGCCAAAGTTGTACTAAGCCTACAGTTTAGGTAAGTATGTATTTTACATGTACGTGAAATACGTACCTCAGCAAACGTACCTACGTGCCTTACTTAGTGATAACATCTCAATATATGCAACATGTATCGTTCTCAGTGACCAAACCACTGAGAACGAGGATATACCTAATATTGGTTTAGGGGGTTGGGAGGGAGATTTGATCCCGCGGAAGTACTCAGACACTTTTGAGGCCATCATCATCTTGAGTCCTCCAGAAGAGGGCTATGGGGTCTTCTGGATTTGAACTTGAGCATACTTTTTATCAATGGTTTCAGCAACAGAATAAGAGAACCAACTGATGCTACAGAAATTATCATCACTTCGATAGTGGCTCTAAATCCTTGTTTCACTTACTGATTGTGAGATTAATAATCTATGTTGTCTTTTTTTAAACACAAAATGAGATGTTAAAATAAACTTCATACCTACTCAGCAACAAATAGCGCGTGTTACATTTGACATGTCCTACGTCATAAGTAATAATTTATTTAACGGCTTTTCATACTACTTAAGTAATAAAAAACCTCTGTATTCATGCAATCTAAGACAAATTTATCTAGCAAATCCACAGAATTTGCGTTAATACAAGTACCTAAGTATAAACGAGAAACTTATGCCGCTGTTGCCACAAGACCAACATTAAAACTTATTTGTCTTCAAGTAATAATGGCTTGTGATGTTGTAATATTGAGTATGTCTAGTAAATTGAGGATAATCTTGGGAAATTCCTATTTTCTAACGTAAGTAAACACTTGGTGATAGACAAACAACTAAAACCCAAAGCATTCAAGAGAATAACAGTCGAACAACAAAGTAACTAGCCTGTATAATACTGGCATTACAGTGCTGATACCAACACATTGTTAAAGGTAGTAGAGCCTTGCTGATTTCAGCATGAATAGGCCGGCTCGACCGGGGAACTCTCACAGAAAATCGACGTAAAGTAACAGTACCTAAACTGTTGCGTTTCGTTCGGTGAGTGAGAGTGCCGGAGGCCCTATCCCCTATTCCTTCTCCCTCATCTCACTCCTCCTCCTATCCCTTTTCCCCACACTAAGGGGCGGCAACGCATTTCCGACTCTACTGGTGTTGCTTGTGTCCATGGGCGGCGGTAATTGCTTACCATCAAGCGATCAATCTACTCGTTTGCCGCCTATTAATATAAAACAAAAACATTGTGATGCAGTGGGTCCCTCACAATCACCCACCACAAACTTTTCAAAGTTATGTGCATGTTTACTTAAATAATTGTTCATTATCACTTGCCCTGCTGGTATGAAGATCTATGAGAGTTGTTATGTGGTGTGCATTTGGTTGTGTTTGTAAAAACCTGCACAATAGGATAATTCAGGATTCATTCCAACAATATAAATTCTAAATACTTAATTAAAACCTTCATAAATTTATACTGGTGAATTTTTTTTTTAATCTCATGTCATGCCAGGGTATACAGTTGCAGTACAATTCTAGTACTTATTTCGTACGCCATAAGAATGAAGTGTTTAGCTGTGTGTTGCCCTGTGTACACCAAGTAACAACTGCAAAAGACTATCCTAATAGACTAAAGCCTAGCCTTCTTCATGAGGAAAGTTTATTATATAAGTCATCACCATCAGGCCTTTATACTGTTCCACTGCTGGGCACGGGCCTCTTCTCACTATGAGATGGGTAAGGCCATAGGTTGGCAGACTTCACATGTCTTTCGAGAACATTATGGCGAACTCTCAGACATGCAGGTTTCCTCACGATGTTTTCCTTCACCGGTAAGCAAGCGATAATTAACAATTTAATACACGCTTAACTTCGAAAAGTAATTGGTGCGTGCCGTGGATTCGAACCCGAGACCCTCTGCAGAGAAGTCTCTCCACTCGGCTATCGCTGCTTTAGTTATTACAAGTCTGATAACATTAAATACTCAAGTTACGAATGTTACCGAAACAAATAAGTACCTAGCTCAACATTAATTATCATTTGATTTAAATTGAAATGAAATCAAGTCATTTACATACTCATGAGCTTGACCATCTTACTTGGTCATTTAGATTGTAGTATCTAACTTAATTTACAAGCATAGGTACATAATACCATTCTTAGATATTAGTTCCTAGTACTAGTAAGACTAATTTCTTATACAAAAGTATTTTCTGTGTGGCTCTGCATATTTTCAATAATATTCCAAGGAATATTATTGAATATATGCAATTATATATCTGCAATATAAGAGCAATTACTGAAGTAAAATCATTTAAAAAGAAACTCCATGAACTGTCCGAGTGAGCAAATGCTATTACTCTATGAAAGACTTCTTTGCAGACAAATCACTATTAAAATAATATAAGCTGCCTGGGTCATGATACGTTTTGTATACATACATGATGAGCAACATGTTTTTTCGAGTTGATGAAGTAGAAAGTAGGTACTTTTAGTTACAAACTGTTTACTGAAATTTATTAAAATTCATATTTAATTATCTAATTTATAATTTTAATCATTTAATATCAAATCTATACGAATATAATAAAGCGGAAGAGTTTGTTTGTTTGTTTGAACGCGCTAATCTCAGGAACTACTGGTCCGATCTGAAAAATTCTTTTTGTATACGATAGCCCAGTTATTCCGGCAGGCTATAGGCTATATAACATAACGCTTCGACCCTTTGGGGCCGGGCAAAAGGCTAAAAAGGCTAAAACATAATGTCGGCTAATCTCAGGAACTAGCAGTCGGATTTTAAAAATTGTTATTGCCTATGATAGCCCAATTATTCCGAATGGCTATAGGCTATATAAAATTACGCCACAACTTCTAGGGGCCAAACAAAAATAATAAAATGGTCAAACGAGAAGGGGGAGGGTTGGGTCAAAGGCAAAAAAGGCTAAACGAATAGGATACAATCTCTATGGGTATCGTTTTCGAGATTTTCGGGACGCTGATTAATAATATGAAATTTATTTAGTGATCCAAGATGGCGGACGGGAAATCAAAGATGGCGGATGAGAAAATTTTAAATATCAATATGGGTATCGCCTTCGATATTTTAAGGGTTGGAGAATCGAAATACAACATCTATTTCGTGATCAAAGATGGCGGATGGGCAATCAAAGATGGCGGATGGGAAAATTTAAAAAATCAATATTGGTATCGTGTCCGATGTTTAAAGGGGTGTGGAATCCAAATACAACATCTATTTCGTGATTCAAGATGGCGGATGGCAAATCAAAAATGGCAGATGGGAAAAATTTTAAAAATCAATATGGGTATCGTCTCTGATGATTTAAGGGATGGTGAATCCAAATACAACATCTATTTTGTGATCAAAGATGGCGGATAGGAAATCAAAGATGGCGGACGGGATTTTTTTTAAAGTCGATATGGGTATCGTTGCCGATATTTAAAGGGATGGGGCATCCAAATCCGACATCTATTTCGTGATCAAAGATGGCGGATGAGAAATCAAAGATGGCGGATGCGAAAGTTTTAAAAAATCAATATGTTTATCTTCTCCGATGTTTTAAGGGATGGCGAATCTAAATACAACATCTATTTCGTGATCCAAGATGGCGGATAGGAAATCAAAGATGGTGGACGGGATTTTTTAAAGTCGATATGGGTATCGTCTCCGATATTTTAAGGAATTTTATTAATAATATCTATTTTAATTTAAAAATACCATCTATTTCGTGATCAAAGATGGTGGATGGGATTTTTTTTTTTAATTAATATGGGTATCGTCTCCGATGTTTGAAGGGATGGGTAATCTACATTCAACATCTATTTCGTGATTCAACATGGCGGATGGGAAATCAAAGGTGGTGGATGGGAAATCAAAGATGGCGGATGGGAAAAATTTTAAAAATCAATATGGGTATCGTCTCTGATGATTTAAGGGATGGTGAATCCAAATACAACATCTATTTCGTGATCAAAGATGGCGAATAGGAAATCAAAGATGGCGGACAGGATTTTTTTTAAGTCGATCTGCTTATCGTCTCCGATATTTTAAGGAATGGGGAATTCAATATTATATAAAAATCTATGTTTGTTTTTGCATCATTTATAGACCCTGTAATGATAAGAGATTAAGCATTAAGAAAATGGTAACTTTGGAAAAGGGGCTTGGATAAAAGGGAATTAATTAAAAACTCTTAAAAAGGCGATACGGAGTTCGCTGGGTCAGCTAGTGAGTGAATAAAATGAAATGAGTAAGAAAGATACAAAATAGGTAAGTATATAGGTCTAAAACAAAGTCATATTGACAGTGATATGATAGCACTAAGTACTAACCTCACCACAGAACATGACGGTTCAATAAATTCATAAATATAAATTATATTGATTCATATAACACATGAGTAACTAATGCAAAAATAGTTTTTATCTGTTCTGAAACAGACATCCCATAATCTGGCGATTTTGCAAAACACAGTTGATTCATTATTTGAATGTGTAATATAATAATGTGATGTAAGTTTCCCAAATATTGTGATACTGATAAGGGACCGTTTTATATTTATCAATGTCTCCGTTGGAACTTAAGTACATAGTGACGATTTACGTGCAATGAAATCAAATGATTATCAAATGTGACAAAAATTGTTACAACCAACTTCAACTCAGAGCCTGTAGCGTCAGAAGGTATACATTTTGTAGACACACATTCAGGGAGTTTCAAGCTAAGATGGGTCAATATTAAAAATAAAAACTGTTTCTAATATTCTTCATTTTTTATGGAGATCTGAATGGGTATACTTTGTGTACAATGATTGAATGTTTGTAAAGTCCCCAGTAGGCATGACAACGATATATCAAAACGAATCTGAAATCCAATCCAAAGATTGCAGTCAGAAATCGTATTGTTTCGATATTCCAATATGAGAAAACCAATTAAAAAAAACGCAAAACAATACCACGATACCGCAAACAATCTAATCCGAACCAAACAGTGCAATCGCAACCAAACTGCAAAGTAAATCTAAAGCTTACGTTTTCAATAGTTTTCATATTCATTCGTTTTCTTTCAGTCTACCAAACAACTACTTAGTTAGTTAGAATGAGAGAGAGTGAATTATATTTCTTTTTCTTACTAACTTAGTGATTTGTTGAAAGAGGGAAAGAGATGAAGCGAATTGTCGCCAAGCAAGCAAATTGTTTTGGATTTTGGCAGTTTTATGAATTGCAGATTAAATAGAAAAAAATAAAACTACCTATCGAGGCGATAATATCTAATTCAGATTGCAACTATTTACCTACTTCATGTTTATTTTGAAAATTGCAAATAGTTATTAGGAATTTATGTTTGGAGAGTTTTATTTGACTTGATTGGTCTCATGCCTAAATTACAATAAGATTTTGATTGTTTATTCCTAGTGCAGGAGTTGTCTTGCGAATGAGAAATTGATGTATTGTTCGATATCTTAAAATTATATGTGTCACAAGTACAACCTTATGTTAAATCATAATATTATTTACTTAAGAACATAACAATTATATGAATTACTTTTAATATTTTCAAGCATGTAGAAAGCAGCCTATTGTGATTGTGGGATATATTTTCAAAGGATGTAGAGAAGTCTCAATGAAATTCTACTTATCCATTTACATTTAGACTTGCAGCTTCAAAATCATGTCATGTAGTAAGGATGAATTTGATATCAAAATAAGATATTTACTTAATAAATGCAAGTATTAAATACCTAGTACTTACAAAATCATATTGCAGAGTAGTATTTAATGATTTAAAAAACTTCCAAGTTAACTTAACATTGACTCAGTCACTACACACTCAGTCCAACATACATTTGTTTGTTTTTCTGTTTAACATTGCATTACCGTAAATCACACGGCAAAGTAATGGCTGATAACAATGATTGCCATAAACTGATAAGTAAATCTACGGTCTAATAGCTATCAATGAATGTGAAATATGCTGTGCAAAGATATGAGTCTTTATTGTATAATATACATACATAGACTCACACCTCATTCCCAAAAGGGTAAGCAGAGACTATTGAGCACCATTTGCAACGATTCTGACATATCTCTTTTGCTTCATACTCTCATCAAATTTCTCATCCATGCTCTTCTTGTGAAATATATTTATGTAATAGGCAACATGTTTAATTAATATGTTTATAATTATTGTAGGTTAGATGAAAAACAAAAGTCATCATGATACAGCCAGTTTTGTTAAGTTGTCCTCTATAAAGCACTTTAATTGACAATTAGGTAAAAGAAATATTAGAAGTAAGTAGGTATGTGTGCAGTACAAAATCATTTAAAAATATGTTTTAGCGTCAGCTGTTTTTACCCTTCAGGAGTTTTCTGTTCTGGTGTCACTGCTATCATATAGTATACATGTGATGATTTCATAACAGTATATTATCTGAGCTGTGTCAATATAAAAAATTACAATATGGTGATAGGATGTGGTTCTTATCTAAATTCTGCTAGATTTTATGCACACATTCTTATTTACAAGGCAAGTACAAATGCTTGTAAAGTACTATGAATATTGTGATACCATCAGTTTTAAATCTACTTACTGTTATAGGTATTTCTTTCAACATTATCTTGTCAAATAGGTTTTTATTAATCTTAATGTCTCTTAAGTATTTAATTAAGTAGGTACTTAAAGTTTTATTTTAATCTAATGCCTGAAAGACAGTCTAAAGAATCGTGTATCCATGCCCTTATCAGAACTTTGCCAGGGACACAATGATTTACAATTAGTATTATGTAAAACAGTATCAAGGAGTGAATATACAAAGTAATGAATATTTAATGTGTGGTCTGAAGTCATTACACTTATGAAAGCATAACGATATCATTTTAACTCTCTATCAACAGAGTAAAGAAGATCAAAGTAAACATGTCAATCACAAAGTTTCGTGGCGCCAATGGTTCTAAAATGCGGCGCATATTCGCCGATATGATAATTAAATTAACACTTACAAATCATCGTCGGAACTCGCTGAACTGTAGTTGATTGGAAAGCCGACGCTTTTTTTCCAATCTTTATCCACGTTTGCATCCATTTTCAAATACACAAAAACTTTGAAAACGTCTCAAATAATATTCCCGCTCAACAACACATAGTCTCACGACAACACAATAAATTGCACTTTAATCACCCACAGAATTAGCACAGCACTGCTTGGAAATATGTTCCACACAAAAGAACATGGTCTAATATTTTTTTCCAATTAAAATAACCGGTAGTATTATCAAATTTACCGAGCGCCCATGTCTCATCACGCGGTGAACGAAACAACTAAAATGTCAAATTGACAATTTGGGATCGTGACGTCTACCGTCTACGCTACAGATAAAATTTTGGTACAGATAAGAATGACATTTGGGTAATCGATTAATCAACAACACGGTTTACTATAATAAATCGATTATTCAATAACTCTACGTGTCGTATTATTTCAACATCGCTATTATATACTTAAGAATATGTTATGTACGTACTAGATGTAGTATTTAGGACATTTGCGTTGTTCAAATGCTTTGTACGGATATCCCTGCAAAGCAATCTAGTGTCACTTTGACTTTCCTGCGGTGTGGTTATTTTTCTTCATTTATCTGCGTGGCGACGATATATCGGTTAATTCGAATCAGAACTTGTATCTGTAGTAGCGTTAAGGCCCATTTAGATGGACAGAGTTTCTCGACTCGAAGATGCGATTATATAAAGAATATAAAAAAGTTTCTTCGTCTAAACATACACACACCATATACACTTCTCGCTCCTTCACTTTGGCGACAATTGCTTCGCAAGGAATATTGATTGTGTCCGTGTAAACAGAATTCCAAAGCAATAATCGTATTCGAGATTTTGTGCCAGTTGCTACCATGAGTGCAATGCGCGAGGGTGTTTTAATTATATCTGCTCTTCTAAGACAATTGTTAATTAAACGGAAACGGAAAAGAAAATGTTAGGTTAAAAAATGGATAGCGAGAAGAAACAATTTTGGAGCATCTTTTGCTCTGTGAGCACAACACGTTGTGCCTTGAACTAGGTACATTATTGTAAGATCCAGAGACATTTAAAATATGTTTCTGGTTACGAAAGCCCAATTTTCATATTTACTTCAAAAAGTTGGATCTACTTATACAACGAAAAGTTACAAATACCTAAAGCTATAGCTGCTCGTACAAAATTGGAAATAACTTTAAAGTTTCTGGCTACAGGGGATACCTTTCGAACATTATCAGAAATTTTCAGAGTATCTAGGCACGGTAATATAATCTAACAGTATTGTAACTCGGCCGTCTTCGTGAGTTATATACCTACCAGACGCGCCGCATGCGAGCTGCGGCTAGGGCTTGTAATTATTCGACGTTTTTAGAAATTCGAATATTCGATATTTTTTCAGGAAGTATTCGAATTATTCGAATATTATTCGAATATCAGCTGTTTCTTTTAAACCTTAATTAAATAATTTATAAACACTTAATAAACAAGTCTCAGTTGAATATTTTTATTTATTATATAAAATTGAATCACCTTTCAGTAACATACATACTTTGGCATTCTAATTAAACAAAAAGCAATAATCTGTATTCACAACAAAACCTAAGTCTTAAATTCTAAGGATTTTGAGAATCATTGAGATCAAATCGTGGTTGCGTAATTTTTGACATAATAATATCTCTCTTGCTTCATTCACTCCCATCAAGTTCTTCTGCTTAGGGCACTTCTTACCTGTCCTTTTTTTAGGATGTCTACAATCTATACTGAACACACTTGCCTTAAATATCTTCTTTGTCAGTCTTTCGTCATCCATCCTCTCCATTTCCCAACAACACTCTCTTATCACACAACTAAAAAATAAACCACATACTTCTCAGTGCTCATTTCTACAGCATTTATTCTACTTTCTAGTCTCTTCTGCCATAGCCAACTTTCACTATTCGCGCCATTTCTATTTCTTTCTCTATTCGCGCCTTTTTGGACACGCTTTGGCTGTTGATAAATGCCTTCGGAGCTCCATTCACACCTATTACCTACATTAACCCTTCTTTCAGTATCTTGTTCATTCTTACCATCTCTTGTAAATAGCGTACCTAAGTACACAAACTCATTAACTTGCTCCACTCGTTGTCCATCGATAATAAATCATAACATTACAAGCCGTGACGGTTTCCTCCTTTTCAAAAACTATAACTTTCATTTTACTTACATTCCCTTTTTCTCTAAAGCACCATCCATGATTGTTACCGTCTCCTGCAACTTCTCCGCTGAAGATGCAAGTATTACCTGATCATCAGCATAGAGGAGTCATTTGACAAGTAACCCATTCATCCTTAATCCACAGTCACTATACTTTAGATCTTGCAAAAACTGTCCATGAAGATGTTAAACAGCCACGGTGACGCTACACATCCCTGTTTAACACCTGTGTCGATGGAAAGCAGTCAGTGTATGCCCAATTTATCCTCACACAAGCTTTAGAATCCTCATAAAGAGATTTCAGAGCTCGAATGAGGCTACTGTTCACCCCATACTTTGACAGTACCGACCACATTTCATTCCTCACCACTTTATCGTAAGCCTTTTCACAATCCACGAATACGCAATAGACCTTTAACCTTTGGCCAAAAACTTTTCGGCTATGCTTTGCAAGAAAAAACCCTGATCCGTACACCTCATACCCTTTCCGAATCCCGTTTGTACATCCAATATTTTCTTGTTGGTTACTTTCATAACTCTTTCAATCAGTACCTTTGCATACAATTTGCCAACAATGCTGAGAAGAATGCTGAAATAGTAAGCAATGATAAGTTTCAATTAAATATAGATAAATGAGAGATCATAAATCACACCACAATCACAATAATCATTCGTGGGATTGATGTAAACTTTGGTAATGCGATCTAAAAAATGTACCTATAAATCATTCGAATATTCGAATTTAACACCACTCAATATTCGAATAGTAAAAATGAACGAATATTCGCATTATTCGAACATTCGAATATTCGAATTACAAGCCCTAGCTGCGGCACGTCTAGCGGCTGCGGGTACTGTAGGTACTGTCCGCCCAGTCTAATGGGTACTCTGCTCGCGGCGCGTAGGTATAACTCGAGTTTCGTGCGTTTGTATGGAGTTACAATACTGTTAAGTAGATATTATTACCGTGATCTAGGTGTAACATATTGTATAAGCTACTTTTTTCAATGAACTTGATATTGTCGGCAGTTCCAAATTTAATCGATTTTTGTGTTATTTTAACTATGTTCTCAACATAGTTGAGAACATAGTAGTAAGCACTAAACTCGAATGACGAATCTCGCACTGAAAACGGTTCAAACCGATTTAGGTACCTATACGATACTCGTATGAACTTGAAAAAATGTCATACGAGATCGTGTTTATACAAGTCGAGCTTCTCGTAAGCCAGAATCTTCTTACTATAATTTCGCTGTGTAAACAGACGCAGGTAATTATCGCCTAGCGATAAGTCCTATGCGAATCTCGTATGATATAATCGTAGGCGAGAATTTATTTCTTGCCTGAATGTAAACATTTAGGTACGATAATGTTTTGGCGATTATTGCTTGTGATAGTAGTAGGTATACGATTTTTCGTACCTACGAAACGTGCGAGAAACTCTCTCCGTCTAAATGGCGCTTAGTCAATATTTTGTATTATTTAATTTAAAAAAAGAGTTAATTTTTTCATAAAACCATTAAGCGCCATTTAGACGGAGAGAGTTTCTCGCACGTTTCGTACGAGAAATCGTATACTACTATCACAAGCAATAATCGCCAAAACATTATCGTATCTAAATGTTTACATTCAGGCAAGAACTAAATTCTCGCCTACGATTTTATCATACGAGATTCGCATGACTTATCGCTAGGCGATAATTACCTGCGTCTGTTTACACAGCGAAATTATAGTAAGAAGATTCTGGCTTACGAGAAACTCGACTTGTATAAACACGATCTCGTATGACATTTTTTCAAGTTCATACGAGTATCGTACAAATCGGTTTGAACCGTTTTCAGTGCGAGATTCGTCATTCGAGTTTAGTGCTTACGAGAGAGTATTTGTTCTCAAAAATGACACAGAAATCACTGCACTCATGATAGCAACTGTCACAAAATCTCGAATACGATTATTGCTTTGAAATTCTGTTTACACGGACACAATCAATATTCCTTGCGAGGCAATTGTCGCCAAAGTGAAGGAGCGAGAAGTGTGTATGTTTAGACGAAGAAACTTTTTTATATTCTTTCGATAATCGCATCTTCGAGTCGAGAAACTCTCTCCGTCTAAATGGGCCTTTAATATGTGACGTAATTTACTACCATAGACTAACTACTTACTATACAGAAAGCCACTGGTAGTAATCATATCATATCATAACATAACTTCACGCCTTTTATCCCCGAAGGGGTAGGCAGAGGGGTATTACACACCCACACTTTCCCAGTTGTTTCGGTCCCAATGTAATACCGGGCAGGCCTATTGCCATCTACCGAGCACATTGTTAAGCGAGCGATAATACTTCGAAAAGTCAGAGGTGTGTGCCCAGGTTACCAGGGGATCGAACCCGAGACCATCGTTTCGGCAGTCCGTGACCACAGATATGAGAAGTATCAGATGTAACGCGCGGCACAGTTGCGTGCGGCCACTAAAGCAAATACAAAATTGAAAAGCGAATACAAACTCGTCTCAGTGCGCTACGAAGCATCGTACCTACAGTTCACGCGTCACGATCACGTCAACTTTTAAATTCTCAAAATGCCATCTTGTGTTCATAAACACTGTAAAAGTTGTTCCTAAAAACAAAAACAGGAAAATGGAATATCTTTTCACAGGTAACTATTGATAATTTGACTGTTTCCTAATTTAATTTCGATAAAATTCGTATTTGTGCAAGAAATATGTAAGTGTTGCCAGTTTTTGTCGACGCCGTTCTGCCTGAATTAGGGAAAATGCACTTGTCAATTGATTATGTGATAATGATTGTCATGTTAATGAAAAATACATTACCGTATTATAAAAGTATATTGTAGATATATCTTCTTTCTCATAAATATAGTAATAGAATTTCAATTTCCATTAGTATATACCTTACATAATATTGTCTTGTGTTCGATCCCCAAACGATCCAAATATTCGTGTACACCCTGTTACTCGTCAAGCTTATAAACTTTGACCTTTGCACCGTTCTTATGGCGTAGGGAATAAGTATCAAAATCGTACAGCAACTGTTTAGCTTGACTTGGCGCCCTGTGTACATTACATACATACTAATGGCGTAGGGAATAAGTATCAAAATCGTACAGCAACTGTTTAGCTTGACTTGGTGCCGTGTTTACATACATACTTATGGCGTAGGGAATAAGTATCAAAATCGTACAGCAACTGTTTAGCTTGACTTGGCGCCGTATGTACATACATACTTATGGCGTAGGGAATAAGTATCAAAATCGTACAGCAACTGTTTAGCTTGACTTGGCGCCCTGTGTACATTACATACATACTAATGGCGTAGGGAATAAGTATCAAAATCGCACAGCAGTCAGCAACTGTTTAGCTTTACTTGGTGCCGTGTGTACATACATACTTATGGCGTAGGGAATAAGTATCAAAATCGTACAGCAACTGTTTAGCTTGACTTGGCGCCGTGTGTACATACATACTTATGGCGTAGGGAATAAGTATAAAAGTCGTACAGCAACTGTTTAGCTTGACTTGTCGCCGTGTGTACATACATACTTATGGCGTAGGGAATAAGTATCAAAATCGTACAGCAACTGTTTAGCTTGACTTGGCGCCGTGTGTACATACATACTTATGGCGTAGGGAAGAAGTACCAAAATCGAACAGCAACTGTTTAGCTTGACTTGGCGCCGTGTGTACATACCTACAAACATACTTATGGCGTAGGGAATAAGTATCAAAATCGTATAGCAACTGTTTAGCTTGACTTGGTGCCGTGTGTACATACATACTATTTATTTCTCAACTAATCGACGCCAGCGGCTTCGCACGCACATATTTTCGTATTTCTCGTTTTGCCTGATCCCGTGGGAATTTCGAGAAATCCCGTCTTAGTGCACCCCTACGGTTCCCAAAAAACATACATGCTAAATTTCAGCTTCATGCGCCGAGTAGTTTCGGCTGTAGCTTGTCTGTCAGTCAGTCAGTAACGCAAGGATTTTATATATACAGATTTACGAAGTAGTTAAAACTTAACTCGGTACCTACATTTAAGAAAGGTATTTATAAAAGCATTAATTAAATCCATGGTAAATTCTTCAAAACCGCAAATGAATATAAGAATATTACATAACTATATGCAAAATACTGGGAGATTATTCATAATCTGGCAACTTTTCACACACATAGACGCGCGTGTCCGTACAGTGCCAGTCGCCAAAGGTCACGCACACATAGCTGTCAACGTGCCACGCTTAGTTGGACGAATGCGCTCTATCTGATACTACTTCTCATATCTGTGTCCGTGACGTACACCACTGTGCTATCGATGCTGTTGGTTAAAAATAATTACCCTTCTTACGTTACCTACCTTTACTCATAGTTCATCCGCTCCAACTCGCTATTTTTAATCATAATCGTACTATTGTATCGATAACATTATGAAGTAGACTGCCCACGGTGTGTAGCATAAATATATATAGTCTAAGGTGTGTAGTTTTGCAGACGGATGCGCACGACTCCTTTAAAATTGCACTTGCTTGTTGCACTGAATTTCTATAATATTGACGCCTAATTAAGCAGCTAAATAAGGGCTAATTATTAAATGGGGAATTATTCTCTTCTTTGGAAGTTAATCGACTAGTTGGATTTTGATGTCCAGTTCGGGACCGGTCCGGACTGGATTTTTCGAAGGTAAGTACATTTCTTCGTAAGCAAACCTACATGTCTGACACTTTGATTATAAACTTGTCTGACAGTTCTCCTTAATGATTTCGAAAGACATTGTAATCTTCCACTCGCACTTGGTCAGCGTGCTGGACTATGGCCTAACAAGTATAACCCTTTTTTACGGGGCTGATGTTGTTTAATAGTAGTAAAGGTTCATCAGTGGCGTAGCTAGCATGGGTGGCACCCGGGGCGGTAACTGGCGGATGACCTTTTTTTTTTTTTTTTTAGTCGACACACCTAAAAATTCCGCGCTAACTCTCGTAGTGCTGAGCTAGTGCCTATGTTTTTGTACATTGTTCTTAGTTGAGTTTTGGGTGTCACCCCTTTTTTTGGATGGGTGGCACCCCAAAAAGGGTGGCACCCGGGGCGGTCCGCCCCCACCGCCCCCCCTTCCTACGCCACTGAGGTTCATCATCCTCTTAGCGTTATCCCAGTTTCAATCTGGAGTCCGCTTACTAGTCTAACCGGATTTGGCTGAATATTAGCTTTTCCACAGAGCGACTGCCTCTACTCCGCAACCCGAAGGGATAGCGATATTCCATGGTTTAGACTAGTGTCAATTAATTTAGAAAGTACTGAGGCCCTGTAACGATTGTCAAAGATCTTCATGACAACCGGAACCGACGGCTTAACGTGCTCTCCGAGGCACGGGGCAAGCGATAATTAACAATTCAATACGCACATAACTCCGAAAAGTCATTGGTGCGCGCCGTGGATTCGAACCCGATACCCTCTGCATAGCAGTCTGTTGCTATCTCCACTAGGCTATCGCTGCCATTGTTAAGTAAAGGTTAATATAGATTAAACATTAATAACATTTGTAGCAAGAGTGAGGGCCACCTGAGCGCCTCAAGTCGATTAGGTCTGTAAGTTGAGAGTTTACGAATGATTATTATTATTATGACTTGAGGACATTGGTAAGTTACGTTTAAAAATGTAGAGGAGCAATAAATCTGTATGGTTTTTATTAGTAAGTAATTCGATAGCAGACACAGACAATTTTACGTCCTGGCCTGAAAAGTGCTATAAATGTTATAAAGTTGCATTGCTCACTAAAATCTTGTAGGCGTTACATTAGAAAAACGCTGGACTTTTTAAAATTATTTATTGAAAGTATAAAGATTGTTTCATAAAATTACAGTTTTTTATATTCCTATGTACTTAATAACTATTAAATTTTTAATGCAAGCCGGTAATGCTAAGTAAGGAGACGGTAGAGTGGTACCGAGAGCGTTATCGCTCTCTCCCCAACCTTCATTATATCAGTGTATTTCATGCCCATGTCGTTAATTACCTAAACTTTAAAAAGTAACGAGTCGTTTTTAACTAACTTTTTTACCCACAGTTCCCTTGCCATTCAGGGTGACCGGCACTGTCTTTCCTTAACACAGCTAGGTAACTTTTTGACCTATAGGATAAGGAAAACAGTAACTCATTATTGTTTATTGTACACATTTTTAAAACTCGTTGCTTTGTAAGATGCGACATTTGTTAACTGTACAACCTTCGGTAGTAACTATGAAAGAAAACTTACGACTATTAAAACTCAAATTAAAATGAACTAAGGAACACAGGAACTGTACACGGTCTCACGTGCACTTGATCGGATTTGACGTAATGAGCATGAATTTGACCTAATATTACACAGAGAAAACACATATCACCTCTTAGTTGCCTAGTTGTACACAGTGTATTTCCATCATGCAGTAAAGAGGGCAGACATAATTTGGTACGGAATTTGAGTCAAAATAGCACAGAAAACCCACACATCATTTCTACGGCTCGTAGGACCAGGTACACAGTATTTTTTCGTCATCCAGTAAAGTAAAGAGGCCAGACATAGTTTGGTACGTCACTCTTATACCCCGGTAACCAGGGCCAGTACTGCTGCTTTTGTGTCACTATGATGTCCGTGGGTATTTCACAAGTGTCGCAATTCTTGTAGATCCTCAGCGTAGACATGAGGATGAAGGGTAGCAGCGACAGCAACTTGAGCCAATCCATCTGGAGAATTAAGGTTATTGGATAACATTATAATGTTCTGACATAGGTCTATTTTTAAATGCTTCCAAAAATTTACAATCACATGTATATTTGACCATTGGCGTACCTATATACGGTTATTTTTTAAGGTGGGCCTGGGTCTTCATATATGTAAGAACAATGGTTCATGATCTGTAACCTGAATTCTGGGGTGGGCACTAGACCATACTGAGGTGGACATGGCCCACCCGGTCCCCTCTGCTACATACGTCTATTGTATTTAACAGTCACAAAGAACACCCAGGCTCGAACTCCCAGAAATGAGGTGACAGACCAACTGAATATCACTGAGGGTTCAATTGTATTCTCAAACCATTCAGGATCACATTGAAAATACACATAAAAATTATCCCAATTGTCCCTGCCGTTTAGGAGCAGTTAGGTGAGAAACACGTGTACAGAAGAACATTACATAGGATCAATTATTGTGTGACCATGGCACGAATCTCTATCAAAGCGTTACCTTCTTTCCTATAGGTAAAGTAAGTGGAGGCAGATTTTATTTGGTATACCTACCAAAAACTTATATCTACCATTGCACATAAAGTCAAGAAGAACTTTGAGAAGAACTTGTCCAAATCTAAGCACTTTTTATAGACTCACGCCCAGTGGCGGATTTACAACTTTCTAAGGTATAGGCTGTACAGTTTTTGCCGCTCTTGCCTCCACAATAATTGTCATATCCTACATTACGTTTTTAATCCAAAAATTGCGTTGGAATTACAGCTCAATCATGTACGAGCGGGGTAATGTGTAAGTCACACTATAATGTTCATTTGGTAAACATTAATAAATAATCTTTATTGCACTGACAAATAGTTTCAAGTGAGAGAGGAAAGTCATCGGCAACATTTGTTGAATACTATCTTTAAGACATCAGAAAACTGGAAAATCGTCATGCAAAAATGTTTTTAATTACTATGAGGCAGCAAAAAAAAATCTGTCTCCAAATTTGCCGCTCCAAAAATATGCCGCCCTAGGCTCAAGCCTACTCAGCCTCCTGGTAAATCCGCCACTGCTCACGCCTGTATCCCCGAAGGGGTAGGCAGAGGTGTAATATTACACCCACATTTCGCCATGAATTTTTAGATCCCACGTAATAGGGGGCGAGCCTATTGCCGTACCGGGCACATTACCAGACTCCGTGCTGCTACTGAGAATTTCCTAACGGAAAAACCCAATAACACTTCGCCCGACCCGGGAATCGAACCCGAGACCTCCCAATCCCACGCGCACATTTATGCCGCGAGACCAACGAGGCAGTCCGGCTAAGCTCTTAAAAACATAAATCTAACTGGCAACTATCTACTAGTTTTATTAGAAAATTATAACTTACTTATCAGTTCATGTAGCTGGCTAAGCTGGCTTAATATGCCATTCGGTTTGAATGCGTTGCTTTATTAAACGAATTCAGAAATCACTTTCACTTATATAAACCACTTGCATTGTTCTCGCGACTGTTACGGACTGCCTAAGACCCTATACTGTAATCTATTAAGTGCACCTGTTTCAGGCCTGAAACACGTAACTCGGGCTCGCTTTTTAGGGTTCCGTAGTACAAGGAACCTTTAAACTTTACCGTTTCCGTCTGTCCGCAGTTTAAGAGAGCTGTTTGCATAGTTATACATTGCGGTCACGCGGGCCATACAGTGTCTACAGTAAAATAAAATAAATTGGGCAAGTGCGAGTCGGACTCGCGCACGAAGGGTTCCGTACCATTATCTATAAAAGAAAATCACGTTCGTTGTATGTATACTGTTTAAGTTTCTACCTGTTTATTAAGATCGAGTAACAAATTGCTTAAAAATTACGTTTGTTGTATGGGAGCCCCCCTTTATTATTTACTTTTTTTAATTTAATTATGTATTTTGACAGGTAATATACAACTACATATTCTGTGAAAATTTTAAGTCTACCTGTTACAGTTAGTAATTTTGAGCAAAAAGTACGGAAAAAAACACGTTTTTTGTATGGGACCCCCTTAATATTTTTATTTTTTTATTTTTAGTATTTGTTGTTATAGCGGCAACCGAAATACATAATTTGTGAAAATTTCAGCTTTCTAGCTATCACGGTTTATGAGATACAGCCTGGTGACAGGCAGACAGACAGACAGACGGACCGACAGACAGACAGACAGCGGAGGCTTAGTAATAGGGTCCCGTTTTTTACCTTTTAGGTACGGAACCCTAAAAAGGACACATAAGTAATGAACAAGCGTTTTCTTAGTTTTCTCTGTTATTGTGTGGGGCATGGTCAGATAGATTAAACAATTTTAGAGGTTTGCTTTCGTTTTCTATTTTGAGATCCATTTGCGAAATACTTTTTTAACAAAAAGCTTTAATTGCAAAATTTCACCCTCTATTTTCTAAACCATTTTGTTACTTGTTTTAATAGGTGTGTGTATGTTTATAGACTATGTTTTATAGAGACAGGTAGGTTTCTGGTAGGTAGTAGAGCCTTGCTAATTTCAGTATGAATGGGCCGGCTCGACCGCGGAAGTACTACCCTCTCACAGAAAATCTACGTAAAGTAACGGTACCTAAACTGTTGCGTTTCGTACGGTGAGTGAGAGTGCCGGAGGCCCTATCCCCTATTCCTTCTCCCTCATCCCACACCTCATCCTATCCCCATTCCCAACCCCAAGGGGCGGCAACGCACTTGTGACTCCTGTGGTGTTGCTTGTGTCCATGGGCGGCGGTGATTGCTTACCATCAGGCAATCCGTCTGCTCGTTTGCCGCCTATTAACATAAAAAAAGTACATACATAGTGAACATTCAATAAAAATTATAAAGACTCATTGGGCTCTACTAAATAACGAGGTAACTAATAACTGATTAACTTAAACTTACATTTTAAAGCGATAAAATGAATACTTTGATCGATTCCTTTCGTTTCAGGACTAGTTATGGGCTACTATGGAACCCTACATTGTGCGTGGCTCAAAATGCACTTAGCCGGTTTTTTCTTCATACAACAAGGTATGGCCTAACCTAGCAGAGTTGCCATAATATATCCGAATTTTAGTGATACGAGACAGATATTTGGGAAAAGAAAAATAAGAAAATTTTGGGACGAGTTAAATATTTAGAGAATTTTCAAATCTATACTAATATTATAAAGCCGAGGAGTTTGTTTCTTCGTTTGGTTAAACGAGCTTATCTCAGGAACTACTGATCCGATCAGAATAAAAAAATATTTTTGTGATGTAGGTATAGCTCATTTATCGAGGAAGGCTTTATACCACCCCGCTATGAGCCACTGGCGCCGAGCAGTAGCCCTAGATAACGCGGGTGTAACCGCGGGTTCATCTATAATATTATAATAGAAAATCCATACCATTATGATGTGGAACTCTTTACCAGCCCCGTGTTTCCCTCCACTTATGATCCTGGGTCCTTTAAGCGGTGCGTGAAAAAGCTTTTCTCAAGGCCGTCAAGGTTAGGGCCATAATGCCATGCTGGCTGCTGGGATGATGGCCATCACTATGGGACTTCACTGACTGCTTAACATCAGGCAGCATGGAGTCAATTTGTTCGGCAGAAAGAAAATCAACAGGTGTACTTACTTGATATCTTGTACTGGGTGGCGCAAAAGTAATGACCCTATTTGATTCAGTTACAACTTCGTTTCTAAATTAGAAAACTAGCATTAGTTTTTAGGGTTCCGTACCTAAAAGGTAAAAAACGGAACCCTTTTAATAAGCCTCCGCTGTCTGTCCGTCTGTCTGTCACTAGGCTGTATCTCATAAACCGTGATTGCTAGAAAGCTGAAATTTTTACAAATTATGTATTTCGGTTGCCGCTATAACAACAAATAATAAAAATAAAAAAATAAAAATATTAATGTTGCGAAAGGGGGACTCCCATACAACAAACGTAATTTTTAAGCAATTTGTTACTCGATCTTAATAAACAGATAGAAACTTAAAAAGTATTTAAGTATACATACAACGAACGTGATTTTCTTTTATAGATGATGGTACGGAACCCTTCGTGCGCGAATGCGACTCGCACTTGCCCAATTTTTAAATATATTATATTTGTGCCATGAAATTATCTGGCATTATGATTTAAATATTATGATGTCTATTAAATGTTGACCTCCAGAGTTGAAGCACATTTGAGCCCTATTTATGACATTTTCCATAACTAGCCGTAACACTTCCTGCGATATGTTTCTTATTTCTTAGTGTATGTTTTCTTTTAAAGCTGCAAGTGTCTGTGGTTTGTTCACATACACCCGAGATTTCAAATAACCCCAAAGAAAGAAGTCTGGACGCCACACCATATAGTTACTTTTAGTGGATGTAAAGGTGTTTTTTCAATAATGCGCGGATTTTCAGTGCCCCAGAAACGAGTATTCTGCTTCTAACTAATTTTTAAGAAAAATTATCCTCTTCAAGGTTGAGGTTTATGACGCAATTATTCCATGTTCTTTGGGAGTAAAGCGGTCCATGATTATTTTAGATTTCATAATTAATTATTTATTGATCAATTGCATACACCGAAAAAGTAACTAAGTCTTAAAATATTATACAAAGAAGTAGATAGAGAACATACAAATAAATATATACAGAACGAAAAGAAAATAATTTAGAGGGCATCATGAAATTCATCGACATCGCCGTCAACTGGAAGCGTGCCCAGAACGCTGGGAGCATTGCCACGTTGTATGGCGATACTGAACTTCTGGGCCAATTACAACCCAGCCTTCTGGTCACGCGAGGCGTCGACCAGTCTCTTTGCGAGGTCTCTAAAAAGAGATCTCGCACTTGGACCCCAAGGCTCCGACGTTTCGATCCCAAACGGCTCAAAAACGTAATCCCCTACTAGATTTGCGTATTTGCGCCGTTTGAGGGTCTCCGCTGTAGCAGCAGCAGCGCCCGCACAACCCGCTGTGCTAGGAAGATGTGATGGCGCGAGGGTATCGTCGCACGTTGCGTCCCATACCAAAGGCCTACCCAACTTCCATGGCAGTAAAGACATACCGTCTGGTCTTTTGCCGTCGTCGCGAACCATGCAGGCCCTGAGGTTCAAGGTGGGCTGCATCGCCAGCGGTGACAAGAGCCCGACGAAGAATGTCATTAAGGTTGCTGTGTCGTGAAATACGACCTGCGCTCCTGCTGCATGACAGGCCATGGTGACCAAGGCCGTCGACAGCCTCTCCACAGTGACAGCGATGGGGGGTAACACTTGGCGCGCCTAAACGGAGGCAAGAGGCGATGCGGAAGGTCGTATCGTCCAGCATGGTACCTATGTTGGACAATGGCAGTGCTTGAAGCCAGAGGCCCGACTCCCCCTCTCCCACAGCCAGTAGACGAGCATGCTCTGCAGCATTAGACGATGTGCTAAGAAGGTTTTCTCGTATTCTGCTGCAAAGCGGTCCATCCCACTGCCTCTGAGAGGATAGGTCTCGGGGTAACTCAGTGCTTGGACAAGCTCTTCCAAGCATTCATGGCACCGTTCTTACACGGCACCTCAGAATCGACCAGTGTTGGTGCAATGCTGTGGACCGAGGACAGGAATGCTGGTAGGCTAACATCGGGAATTTTGCGAACGCCGAGGCCGCCAAATCGTACAGGTAAGGACGTCTGTAGACACAAACGGTCATTCAGTGCTATATTCAAAATTTGACTAAGAGTATTTTGTATAATTTTGTCCATTTCAATGAGTAGGCTCCAATTTTTCCAAAAAAGCGAAGCTCGAATAGCGTGGGTAAATTTAGGCACGAAAAGACTACCGAATTATAGTGAAAGCCGAATTATGAATATTAATTTTGAGGAGCCTGTCAGAAATTTCACTAAAATTTTGAATTTTTCGTGAATAAATGAATCGAAACCTTCGTCTAAAATCGGGATCCAAGGAGGTGAAGAGAACTTTTTTCAATGTGGGTTATATTGGGAATCAGAAATTGAAATTTGGAAAGTATAGAGGATTTGTTTCAAACTGTCGTTTATGAAAATTTCACATTTAGTTGGATTTAAAAAATTTAGATTTCAAGAAAGCCAGATCTTGATAAACAGACTCTACATCGCCCCCCAAGGTGCCATCATCTAGGTACCAGATATTAAATTTTGAATTTAACTGGCTGATGATTGGATAAATAGCTAAGCTAAAAATGAGTGGTCCAAGAGGGTCACCTTGTTGACAGCCAACGGCGGATTCCAGAAGATTTTCTTTGAAGATCAACTATGAAGGGTTTCTGTAACACGGCCAAAGAAAGCTGTAAATTTTGGGTGTTTCAATTGTAACTTGTGTCAACAAGGTAAAATTGAATTTTTAGTGAATTTTACATTTGATTACTACAAAATTTTCAATATCAGAATGACAGATGTCATAAAAAAATATAAGGAATTTCTATAGGGTCATTACTTTTGCGCCACCTGTAGCTTCAAGGTAAGACTAGCAGTTTGTATTTTATGTTTATTTACTTATTGAAGACAACACAATCATAGCAGGTTTCACCCAATGCGATTGTCATTTTTACAAACATATAAGTACATGTACAAAGCAAAATTAGAACACTAAATAAACAACAAGATAATGAAATGACATATAAAATTTGTCTATTCCAATTTTGTGAGTATCTCAATAGCTACCTTTACAAATTCCGCCAGTGTACAATTAAAAGTATCAGTTATATGTTATACGATATGGTGAAGTATCATACTTCATCGCGACCCCGCCTGGTAAATTGATTATCTGTAAGTCTTATGAGGTTGATATAAAATGCAACCAACTAAATACTCTACTATTAATGTAAGTATTTGTTTAGAATATTTAAAAAAACTTTTTATGTAGGTTTTGGTGATCCATGTGATGCCAAGTGATAGTTGCAGTTCACGACTTTCTATAACAACACCAGCCTGCGAGTGCAGTTCCGTCAAAATCAGTCGAACTGTTTTGGAGATCAGTTGGACTGATCAGTTTGACAAACAGATGAAAAGAAAAAAATACAATTCTTCCTTCGATCATCATCATCCTCCTAGTGTTATCCAAATTGCAACCCAGGGTCCGCTTACTAGTCATTAGTCATTTATTCATAACAAAAATATTGTGTAGAATTTCAAACTTACATACTAATCATAATAAAAATAGCAATATTTTTTTAAAATTACGGCCATACAGTACAATATAAATAGAATGTCATTATAGAAAACACAAAAAATAATAACAAAATTACAAAAAATTCGACATACTATCACTCTGAAACTCGTCTACGCTGTAGTAGTATTTCCAAGAGAAATGCCATTCATTTAATTTTTTTAATTTATAAGATATTAATAGTATACTATTAATATCTTATAAATTAAAAAAAATATGGCAGTTTATTAAAGATGCTTACTGCTTGGACTACAGAACTGTGTTGTACGACATTTAATTTAGCTTGAACAAGTCTTGTAAAATCTTTCCTACGGCTAGCTTGCCTTATCTTCCTAATCGTTCTTGATTTTCAAACTCGTCCAGGTTTTTAATAAAATTGGTCAGCACCACCAAAATGTACAGACAAGGAACCGTTACTATATTGAGCTCCTTGAAGTGGTTTCTGCACGATTCCATTTGATCAATCCGTCGCATTGTTCTAAACGCCCTTTTCTGCATTACAAATGCTGAGTCTATACTATACTTATAATTATTTCTCCATAACAGGATAGTATCTAAGTTTGGATTCTACCAGAGCATAATAAACAATTTCCTCGAACTTTTAATGGCGTAGCAAGCGGCACTTAATGTGTTGACTATATCTGTCAGCTCTGGTTTCCAATTAAGTAAAGCGTCTATGTGGATTTAAAGACACTTTAAACTTGACCCGAATTCTACCTGACTAGATGCCGATACAATAGTCAACTATTCATTATTTTTTGTCGTGGGCTTATATAAAATACATTTTATTTTATGTATGTTTAGTTTTAGATTGCCATCGACAAGCTAAGAAGAAGTTTTAAATTATTTCCTTCAAACCATTTGCCAAAGGCGGACATAATATTATTATAGGTACACTTCCTGTTCTAAATGTTTGATATCTTTCGCAGATATCACTGCATTTGTGTCATCTGCAAATATGACCAGTTCAGAACTCGGCGTCATACTATTAATATATTCAGTCAGGTCGTATAAAAATAATATAAAGACAATTGGACCCAGTACCGATCCTTGGGGCACTCCTTTGGTAACTGGCATTAGTGTTTAATTCTTTTCCATTTGTGTATTAATTCTCTTCCTTCTGATATAGGTCTCATTTCTACGTAATATAGTCTAACTAGATTTGACTGAATATTAGCTTTTACACAGAGTGACTACCGTCTGACCTCCGCAACCCAAAGGGATAGCGATATTCTATGGCCTAGATTACTTTGTGTTAGTTTATTGTCAAGGACTCTCTCAAACGGGACCGATAGCTTAACGTGCTCTCCGAGGCCCCGTTAGCGATAATAATTAAAATTTTTAAAGTTTAGCTTCATTTCGACTAAAAGAACACATACATTTACACTTCAGTTTTATTTATTTGTACAGATTAATTTGTTAAGATGAGTCATTGAACTCGTAGGACTGAGCATCATATTTTATTTTATACAGACTTAATGAGACATTCAACTTTGTTTTTGTTTTCATAATGATGAAAAACATTAAAAGAATAAATGCTCTTAAAAATATCTAGATATTTTTCTAAGTAAATCGTACCCACTTAAAACGTAACTTCTACGTATTTGAATAAATAAAAACAACTTACAAGTAAGACCAAATCCTTAAGTGATACTTTCGAGCAAACCGCAGCTAAAACTTAACTAATATTAACTACTTTATGAAGTTATTGAAATAATAACAGTAGTGGTAATTTGGTAAAGACTCAAAAAGGTTTTCGTAATTTCATTTTCATGCTAAGCTCTTTTCCTATCCATATCCATTAACCAGCTTCAACTAGTTAGGCGAAAGTGGGTCGGCAAACCTACAACCTATAAGCGTTGGTACTTTAAAGCAGGGCCTGTTTTACATTTAACTTATAAATATACTTATAAACCTATTCTCAAAAACATATATCTAATTTCACAAACATTTTACTGGTCCGTGACACAGAATAAATATTTGTGCTTTACAGACTAAATATATACCAAATACTTCGGTATTCGGTTCTGTGAATTCGGTTTTAAATTTGAAAACGTTAAATATCCGAATCTTTCGTACATAGGGTCATTCATAGTTTACTAATTCTTTTATGCTTCGATTTTACAACAAAAATAACAGCAATACAGCATCATACAAAATAAATTAGCGGGTCTTAATCGTGTAAATGAACTCTCCGCGACAACGATCGGTGTAAGATGATCGCAACGTCGAAAACAAATAGGTATTTTTAACTTAAATAAGTTCATTTTACGCGATTAAGCCCCGTTAATATATTTTGTATGATGTATACAAAATAAATAAATTTCGCAATGAAGTGATCCGACAGAGAACCAAGGTAATCGACAACGCTCAAAGAATTCGCAAACTGAAGTGGCAGTGGGCCGGCCACATTTGTCAAAGAACCGATAACCGTTGCAGTAGTCGTGTTCTAGAGTGGAGACCACGCCTTGGCAAACGTAGTGTAGGACACCCTAGGTGGAGTGACGATATACGCAAAGTTGCTGGCAGCGGCTGGACACGAAGAGCCGAAAATCGGGCTCAGTGGCGTGCCATTGGAGAGGCCTATAGCCAGCAGTGGTCTCTTGCAGGCTGATGATGATGATGATATAAATAGCGAAAGTTTAAAAAGCAATACAGCACTACACATTATACCCACCTGCATAGTGTATATCCTGATCGCAGACAGTTTTACAAATACTCGAATGACGCAGAGATTACAGACTGGAATTAAGCATTTGTAGTTGCCTAAGGATAAGACAGCGACAGTCTTGTAGAGAAACCAACATATTGTCACGCAGAGGGTATCGAGTTCGAATCCTTTATGTGCGTACTAAATTCCACGTCAAGCCGCCGGTGCCGGCTACCATGAAGACCTTTGATAGTCGTTATAAGGAGTCATATTCCATGGTTTAGATAATTGCAGCTTGTATCAGATCATTCAAAGGTACCTAAATAATCTGAGATTAGTATAAACGTAGAATATCGCTATCCTTTTGGGTTGCGGTGGTGGTCAGAAGTAGTGTTGTTAAAATACCGTATAATACCAAAAGGCTATGTATTAAACCGGTATTTTATTATAACTTACGGTATTATTGGTATTTTATGTATTTTATATTCTGATTCAGTTTATAAGACCCTGCGATATTGCGACGAGTTCTAGTTTAAAACATTAAATATATTTTAAGTTTCGATTGTATTCTTTGTTTTAGAATTACTAATTACCTAATAATTTTGGAATTATAACTTTTGGAAAAATTAATTGCAAAGCCCGAAATTCGTATCGTCGAAACACGTAGATAAATCACGTGTTTCTAAATTGGTCTCGATTTACACAAATCTTGGTGTTCCTGACAGCACATTCGAAGTAAAAGAAAGTGGTGATGAAGATGATTTAGCTGAAAGTATGTTGCTAGAATGCATTACTGCGTCGTCATCTACCGAGACCGTAGCAACACAATAGGATTTAGATATGGAGGTAGAAGATCCTCTAAATCTCGGGTTTTCGAACTAGGAAGACAAAAGGCGTGGGCCACGTCTGTGCTTTTCTTATGGATCTTGTATTAAGGTTCGGGCTGTACGTGTCTCCACGCAGAGAGGAACATAATGTAATTTAGAATAAATAGAGAGATGATTCAAATAACTTTAAGGACCCCTTTGCTCTAACGTACCTTAAAATGTTACGTGTTTTTCTTTAAATCATATTTTGACCTTGTTTTTATGGTAATATTGTTGTAGCTAATAGTAATTATGGGTTGGGTTTCGAAACGCGTCGCCCGAATTCGAGGGTATTGGTGGTGTAGGGGGCTTAAGGGAGTTAGTTTTAATCCCCTAAAAGTAATTTTGGCTGCCGGAGTTGCGTGTAAATATTTTTAAACAATTTCCAAAAACTCTTCATTCAAATATGAAAAACGGAACGTAATTTTAGGTTTTATGTGAAAGTAACTAAATAGGTTGTGTTAGGTTCTATATTGACCCTTAACCCGAAAATAGGAGCCCTGCGAAGCAGGGCTCCGTCAAACTCAGTTTATTAAACTAGTGGAATCAATAAAAGCGCTATTTAGGTTTTATGTGAAAAACGTGAAACGAAACGCAACCGCCATCTTGTATGAATTATATTGACAGCTAATGTCAAATTTGTGCCTCATTGCTTTCGAGTACCTAGGGTTAGGTGCGACTGTAATAAGTAACTAAATAGGTTGTGTTAGGTTCTCTTTTGACCTTAATCCGAAAATAGGAGCCCTGCGAAGCAGGACTCCTCCAACCTTAGTTTATTAAACTAGTGTGAAGAATATGGAAGTTGGCAATGCCATACACACAGATGTCTGGAGTTTTTTTTTCAGAGGAAACCAAGTATTTCCGGCAAGTGAAAATTGTGAGGGGTGGTTCCGAGACCTCCCCCCCTCCCCCTCCAATCACTCACAACCCCTAAAAACGGCGACGTATTTCGAAACCTAAACCGTAATTATTGATAATACAAACTTAAAATACAATTTCTTGCTTTATTTCTGTGCAATTCTACCGTATTCAGTATTTTTAATGATTTCTATGATCATTTACTTCAAAAATATAGAAGAAATGATTTATACATAAAATACCGTAGTAAATGGTATAATACCGTATTATACGGTATTTTTCGTTTTATACATTTCAGTACAAATGGTATAATACCGCACTTACATCTCTAGTCAGAAGGCGCTCGCTCTGTGGAAAAGTTTTTTTCAGATTCAGTCAAATTCGCTTAAGTAATACTTTTACTGGGATACCGCTAGAAGGATGATGTGTTTCCAAATGTTGTTATCTTGTGGGGATTACCATGGGGATTACAGCCACAGCAATCAGCGCAGTAAAAAACGTCGAAGATGCCATCCATTTAATGGGTTATTGAAATTATTCGTAGTTTATCGTCTAGAAATAAAAATCAGTGGGTATTCATGAATAAAACTTCAACCATGTTCCTTAAAAATCAGTACTAAATATTTATTTGTACAAACTTGTAAAAACTTAAAACTACACTAACTAATTAAATTATCAGAAAGTTTTTCGTTTCTATATCTGCTCTTCGCTTTTTCCCTTCGACAGCTCCAGCCAATCCCTCGCCTTATCTTTCTTGATTTTCTTCTGATAAACCACGTACCCATCTTTCGTGAGGTACGAGACCACAGGAGTGAGGACTTGATGACGGTTTTTCCTCAAAGATCTTTTCGTCTTACTTCTGTATTCATAACCAGATTCGGAAGAACAGGATTCCTCAGACGAAGACCGGGACTTGTGTCGTTTGTGATTTCGCTTCTTTGATTTCTTCGGCTTACCTTTGGATTTGGCTTTCTTCTTATTATCCTTCTTCTTGGAATGATGTGGCATTACCACCATCGGTAGTCTGCCACTATTCATTGGAAGTTGCATTGGCGGCATATTCATTTGCTGCAGTTGTTGCATTCCTGGCAGATTTGGCAAGCGTGGTAGCTGTGGCATGTTGGATAGCATTTGTGGTTGCATACCGGCCGGCATCATTCCCTGCATGTTAGGCATCTGCTGCTGCATGTTCATCATGGGCTGTCCTTGAGGTTGAGGGTAGTAGGGGAACTGGTGTTGTTGCATGGGGTTCATGAACTGCGGCTTGCCTGCTGCGAGGATCGGCAGTAGGAATATTACGTAGACAAGCATCTGCAATGTAGAAATATTTTTCTTAGTTATTTTCTTAGTAGGACTGTTTGGTGATGGCTTAGATAACAGATTTTCTTATTTGTTCGTCGCTTATTTGTATCAGTACCTATAGCTTTAGGTATGTTTTATATCATACTTAACTCTTGTTGTTTAAATTATTCTGAGATTTAAGATCGATAACGTTATAATATGTCAGTCCTGCAAATTTTTTATTCCATCTCTGATCTTTAAGGTCAACGGGAATACTGAGAATGCCTTATGTTATTATATCCATCTCTAAACGTAGATACTCTATGATTTAAAAATACTCTTGATAGCCTTAGCTCGCTATGCAAAAATCTTTAAAAATGTTTCTTTTGACTACTTCAACATACCTTCCCTCCAGGTCTTAATGAAACAGTTACAAGTTGGAAATTTGACTCTCGATTGTGGAGCAAACCAAAATTTTATTCAATAAATAGTAACGTGAGTGACGTTACCGCACAATACGTTAGAAGGAATAGTAAACTATGTTACATAAATAATTACGTGTTCGACCATAAGACGTAAACAAAAGCTAAGCTGCTGGGCGAGGAAAACGGCAGTTGGCTTACATAAGATGAATATACCCGCACCTGAAAAATGGATCCATACATCCCATATCTTAGGGCCTTATCATACTAGCGGATTGCGAACGTTCTCAAAGCGGAACGGGCGCGCAACGAATTCGTTACGGGTTCACAACAGTCACAACGAACACGCCGCGCATGCGCATCGAATTCGTTGCGGACGCGCAAAGAGTAAAAAGCGTCGCGCAACGAGTAAAAGTATTTAAAGTCAACAGCAGTG
This sequence comes from Euclidia mi, assembly GCA_944739405.2. Classification (NCBI taxonomy): domain Eukaryota; kingdom Metazoa; phylum Arthropoda; class Insecta; order Lepidoptera; family Erebidae; genus Euclidia; species Euclidia mi. Next base: position 110,233,495 of record OX123186.2, on the reverse strand, counting down.
TTTCCTTGTCGGAATACATTTTTTACAGGATGAATTGTACGTCGATAATTTGCTACAAATATGCGACAAAAACGTAACATATATGCCACGCGTCCGCGACGTCCTCGCTGCGCAGCCGCGGCGTGTTCGCGACGCATTCGCTGCGCGCCCGCCCCGCCCCGTAACCGCTCCCAAACCGCTAGTATGATAACGCCCTTAATTCCATACACTGATATCCTACTGATGCTTTTAAGTGTAATGAGTTGTGACTCATTAATTACACTTAAAAGTACCGTAAATATAAAGAAGCAGTGAAATAATTTTCTGTTTTGGTTATCTGTGTCTGTCTGAATGGTGTCTCGGCGGGGGCTTATACTAGTTGTGATTACAGGCAAAATTAAGTGCACGTGTCCAGTCGGTTTATACGGGTTTAGTTTTAACGTTAAGGACAATAAAGTTAACGTGATTCATTAAAAAAACTAACCTTTCTGCAAACCAGAATATGAGAACAATATTTTCGATTAGGCAAAGATTGCATGAATTACGATTTCCTATCAGGAGAATCATAAGATTGACAGCAAGACCATTCACACAAATTGTTGATTTAGAATATCAATAAATATTGAAACGATGGCAAAAATTTTGTGCAACCTTATGTTAAAAAAGCATCTTCTGTTAGCAAAACATATTATTTACTACGGGATATCATACTTTGGGTTTAGTAACCATTTTAGATCGTTACGGCTACTCAATAACCAAAATAAAAATCCAAAACGTTCCGTACTACATAACCTACGTTCTATTGTGGAGGGATTACATAAAGATTAGCATTGTAGCTCCGTACTGCGCTATTGTTTACCTCCCACACCTGTTCCGTGAGGACTTACAAAAGGCACAGCAATTGGTAACCAGCGCCATACCATACCCAGAACGCGGTCACGAAGACAGCTCCTGATGGAAGGCACTAGGTAGGTACTCGTTTTATATTTAGGAAATGAAAAAAACCTTTTTTTCGAGGATACTAAATGTAAATAAGTGTGTTAGTTTTTCCGAAAGGCTCTTGTTGAATAGATAGATACCGATCTGTTTGGAGACACTAAAATTCGTGGGTTATTCTTCATACTGTTATGGAGTACATATTATTTTTTTGTTGCAGATGAAAATGTCAACCCAGCTGTATATCTATTTGCTGCTCATTGGTGTAACGCTGACGTTGGCCAATGAAGATGACATCAAACTACCTCCATGTCCTAGGATAGTACAGTATATGCCTCAAGACCTACCAATGCACTGTAGAATGCCTAGAAATGCAGACGGTGAACAATTCAATATGCCCGAGATGCCCAATTTTCCAAACATGCCTACTGACTCGCCCTACCCATTTTACCAAAGTCTACCACCGGGGAAACAGCCCCTTCCGATGCCGATACCAATTCCTCCGTTTCCACCATTGGCCCCGGGCATGCCGGGCGGTGCAGGAATGCCACCGGGTTTACCACCAGGGATGCCGATGCCTATGCCAATGCCGATGCCGATACCAGCAGGACCAGCACATAAGCTCCCTGTCATCGTCATGCCCTTCTATTCTCCAGACGTGCACTCTTACTCAAAATCCCATCACCATTCCAAGAAACATCCTCATAAACATCGGCAGAATCATTACAGTTCAAACGAGACAGAAGTAGATTCAAGTTCCTCAAAATCTGAATCAGAATCTGATGGATCTGATGATGAAGGCTGGTGGAAAGGGAAAGGGCGTAGAAAGAAGAAAAGCCGCGGTAAGTATGGCATATACAGGCGATTTAACAGGCATCGCAATGTTAGGAGGAGGAAGAAGAAGCCTGATTTGCTGACACCAATTCTCCAATACGTTACTAAAGATGGGTATGTGATTTTTGAAAAGAAGATATCTAAGAGCGAGGCAAGTGATTGGATAGGACCAAAGGAAGAAGAGAAGGTGAATGAAGAAGAAACTGCTGCCAAGAAAGAAGTTGAAATTTTAGAAGAACCGGAACCCAAAGTGGAAGTTACAACTGAAGATGCTCTCAAAGAAGAAACTCCGAAAATAAAAATTAAAGATTCTGAAAGTTTGGAGATAAACGAAATGAATGAATTGCCTACAGAGAAGCCTCGCAAGAGAAACAGGAAGAGAAAAATCAAATTTACGCACGGAGCTGATCCACGATTATAGCTAGCGACTACAAATATTTTAAGTGTTTTTTAAGCTTTTTATTTTTATACAACATTATTAAAATACTAAATTTTAAAACCCTGCATTTTATTAAAATAACATATGTGTAGGTTTGTGTTTTTCTGTACTATATTATACTTCCTACTCATCATTCGTGGCTCATAGCGTGATGGTATAGCCAATAGCCTTCCTCAATACCTAAATGGCCTACCTAACACATATTTTTTAATAAACTCTTCACCTTTATTATATTAGTAACTAGCTGTTTCTCGGGGCTTCACCCGCGTCCTGAGGGAACTACTTCGCGTACCCGGTTGATTTATAGCCTAAGTTACTCCTTGGTATATCAGCTATCCACCAGTTAAAGTCCCGTCAAAATCGGTCCAGCCGTTCCAGAGATTAGCGAGAACAAACAGACAGACAGACAGACAGACGGACAAAAATTGTAAAAAATGTCATCTCGGTATATGTACCGTGTATACATCCATATGCATTTAGTGAATTTTATTATGCATTTAGTGAAAAGCGGTTATTTTAATATTACACACAGACACTCCAATTTTATTTATATGTATAAGTAGATGTATAGACTAGTATATTTATTTATTTATTTATAGACTCACGCCTGTATCCCCGATGGGGTAGGCAGAGGTGTAATATTACATCCGCATTTCGCCAGGATTTTTTTAGGTGCCACGTACTAGGGGGCGAGCCTATTGCCGTACCGGGCACATTACCAGACTCCGTGCTGCTACTGAGAATTTCCTTACGGAAAAACCCAATAACACTTTGCCCGACCCGGGAATCGAACCCGAGACCTCCTAATCCCACGCGCATATTTATGCCGCGAGACCAACGAGGCAGTCTAGTATAGTATTGTATTATCTGTGATATGTTTGCTTACAATATGCCAGTGGCAACAGTAAACTGTATATTTATTGATAGTGTGTTTTCATGTCGGAATCTTCTCATCTCATCTATATTAATTTTGTTGCCACTAGATGCCTCTTGCGGCTCCTATCTCGTGGATGTCGGCTATCACGACAAAAAAATTAATACACATGATTCTGATGTGTAAGCTAGATTAGTCCAAAGTTTCATCAAACCCCGTTCAGTATATTTAGCGTAAGAGAAGGACAAAATTGATTTTTTTTTGTATTATGCAAAACCTGGCGATGAAAAAGAGTGACCGTGAGTTTTATTGCCCGTTCTTTCTCATGGTTCTACGCCCTTGCTTTGCGAACATGGCAGTAAATGTAAATGTAGAAGCTTTAAGTAATTATTATTTTTAAATTTGACGTTCATAAGTGTCACTTTGTGATTTAAATGAATAAAGGATTTTGACTTTGACTTTGACAAACATGCTAAATGCATTTAAATTGCATCCAATGAAACTTCCAGGAACGAGTAAACTATAGAGATTTTTTATAATTTTATAGTGAAAAGACGTTTGAGAGTTGCAGCACGTCTGTCTGTATGCATAGTCTCAGCGTCGAAGTCTCAGATTAGGCTGCAAATACCACAATAATGAACTTACTAATTTCTTATTCTTCATTATAGTAAGTCAAAGTCAAAATATTTTTTTCATCTAGGTTACAAGGTGACGCTTATAAACGTAAATTTTTTAAAGTACATTACATAATGCTTCTACATTTACATTTACTGCCTCGTTCGCAAAGCAATAGGTAGAACCACGAGAAGGACGGGCAATATAACTCGTGGCCACTCTTTTTCTCATATTTTGTTTTTGTAAGGAGCTGCAACTGTTTCACATTGTACTAAATTAGTTGTAAATAGTAAATAGGAACGTACATAACAATTTATGCAGTTACTAAATGATGTGCTTTAGTAGCCTTCCAATGTGAATATTGTGTAACAGGAGCATCCACTTAGGTACGTCTTATAATGTAGGCAACTCGCGATCATCTTCAGAACTATGGTGGAAATGTATGTTACAAATTATTAAGTAGTAAAACTGAATTATTCGTACCGTCTAAAATTAAATTCATATATTTACAACTTATGATAGTAAAAGATTGATACTGATAAGTATGAAGGCAGATAACTGTATTAGTATTGATTATGAATACTTACTATTTTTAGCATCTATACATGGTAGAAAAGTCTCAACTGTTATACAAGCGCGGTAAGAAATAACTATGAAAGTAACCTCGTCAAAAATTTGAATGCACCTGTACATTATACGACTTTTATCACAAGTGTTTTACGTGAAACATTAAATATAATCGTAAAATGGTTGCCAAACTGACTGTGTTCTCTAGCTTGCATAACCAAATTTTATTTATATTAAGTTTTCCGTAATGTAGTTTAATGGGTATAATTTGCCATAATTTTTTGTGCATCAGTCACAGTTTGACTGACCAAAGATGACTGCTGTAAGTTCAGATGTATAATATTTTTGTCGATAGTTGATAATAGCATAATTTAGCATTACCTGACCTATTTATAGATTAAAAACTATTATAAGTTAGCAGGAATCAACTTCACTTGAGCCTTACTGCTTGTTACAATATGGCTGCCAGAACGAGAGGAAACTAACTACATCAATACAAGTTTTATACTTATAAGCAGCAAAGTCTTAAGATCATACTAGAATAATGTAGATAGCTTTTGGTCAGCTTAACCTAACTTTTAACTAACTATCAGTTTACTCGCATTATTATTTCTCTTAGTTGTTTTTTTTTGTTACAGATCGCTATACTACTTTGGCCGTTTCTATCTTTAGGAACAGCCAGCCCACAATTTGCAGTAATGCCCTACCCAGGCTTTATGCATGTGGTACCAGGCGTATACGGTATAGCGGTACCACAACAGAAGATCTCAGAAAGAACCACAACTACTACCACGACGACAACAGCGAAGCCACCAGAAGCAGAAGAGGAATCATTCAAAATATACGTCGCAGTTCCATACGCATTTCAGAACTTTAGTTTCAGATTGCCTCCACAATTGCCTTATAAGATGACACCTCCGTTAATGCCTATGCCTCTACCTATGCCACTACCACCACCATTGATGATGGTTCCTATTCCACCAGTGGTAGAAGTTAAATTTGATGGCTCCCATGAGCAGCATGAGTGCGATTCCTCTGAGAGCTGTACATCATCTTCAAGTAGCGAAAGTGACACTGAATCTTCATCAGAGAATAGTGAAAGCAAAAGCCGTAGAAAAAGAAAAAAGAAGAAAAAGTCGTACGGTATTTACAGAAGCAACCGTCGGGTTATGAAACCCGATAGCAATGAAGAGGTAAAACCAGTACTTACGTACCGGACTAAAGATGGAGATCTGAAGTTAAAGAAACGATTAACTATGAAAGAGGCGGCATCATTGGTGAAAAATGCACGAAAATCAGGAAAGAAAGTCCACGTCATGGTCGGGAATGATACAGCTGGTAAACCAAGAGTTATGATTGTTGCTGATGGTGCTAAAAAGTCCAAAAGCCAAAGAAGAACACAAACGAATTCGGAAAAATCTTCACAGTTTAAAATAGGAAATGGGCATAAAGAATTGATGTTTAAAGTGCCAAATAATAAGACAATCAGTAACTTAACTGTATCTTTCAACATTAATAGGTAGATTACACTTGTTTGTTTTATATTTTTGGTATTTGATTTTTAATTGCTATCTATTAAAATGTGATGTTAGGCTTTTTGTTTTACTTGCTAGTTAATATCAATTTTATGCATATCATCAAAAATAGGCTATTTTATAGTCAAAAATTTTTTAGCTTTCAACTGCTATTCCGACAATACTTGACCGACCACCTGCATGGAGTAGTGCATCTCTAGACTACTACAGCAGGTTACCACACGGCAACCTTGTGTAGTATTTATTTCATTCTAGACAATGAGATCCATCCATCCATCCATCATGAGAGGAGCCTCCCCGAGCGACGTAGTAAGGCGAACAAGAGTCCCAATGTCCGGCGCACCCTGGACACCTAGCACTCGGTAACGCACTCGGTAACGCAGATTCTAGGACTCTAGGTGACTAATCCTCTCACCAGGATAGATCAACACAACGCCACTCAACGCCAATTATCAGCTCCATCAAAAATGGGACAATGAGATAAAGGATGCCGAAAAATGTGGTAGATGAACCTAAATTATTTATGATTTAGTACAAGAATTACTATATTATAGTAAAATATACTATTCTGTGGGCATTGTGATATAAAGGTTGCAGCTTATTAGAGCCATCCGTCGCCAGACCAGCATTGTCGCCACTTTGCGTAAACTCGTTATAGACAGGTCCACTCGGGGTCCACCCGGGTGGTCCTTATTATGTTTTGAGCTACGGTAGCTTAAAATAACCGAATACAATCTTTACGTACACTATTTCCCCATTTTCACTTTAAACTACGAAAAATTTGTTACTAAAATAGTATCTAACACATTTTGTAAAAATGAAAGGAAATTTAATTTATTTTCATGTTTTTATTAAAGGTCATACAAAATTAACTAAATATAAAAACACTTAAAGATAAAAGCTTATGATATGTTGTAGTGCATAGAACTGTTACTCGTAGTGCTATCGTAAACGGGTGCAAAAGTCATTGAAGTTATTTCATGGTTTAGGGCTTGCTGATTTGCCTCTTCTGTACCTCGATCCATTGTATCAGCTTTTACCTTGCTCTTTTTAGATTTCTTTTTTCTTGTTTTTTTCTTTTTACTTTCATCAGAAGTGTTGTCCGTTCCTTGCCCAGACTCATCAGGTATCAGCATTGAAACATCATGCTTATTCAATTTTCGTTTATATTTCACTTCACCATCGTCTGAAAGATAGTTGAGCACAGGCTTAATAAGTCCGTTCTTTTTGTGATTAACATGCATATCTACGTGGCTTCTTCTGTATATATCAAATTTAGCATGCTGTTCACGTTCAGACGCCTCTGAATCGCTATCGGTATCTTCATCGCTGCTTGACGATTGCTTGTGATAACGGTCACATTTTCCACGATCGTTTTTCTTTTTATCAATTTGCTGAACGATTTGATGTGGAAAAGGTACAAGCATTACGTCTGCTGGATTACCAATACCTACCTGAGGCAGTGGCAATGGATAGGCAGGGCCTGGAATAGGCATTGGAGGGATCGGTGGGAGTGGAATAGGCACATTTTTACCTTTCTTACATCTACATTTCAAGTGGCACGGTGAGCAATAAGCGAAGAACGATGGTGTGCACGGGTCGCACGAACAGGGAGGGCACGGTGGACAGCTGGGGTGTCGGCGGTTTCTTTTGCAGATCGGAGGAATGATGCCTGGTAGAGCGTATTGAACTGGTGCGGCATGCACAGGCATTTGTATTTGTACATGTGGCTGCGGCATAGGTTGGGCAATCTGTATCGGTTGAGGCATAGGAACAGGTTGAGGCATAGGAACTGGTTGCGGCATAGGAACTGGTTGCGGCATATGAACTTGCTGGGGCGTATGTTGAGGCACGTACCCAGGCATTGGCATTGGCGGTTGCATGTACATAGGTGGGTGCATGGGAGCTGGCATCGGCATCGGCATCGGTCTGGGCATCGGCATCGGCATCGGCATCGGCATCGGCATCGGCATCGGCATCGGCATCGGCATCGGCATCGGCATCGGCATCGGCATTGGCATAGGAACAGCTACGGCGTAGTCAGACAGGTTTGCAAAAGGATTAGGTTGTCTATTTCTATCATATGGTTGTGAGCTGTTGTTTTGAGGATTGTTTGGGTCATGATTAAAAGGTGGATAAGGATTATGCTCAGGAGGATAATTATCAGGAGGATAATTATCGGGACGGTAATTATCAGGAAGATAATTATCAGGACGATAATTATCAGGAGGATAATTATCAGGTGGGAAAGGTGGATAAGGGAAAAAGGGATTGAAGGGAAGGGGCGTTTCAGTAGTGGTAGTTGTAGTCGTCGTTGTGGTAGTAGTTGTAGTAGTGGTGCTAGTAGCCTGTTCGTCTGGCACAATAGCTATACCTATTGGCAATGGCATTGGCATTGGCATTGGAACTGGCACTGGCATCGGCGGAGGAGGTGCTGGTACCATTTGCATCATAAGCGGAGGCGGTGGCGGCATCATTGGGAACATTTGTGCCATTGGAAATGGCATAGGAAACTGAGGATTCGCCACAGCTAACGTTACAAATATTATGATTAGCCATTTTTGTAGCACATCCTGAAACAGAAAAAATATATAATTGAAATCAATATACTACCATATGCATAAAATTCTTGCTTTACTGACTGATTGTCAGACACCACCGAGCCGAGACTACTGGGTGCAAGAAACTGCAATATGACATTTGTTGTTTGTGGGAGAGTTGGGGAGCAATCAAAGAGGATTTGAGGCAATACCCATCCAAACGGAGTAAAATAGTTCCGCCAGTTAAAAAGCGTGGGTAATATGGCGAACATTATAAAATATATTTATTTTCATTGCGGCTGATAACCTTCTCCCTCGGGTATCTAGGTATATAGACCGAAATCTTGAACTTCACCAAGACGTTGCCTAACTCTGTGGGACTTAATTTTTTTAGATATTAATATTACAAAAGAGTGTACCTCGGAAAGCACGTTTTGTTGTCAGTCCTGACTATCATGGTCGTTTTGGATAATAAGCACCTTTGAATATCACTAGTTTAAGTCTCGTATAGAGTATCGTTATCTCTTAGGATTGTAGAGGTCAAATGGTAGTCGATCTGTGGAACATCTACTACTCTGTCTAATCTGGCTTGATCAAAATGCGGATCCGAACTCCAAGGTGATGCAACCGGAATAATGCTAGGCAGCTAAAGTTTAATAATAAAGATACAAATCAGAAGAATAGATAAAAATCAACTTACTGAATTCATTCCTGCACCAACACATGTGGATGTGGTGACTTCAATCGAACAGAGTCGTTGCAGCTGACTACTTTTATACATTGCACCAATATGTTGTATAAGAGACCATTGTGACGTAACGAATGGCCTATTTCGTAACGTTTTACGACGAACATAATGGTAAAGTACAATTAAAAAAAGTTTTTATACTAGGGCGATATTGCGATGATTGCAAAGAGTGTGAATATCAAAATAAATTTTACTACAGCTTAGGAAGAACATGAAACTATCAATCATTGCCTGGAATCATTCACGGCATACCAAAAGCCAGCTGTGGTACACATGACCTTTTCTTTGTCCAACATAGGTCTATAAGGTCATTTTGTGTTGAAAAGAGAGTGTGAGAAAGGTGTTGACCCCATTTTATTATATAATCATATGGAAAACGTCCATAGCTTTGAACACGATATGAAAATTTGCCGTAACAATGGAGCCATTAATTCTGAAAAATTTACAACAAGGCTTTATGTAATACATTTCATGTTCCCCTTTTATATGAGCCTCATTTGCTAGTTAGCGCTTTTAAAGCAAAACCTTTAAGGCGATATAATCGTATTGCCAGTATTTGAATCAACTTGTTATGTATAATTCAAAGTTAATCAAATATTAATATTCAATTGAACTGAATAATTACAATTGTCATACTATTATAAATTGTCGTGTTATCACACATTTAACAAAACAACATACTTTGTCGTTCAGTGTCATGGAGATTTTGTACGTTACAATAAATCTTGGCATAATATCAACAGGATTCTGTTTTAATTTTGGAAGCATCATAAAAACACTACCGCCAGATTTCCCGGAAGATTTTAAAAATCAGATACAAGACATGTACGCGAAACATCCTGACATGTTTGGAGATGCAGCAACGAAAGGGAAACCTCATTTTAAGAAGATGAAACTACAAAAGGTACATCAAGTGCCGAATGCTCTCAGAATAGATGAGAAAGATCTTACAGCGAGTACCGTTCAAGAAATGTCTACCGTTGCTCCAACCACGCCAGTTTTTCAGCCAACTCCTTTTCCAATGCCACTAATGCCGTTACCACCGATGCCAATACCAATACCAGTTCCTGTGTACCAGTACCCACAAATGCCAATAGTGTTACCAATGAGAACATATTTTGAGCGAGTGATTCATCATCATCCTCCTCTGGAGGAAATCAAACAGATTATAAAAGAGGATGATGAACATTGGGAGAAGTATAATTCAGTAAAAAACCCAAAGAACGCCTCTTCAATAGAGAGTGAGAGTTCCGCTGTAATAAGTAGTGATGAAGCAAGAAACTTTGATCATTGGCAATATTATGATGACTTTATACATATTAAGGGTTAGTTGATTGAAAGATTATTGGAAGCATTAGTATAGTAAAGAATTGTATTGAAGAATTGTATTGATTGTAAAGAAGTGCTAAAATGGTAAGAGTTTTAGATAATGACTTTGATCGGACAAGTTCCAAAACTACAGTGCTTTATAATTTTCTTACAATAAGTAGTAATTAAGTTTTTTTTTAAAGTTTTTTCTAATCTTTGGAGCATTTCAATGTAAAAATTAACCAGATATGTTTTTTTTAATTATCATCTAAAGGTTGACTTTTAGACCCGATAAAAGATTTTTATTTAGATTTAAGCGTTTTCATAGAGTGACTGACTTCCGCAACCGAAAGGAACCACTAGTCTAAGTCGTCTAGCTTAGCCTAGTAATCCCTGTAACTCTGATGGTATAATCCCCGTATAGTACAATATCATTGATCTTTGAAAAAGTCGCCTCCGTTCGTCGTGAATGCGTTTTTGTGCTCATTTGACACGCATAGCTATAAAGTCATTAATTTATCTTCGAATCGAACCCTTCAGAGTGTATAAGGTTATTTTAATATAAATGATAAATGTATCATCAAAATTAACATTGTATAAAGTGTGACTCATATTGTAAATAAGTTAATTGAAATATTGACTTTTAGTATTTTTGTATGCTTAAATAATTTGTTTGGATGTGGGCAACTCAAGACTGATCTGTGTGGAGAACCTGAGGAGAGGCCTATTTCCGGTTGCATATTAGAAAATCAAAACTTTTATGAGCAAATTTCAAAAGAACAACGTACAAATCAACAAAGTTTAAAATAACGATGGTCATTTGATCAAAAGTTCAGCTGACCAAAGTCTGGAATATCAATGTTTATATATGGTTTATATTATTTATTACACTATTGACCAAATCGTTTAAGTACAAAATCCCTAGTGCTAATGCCTAGGGTTAGGTGCGACGAACTAAATAAATAGGTTATGTTAGGTTCTCTTTTGACCCTAAGCAGGGCTCCTATTTTCGGATTAAGGGTCAAAAGAGAACCTAACATAACCTATTTAGTTACTGGAATTACAGTCGGACCCATGGGCGTCGCCAAGTCATCTATTTGTATTTTAATCATAATTTTTGGACAAATTAATGTGTTAAAATTAATGATGTACCTACTCCAAATATAAGTATACCTACATTTAAATAAATAATTCTTTATAAGAAATCGTTTGTGATTATAAGATTTGATTAGTTATGATTTGATATTTTAAAATTACATCTAGCAACTTTTGATCAGTCGTTCATTTGATGTCACATACCTTGGGATTCTAAATATTTTCTAAATAAAACATTTGGTCATTTAAATTTTGTTTATTGTTCTTTTGAAATTTGCTCGAGAAAGTTTTGATTTTTTAATATGCTACCCTATTTTCAGTAGACGTTTATAGATTAATATGATGATGATGATGACCTATTTAATTAATTATTCAAAAGGAAGACAACTGTTTTTATTTACTTTCACAGTTAGGCTTTTCATCTTAGAGTTTGTAAAATCTGTTAGTATTACACGACAAAATGCTAACGTAATAATGATATCGATTTAAGTTGTTCTTTAGACTTCTTTTATATTTTACATTCCTTCTGTGTATTGTGATTTAATTACTGTTTAGACTTTTATTATTCTTTGTTCGCACATATTCGCAGATGTTAATCTCTTGTTTTCGTTCCTGAAGTTTTATAATTAGTTTTAGATATTCATATTCTATGTTTTTGTAAATAAACGCAATTTGGCCAATATTTGTTTTTCTTTTCGTTTTATACTTATATGCCTTAAGAATGCTAACAGCGCAGAACAGCTGTTACTGTGCCGTACTTGAAGTGAGATTTTTATCAGTATCGGTATCTGTACAGACGGAAAACCAAAGAAAATTAAATTGTTAAACTATCGCTTGCTACACTGTGAAGGAAAGCATCATGATCAGTTTGAAATCAAACTTTGTTTTTCGGATTCTATGGCGATATATTAGTTTTAAACATATTACATTTAAACCACATGATCTAGAAACTACATCATGTGTGTAATATTCGCGTAAATCCAAAAAAAAAATGGTCATTGAAATGTGTATGTATTCCCCAAAATTTCATCTGAATTGGTCCCGTTAAAGAATTTCTTTATCGTAATCAGCCCTATATATAAACTGTTCCACACCAGTGCACGGGCCTCTACTGGGACAGATATGCAGATTTCCTTACGATGTTTTCCCTCACTGCTGAGCAAGCGATAATTAACAATTTTTAGGGTTCCGTACCTAAAAGGTAAAAAACGGAACCCTATTACTAAGCCTCCGCTGTCTGTCTGTCTGTCTGTCCGTCTGTCTGTCACCAGGCTGTATCTCATAAACCATGATAGCTAGAAAGCTGAAATTTTCACAAATTATGTATTTCGGTTGCCGCTATAACAACAAATACTAAAAATAAAAAAAATGAAAATATTAAGGAGGGTCCCATACAAAAAACGTGTATTTCCTCGTATTTTTTGCTCAAAATTACTAACTGTAACAGGTCGACGCTTTAAATTTTCAGAGAATATGTAGTTGTATATTACCTTTCAAAATAAATAATTAAATTAAAAAAAAGTAAATAGTAAAGGGGGGCTCCCATACAACAAACGTAATTTTAAGCAATTTGTTACTCGATCTTAATAAACAGGTAGAAACTTATAAAGTATTTAAGTATGCATATAACGAACGTGATTTTCTTTTATAGATGATGGTACGGAACCCTTCGTGCGCGAGTTCGACTCGCACTTGCCCAATTTTTATATTTACCCACATATCATGGACCGAATATAAATTAAGATAGTTTAGATGTATGACTATAATTTACAGAAATTATTATTTTATCATCTTATACTAATATATAAAGCTGAAGAGTTTGTTTGTTTTTTGTTTGGTTGAGCGCGCTAATCTCAGGAACTACTGGTTCGATTTGAAAAATTCTGTCAGCGTTAGATAGCCCATTTATCGAGGAAGGCTATAGGCTATATAACATCACGCTATGAGCGACGGGAGCAGAGCAGTAGCCTTAAATAACGCGGGTGTAACCGCGGGCATCGTCCAGTATGAAATAAGCATCTGCCGCGGCTCTGAATTATGCACCGAAACCTTCCTCAGGAGTGACACTATCTATTAGTAAACACTGAACAGAAATACGTTCAGAACTTTTTAAGTTTATCACGCTCATAGAGTCAGACATGATGGCCAGGGATCTTCATTTTAAAATATAATAGGTAGGTAAAGATAGGAAGAAGCTTTTGCATTATTATTTGAGTGAAGAAAACAACACTATCTAAGAGTTACTGTCATTACAAAGTTCACTACGACTATGGTTATTAATGCGTAATAATTGTAATTTTAATTCCTTCATCTGCTATTATCTTAATAATAACAAGCAGAGGGCACTCAAAGTAATTAAGTTTATGTGATAATAATTCACTTCTACATGATAACTTTTAACGTAATTTATTGAAGCAAGTGAAGTATTTATAAACATAAGTGAATAAATTAAGCCTGGTTATAATTATGTTGTTGCTGTTGCTTAACGAAGAGACGAATATGTCGACATCAAACCCTATATAGGGTATATACCCGTCTGACCTACGTGGTATAGAAGGCCATATCCTTCTACTGATTCACATTGCTGCTGTTTACATATTATTAGTCTCAGACTGCCTCCGTGGTCCAGTGGATAGCGTATGCGACTGCTTATCGGAGGTCCTGGGTTCGATCCCGGGTCGGGCAAAAGTGTTACTAGGTTTTTTCCGAATACTCAGTAGCAGCCCGGAGTCTGGTGATGTGCCCGGTAACGGCAATAGCTCGCCCCCTATTGCGTGGGACCTAAAAATTCATGGCGAAATGTGGGTGTACTATTACACCTCTGCCTACCCCTTCGGAGATACAGGCGTGAGACTATAAATAAAATAAATAAACATATTATTAGGCAATAGGAGAGGCTCTATTGGGCTACAAAAGGCTGTAGAAGAGGATATGTAGCTGTTGAAAATAGTTGGCTTGCTGTTAAAAAAAACGTCGTCAAAGTTAAGCACCGCTTGCAAAGGTCACCACTTGGATAGGTGAAAGCATGTGCTTTTACATCATAAGGGAACGTGCTTCGGAGGTTACGTAAAGCTGTCGGTCCCGGTTCTTGTCTGAGGACGGAAATCGTTAGGCCATGTCGTAGGCCTCTAGGCGGTCTGAAAACTCCAACATCTAGCTGTCCACACACTCACACGAAAAAGAGTTTAGATTGTGATATTTGACTTGCTTCTTTTAGGGCTCCAAGCTAAGAGTATTATCACAGTATAAAGACATAATATTATGTTGCATCCTTGAGCGCGTTAAGCTGATAATGACAATTAATGACGGGTTTTTTCTATAGGGATAGGGTAAGAGGAGACTGGTTTGACACTACTGTTTCTTTGACCATTGTGTCATTTCGTCTGGGTGTAGAGACCAGGTCATATATTATTTTTATTTATTATTTTATTTCTTTATGCACAAAAGAAGAGTACATAGGCGGATTTAATGCCTTATGGCATTATCTACCAGTCAACCTTTTGTTTTTTTTTTTTTGTTCACTACGGTGGGAAACTCTCCTTATGAGTCATCTCAACTCCGCCAACCCAGCCATTAGAACGGCTGGGCTTGGGACTGACGGAGGAGGTATGTGGAGGCTCTCCCCTAAAGACGTTCGGGGCATTATCCCACTAATACCCACCGCGGTGTCCCTACGGGTCCCGTATGTTGGCGGGGTCACGCGATTCGCGATTAGCATACTTTCTCGCGACCCCGCCCGGGATTGGCCCGCCGTTTGTGTTGGCGGGCCCCGTCTACATATGATCTCGCAATCATCCATCAAACTTCTTGCATCCATCAAACTTCTAGCATCCATCACCTCACAAAGCTACTTGGGAGGCGGCGAGGACACGCGCCGCCTCCCGCCTTTTGGCGGACAGGGAGCAGCCCCAGCGCTCACCGTCCACAGGCACTAAATTTAGGGTGGTCGGAGGTCGTCTCTTGTTCAACGTCCCCGACGCCCGGATCTACAGTTGGGGAGAGGGCGATGTATTTCTCTCTCCCGCTCCGCCGCCTCCTTGCTCAGCATGACTGCTTCGCAGAAGGAGGCGACGGCGTTCCAGGACCTCTCACTCCGGACCATAGAGAGAACTACGGCCGGGAGCGAGAGGACAACCGTATTCAGAGCCGCGACCAGATCACGGCGCTGCGATGCCCAGGCTGGGCAATCCGCCAAAGTATGCAACGCCGTGTCTTCGACAGGGTCGCGGCTACTGCCACAATGGTGGCATCCGGGCGTTTCCTCCCGGCCTATCCTCCACAAATACCGGCCAAAACAACCATGGCCGGTAAGGATTTGAGTCAACCGGAAGGTGAGGACGCCGTGACGTCTCTCCAACCACTCTTCAACCACGGGACTTACCGCCACTATCGTGGCGTGCCCGGCGCTGGGGTGCACAAGTCGTGCCTTCCACTCCGCCACCAGGACCTGGCGGAGCTCCGACCGACGCGCCTCGATGTCACGGTGCGCCGGTCTCTCGCCCTGCTCCAGGGCTTGCTGGCGCCATGTATAGAGTGACGCCAGCAACTCAGCTTCCAGATCCCAGGGCGGTGATCCGGCTAGGAGGCTCGCTGCCTCAAAGGAGACCGTGCGGTAGCCTCGTATCAACCTGACGGCCATGGCGCGCTGCGGTGCGCGAAGCGCCTTGATGTTGTGCGCCGGCTGGTCGTGCGCCCATATCGGGGCCCTATAAAGGGCCATGGACCGCACGACTCCTTCATAGAGCCTCCGGCAGGAGGTGGTTGGTCCCCCAAGATTGGGCAGCAGTCTCGATAAGCCTGCCGCTGCCCCGAGAAGTTTGGGGGCCAAGCGACCAAAGTGTTCGCGGAAATCCCATCGGCTATCGAGTACGAGCCCCAGGTATTTTAGGCTCTTCCCGATGCCGATGCGGACCCCTCCTACCATAATGTGGGCCCCTGCGGGTGGCCGTTTCCGAGGCCCGTGGAAACAAATGGCCTCAGATTTAGAGAGGGCCACCTCTAGGCCCAAACGCCGGATCCTTCCAACGACTTGTGCGACCCCAGCGGTCGCCCTTATAGCCGCCGCCCGGTACGTTTTATCACTCGCAGTGACGAGGGTGTCGTCGGCGTAACAAGTGACACCCACGCCAGGGAGGAGCGTACCGCGCAACACCCAGTCGTAACCGATGTTCCACAGAAGGGGGCCGAGGACCGACCCCTGCGGAACACCGCACGACATAACTCGCCGACTAATACCGAGATGACTCGGGTAGACAATTGCTCTTTCATTGAGATAATCCCCGACTATACGGCGGAGGTATGGAGGCACTCGATATCTACCAGTCAACCTGGGTGGTGCAGAGATAAGTGTGGTAGGTGCATTTAACATAGTGTAGAAAATTTTTGAAAGTAAAAGGATATTATACAATAATGGTTTTTCCGTTAGGAAATTCTCAGTAGCAACACGGAGTCTGGTAATGTGCCCGGTACGGCAATAGGCTCGCCCCCTATTACGTGGGACTAAAATAAATCTGGCGAAAAGTGGGTGCAGCAATATACCTCTGCTTGTCTCTTCGGGGATATATGCGTGAGACTATGTATGTATGTATGTATAAGAGTATTTTTCTGAGTTTTTTTTATTGAAGTCTATAGAATGAATGCTGTTTACAACTTTTTATTTAAAACTAGCCTAGCTATGTCCGCACATTTTTTTTTAGGTGTTTCTGCCCGAACCACGGGAATTTAAGGATATCCCTTCTTAATGTTCTCCTACGGTCCCCAAGAAACATACATGCCAAATTTCAGTTTTCTGTGCCTAATAGTTTTGGCTGTAGCTTGTCTGTCAGTCAGTCAGTAACGCAAGAATGTTATATATACAAACAGTAGATTAGAGGTAATTACTCTGGAACACGGCCCTCTTCTTACTATGAGTTTCTAATAAGCTAATGTTTCTCTAAATAAGAATAGTAGGTCATTTTCGTATAACTATTAGCAACTCTAGAATAAATCTTTATTAATAATTGTGTAATTATTTACTTAGAACAGGCTACTAGGCCTTAGTCACGGGTTAAGGAGATCAGGTCGAGATCCGGTGTCAACTGGACGCAACGGATAGAACCACTTAACAACTCAGATTATAAGTCAATTAATGCACAATAATAATTGATTACATGCCATTTATTGAGGCTGATCTGTTAATCTTAAGGACAGTTATTTACCTAACTGGTCTCTAGACATGGTTTTAGCATGTGTTAATCTATGTAAAATCGGTCCAAGGAATAAGATTAAAAGTTGCCTACAAACGCTTAGGTATACTTAATACATAGTAAAATAATTCATTTTATATAATAGGGTAGTTTCCAGGGTCAAAATAATTACATTTTATTTAGTCCGTATTTTAGATTATAAAAAGATATTGGACACGTATTTTTTCTTTTTTCGATTAAATAAAAAATAAGAAAGATATAACCCATTAAAGTTACGTGTGACGTCATCTAGTGCGATAAAATGCAGCACGGCGTGACGTTATACGTAACTTTAATGAGCTATATCTTGGTCATTTTTGGTTCAATTTCCAAAAAAAAAAATACGTATCGCTTATTTTTGAATAATCTAAAGGACGGACTCATAATTTTTTTTTTGTCAACTAGCCTATCTGCCTCTCTGTCTCTTCAGCCTTTTTCATCCTTTTGAGTGTAGGCCTCCTGCAATCTACGCCCCACATCGCGGTCATGTGCGACCTGGCTCCACTTTTGCCTGCTGTCCTCTTGATGTAATCGTCCCAAGGCATTTGAGGTCTTGTGGGAAGGCCGCCAGCCGATGACCGAGGGGGGCAACTTGATATGGAAAATGAGAAAAGTATGGAGAAAAGAATAAATTGTAGGGTTTTTGGAATCTTTAGGCCCTCCCCCCTAAAGATTCCAAAAACCCTTTGTTCGGCTGCCCCCCCCTGCGTCCCTTTGGCGACGCCCATGATTCAAGCAACGACTTACTCCAATAACCAGCCTCGTGTGGCACATGACCTTGTCATTCTCATGTCAGTCGATCAATTTGCCAATATAAAGCGATAACTTATTTTCTTTTTAGAAAGAATGCAAGGCAGCGATAGCCTTGTGGAGATACCAACAGACTGCCATGCAGAGGGTATCGGGTTTAAATCAACGGCGCGCACCACTGGCTTTTCGGAGTTATGTGCGTATTAACCCTTAGCGACACACGCGATTTCAAGCAACACATATACAGACGTGGGGAAGCTAGGTCCCCAATAAATTCGTTATTTATTTATTAGAGAATTGATAATTTTCATGCAGATTTATTTTTATAAAATGAATGAGAAGCATATATATTAAGCGAGTATTTTTTTTTAATTTAATCATAAGATTACAATTTGCTTACGTTTTAAGTACTTAAATTGTTAATTATCGCTTGTCTCGTGCCTCGAAGAGCACGTTAAGCCGTCAGTCCCGGCGGTCATGAAGATATTTGACAGTCGTTACAGGGCGTCAGTACCTTCCTAATAAGCTGACACTATTCTATACCATGAAATATCGCTGTCCTTTCGGGTTACGGAGGGCAGACAGGCAGTCGCTCCGTGGAAAAGCTAATATTCAGCCAAATCCGGTTAGGCTAGTAAGCGGACCCCAGATTGAAACTGGGATAACGCTAGGAGGATGATGAGGAGAACTTGCAAAGATAATCGAGACGGATGGAACTAACCAATGTTGGTATCGCTACCAGTCTGCGTATTGTTTGTTAGGAGCACTCAGCTATACAGGTGAAAAGATTCAATGGTCAAGTGATATGGGCAAAATTTTGTATTATCCAGAAACATAAAATAATCATCATCATCATATCAGCCGAACGACGTCCACTGCTGGACATAGGCCTCTCCAAGGTTCTCCACACAGACCGGTCTTGAGCCGCCCGCATCCAACACCTTCCCGCGAATTTGACGAGATCGTCGGTCCACCTTGCGGGGGCCGCCACTCCAGAACCTTTCTGCCCAAACGGCCATCGGTTCTTCGAGCTATGTGCCCTGCCCACTGCCACTTCAGCTTGGCTTTTCGGAGAGCTATGTCGGCGACTTTGGTATAAAATAATCAGAAATGTTATTTCATTTCTTATTTCTTAAGATGCTTAGGGTCTTCGTCTACATTTTAATAGTTCTTATAGCATATTTTACCACCTGAATGGTATGCATTTGAGGTTATTAGACGTGCTGATGACGGCTTTCCACTTATTTTATTCTATACAAAGGAAGATACAACCACTTCTCATTTATACTAGAATTATAACTGTCCGTGTGGTGACGGAATAAGAATACGCAATGTCACCACCCCATATCATCCCACGGGTGTCGTAAGAGCCGATAGAGGGAGCATATTATGCAGAGAACAGCACTGTAAGAGAAGGAAAACTTGATACAAACCCTATACCAACCCGTTTGGCCAGCGTGGTATAGTAGGCCAATTCCTCCTTTCAAAGGAGAGGCCTAGTCCAGCAGTGGACTGTAAGGGGCTGGTGATGATATAATTATCCTAGAGTTGTTCATGTTGAGATCTAATACTTACTTTCTAGTCCTGTAGTTTAAAAACCACTCTAAAAGCAAAAGCTTATAAATTATAGAAGGAATAATTTTCATAAATAGAGTTTTTTTAGAGCGTCACGCCTATTTCCCCGAAGGATATTAGACACACATTTCGCCTTATCATTTTATGGTCCAACTTAATAGGGGGTGAGCCTATTACCGTTATTTCAAAATAAAACACATTTGTATATAATATTTAAAGCTTTACTCTTATAATTACTATTTACAATCCACACCTAAGTAGAAAATAAAAATATATTAACGGCACATTCATCAACGAATATAATATTATTAAATATTCAAACTGTTGAAACAGTATTCGTATTTATTAATACATATAAAGACAAATCTTATATTACGTCACAATCACAATAGATGGGAACTATTTTTACCATATGTTCATTTAAATAAAACTAAGTATAATTCCTGTTTGCAAAACGCAGATTTTGCAAACATTCAACCAACGGACAGAAAATCCTTTTTTTTTAACAGCAATAGGAGGCAAACGGGCAGACGGATCGCCTGATGGTAAGCAATTACCTACCGCCGCCCATGGACACAAGCGACACCACAGGAGTCACAGGTCCGTTGCTGCCCCGTGGGGATGGGAAAAGGGATAGGATGAGGAGTAGGATGAAGGAATAGGGAATAGGGCCTCCGGCACTCTCACTCACCGAACGAAACGCAACTGTTTAAGTACTGTTACTTTACGTCGATTTTCTGTGAGAGCGTAGTACTTCCCCAGTCGAGCCGGCCCATTCATGCTGAAATCAGCAAGGCTCTAACTACCCGTCAAATATACTGGTTCAAGTCAATAATTTGTGAATCGCACAAAGTGTTGTCTCGTGTGCGGCCAAACTAAAGACATAAGGATTTTTTTAAACTAGTTAAAATATTACTTTAGTAGAAATATCTCATTTCTCTACAAATTCTACTATCATTGGTTATTGCATCATATCTATAAATTACAGGCATGTAGACCTGTTACAGAGTTAACTTGCACTGGATGACTTATAGCATTTAAATCATTTAATCCATTCTAATACATCTTTTACGAGATTGACGTTTCATCCTTTTACGACATCTTACTTACAGCATTATGTTTTTGTCTCTTCAGGGTACTTTATCATAATGTGTATGTTTCTGTTTACAGAAAGTAAATTTACGGCTAGGCCTTTTACTGAGTCATTCACCAACTCGTCCGCCATACCTACGGCCCATTTGGGTTGACGAGTTGATGCAAATCAAAATAAATAATATTTTCATTCGTCAACTCGACCCACTCTTCTTTTTGTGTGGAAATTTAAACTTTATCAACTTTTGGTACAGTTAGTAAGACAAGTCATAACAATATTTTAAGGATTTACTTTAATTTTCAACCGACTTCAAAAAGTATTCATTCATCATGGTATTCTAGTTTCTTGTTATACATATCTTCTTGGTCACTTCTAGTATATTATACTTTTTGTTTTTACAAATCATAGTTGCCGATCAACCCATGTCACTTTTAAGCCAACTAACTATAGCCACACAAAAAATGATACCATAATATCGTCGCTTTGCGATGCGAAAAAGGAAAAATTAACACTTTCGTATTCACAACCCTGACACAATAGGGAAGTTTCCTGCAAGTGAAATAATTTAAACAAGTATTTTTATCTCGAGAAACATGTTAAACTAATAGTAGGTAGTTTCATTCATCAATTAATGTTAAAACTTTATTTAACATTTTTTATCGTAAATTTATTGATAAAAGTATTTTACTTGACAGTAAAACACTATGACGTCACTACGCCATATTTCATACAAAACCCTAGGCAAAGGTAGTTTTTGACATTTCATTAAAAGTGCTTGATTTGACTAGTTGGAAACAACCCTATTGATACCTACAAGAAGAGGCAATGGACATTCAAACCAAAAATCACTACAATCCTGTCACACCATATTTCTCTCTAACCTCCTCAGATCCTCAGAACCAATATAAGTCAAGCCCAACGACAACCCAGCCTACTAGACACCTAATGTTTCCATTTACAAACAAACAATTCTGTCAAAGCGGTGAGGTATGCGGGGCGAAGGGGGCTACAAAAATGCATTCTTATTGGCCGGTTCAAATTTGCGGTACGTCATAATTCATAACTAGTGTTGGGATTGGTCTTATGTAAGACGTATAAGTCTAACGTGTTGTTAGAAAGTGTTCGCCGTCTGCCGTCTAGGTTGTCGTTGGTCTAGCCTTATTGTAAACCCAATAACTAGTGCATTATGCATCTTTATAGTCTTTTAACCCTCTGTAATCTATATTAAATAATTATCTTCAAATAACTTAGATTTTTGTATTTATTACCATATTATTAAGGGCACGCCAGAATGCGTCTCGGATAATCTTTTTTTCTCTTTCGCGGACTTTGACATGATTGGTTGATGGCTGAACAGCCAGTTATTGTACATAGACCTTACTGCGTAGCCTATTAGTATTAGGCCCGTGAATACTAGCACTGTTTCTATGAATAGAAGCGAGTAGGGTCCTATTAGGTATACTAGGTAGAATATTGTCATCGTTCCACTTGACATCTTCAGTTGGTCCTGTAACAAAGAAAATAATTATTAGAATACTAGTTGAGCTTGCGGTAACGCCCGCGTTACTTAGGATTGCTGCTCCGCACCCATGGCTCACAGCGTGATGATAAAGCCTTCATCGATAAATGGGCTAACACAAAAATAATTATTCAAATCCTGAGATAAGCGCGTCCCGCCAAACAAACACTTTTTTCAATTTTATTATCTTTAAATATATATTTCTTGTGTGCGTGTGTATGTCACTAAACTCCTCCTAAACGACTGAACCGATTTTGATGAAATTTTTTGTATGTGTTCAAGGGGACTTGAAAATGGTTTAGATTTACAAAAAATCTGTGAATATTAAAAAAGAAATAGGCGGTACGAACTTAATTTAAATTAAGTTTAAATGACCACGAAAGTTTAAATTCCTATAACGCGGTACGAAGTTCCCCGGTTCAGCTAGTATTAGTATAAAATTACAGAATCGATCTGCACATATGCATGTAGGTTTTGTTTAGTATTTAAACCAATGCCATTGCATGGGCTCATTAATGTATTCCAGATATTCTGGTGGATTTACGTGACATCATAAAATGGGACGTCGAAGGACACCGTGGGGTTTTAGGAGATAATTAAGATTAGACGACCGGTTGGCGCAGCGATATAGTGTTAGCGACTGTCAATTCTCAGTAGCAGCACGGAGCCTGGTTAACGGCAATAGGCTCGCCCCCTATTACGTGGGACCTAAAAATTAATGGCGAAATGTGGGTGTAATATTTACACCTCTGCCTACCCCTTCGGGATACAGGCGTGAGACTATAAATAAAAATAAATTTAAAAAAATAGCTGTTAATATTTATATCCTTATTTATGACAGCAATGACGTAGTTTTTAACAGAAATTAATTAATTACTATTTATAGCGCAGTAAACACGTGGAAAGAAAAACTATTCACAACAATGTAATAATGTGAATATACTTAATTACATACATACATAGACTCACGCCTGTTTCCCGGAGGGGTAGGCAGATACTACGGAGCGCCATTTGCAACGATCTTGACATATCTCTCTTGCTTCATTCACTCCCATCAGATTCCTCATGCATGCTTAATTATTGTTGAATATACTTAATTATTGTTAATGTTTAAGTAAACATTTGCAGAATTATATAATTCGAGAACATTCCCATGTCAACCTGACACGTGAATATTAGATTAATCTTAATCATGTTATTGAATACAGTTATATAAAAACTCACTGTGAGATTTTTCTGCGTCTTCTAAAGTTAGCATTTTGAAACTTCTGATAATGAAATCTCTACAAAATAACATAGAAGTACATATAATAATATTTTTTTTGGGTTTTCCAAATTCTCAGTAGCAGTACGGACTCTGGTGATGTGCCCGGTAGCGGCAATAGGCTCGCCCCCTGTTACGTGGGACCTAAAAATTCATGGCGAATTGTGGGTGTAATATTACACCTCTGCCTACCCCTTCGGGTATAAAGGCGTGAGTCTATAAAAAAAAAAACAAGTTTTCTTATAAGCAGAAGTATCTTCTTACAAAATTTATATCATAGGAGATGCAAGCCAAAAGACATGCATAGGTACACCATAAGTAATAGTGATAGATTTTGCAAAAATTCACACCGCATTATAAAACCGCGTCTTTGTAGGGAGGCAAGTCAGAGTGCTACAAAGTAACATTCGATTAACGATCCACACCTATTCATAGTTAACTAACTTCAACACGCAGGTTAATGTAGCAACCTGAGATAAATAGTAGAAATTAGAGGACGCCAGCAGCTACGCCTGCAATATTTTTAAATTTACCCGTTTTGGCCGATCCCGTGGGAATTTCGGGAAATCCCTTCTTAGTGCACCCCTACGGTCCCCAAGGAACATACATGCAAAATTTCAGCTTCCTGCGCCCGATAGTTTCGGCTGTAGCGTGTCTGTCAGTCAGTCAGTAACGCAAGGCTTTCCCTTTCAGGCCCGTAAAACATGATCGTGCACAATTCTTTTAAAAATTCCCGCACTATGCCGAATTCACTTTTCTGAGCGAGACCCGCGCCATACAAAAGTGCATGAATCACGCGTACTAAAAAATAATAATTTTCGCGCGGGTTGCCGGTCAGTTAGCGATAGTGACGTGTCAAAGTTGGCAGCTTTTTTCGACGGTGGCAATGGCAACCGTAAGTAATAATTTTTTGTGTATATTTTCATGTAAACATTGTAGTGATGTTGTTATTTCATAGATAAAACCGTTAATTACTCATTTAACATGATTTTACTCTTAAAATGTTTGATTTCTTGATAAAAATTACGCTTTCAAATCATAAAGTCACGATCATGACGTTTGGGTCTAACTTCACTTGAAACGTTTTTAGGCAGTAAGAGTTATTTCTTGAAACTATCTATTATTATTTTTGTTTTTGACAGGCTTTGAGCTAACTAGTGATCTGGTGCTTCATTTACTTGGAGTTGGCAACTATTTGGACGTGGAAGGCCTAGAAGGTGACGTAGAACTGCCTCTCGCAAGGACGTCGAACCCGAACCCTCCTACGTCAAACCCAACGCCGCCCCTTTCACGAATATCTGATGATAGACTTCGAGGTCTACAGAGGTGCTAATACTCTGTTTGGTAACAGAACCTTGGGGGTTGGAGCGTCGGTAATTTTACACCTCTCAAAGTCAATTCCTAGAGGAAGTTGCATTTACTTTGCCCGCTGCTTCTCATCAATACAATTGCTAGAAAAGTTAAATATCATTGGAATACATGATACCGCGACAGTTATGATGAACTGGATTCCGGAGCGCAAAAACATTTAATGGTCGCCGAATGAAACGAGACGAATCACAATAGTTTGTTTGTGATGATGTCGCTGTCGTTAAATGGATGGACAACAAGTCTGTGCTAATCGCATCAAATTGCAGTGCAGCAGATGACATTACTTTCGTTAAACGTTGGCATAAGGATACCTCCAGCTATATTGAATGTCATCGCACCCAAAGCCATCGCAAACTATAGCAAGTACATGGGCGGAGTGGACATACTTGACCAGTCAATGGAGTACTACCGCACTTTCATGAAAACAAGAATATGGACATTAAAAGTAATACTCCATTTCTTTAATCTGGCTATTTGTAATGCTTGGCGCCTGTACAAATTGGAATGTGCAGCAGCTATTATCCCAGGCAACAAGACTATGGGCTTGCTAGAATTTAGAATGCAAGTGGCAGACTGATTAGCAAACACCTAATTCTCGAAGGAGGTCTGCAAGTAGTGATGATGATCGTAACGGTGCCACCGATTTAGCGCCAAGCACTTCAAAGTTTAGGAGGTCAAATCCACCTTCACAAGCAAAGAGATAATTATGATGGTTATGACCATCGGCCGAGTTTTGAAAACATTGATAATCCGCGCGCTTGCAGGCTAGAAAGATGTGTGAGCCAAATAAGGTGCGAAAAGTGCGACGTGTATCTATGCCTCACGCGAAAACAACATTTGCTTTGCTGCTTGCCACAAGAGATAAAAATAAATTTCAAATCTGATTAAAGTAAAACTAAAGACTGATTTTTTTAATTTAAAAATGTTGATCTCAATTGTTTTTGACTGAATTTCATTAAGTTCATTAAATAGTTGTAAATGTCATCAGTGGGATTGTGTGATTATTTTAATAAATCTACACCTGTGAATATTCTTCTCGTTTTATTTATAATAAAATACTTTAAAAGCTAATTTATCGAAGATTAAAAGTTAAAAACCCAAAAACGTCACGATCGTGCACTAGTAAAGTTAAAGCCCAAACATCACGATCGTGCAGGGGTAGTTACAGCCAATGAGGGCGGCAAAAATATTTTTCACATTTTTTACATTTATGTTTTAACCTTCCTAACACATACAGACAGCTAAATAATAATAATTTAATAAAACTAATCTTGGGCCTGAAAGGGATATTAAGATGAGGAATGAAATTTTGACTGCATGGTTGGCGGAGTGGTTTAAGCGGCCGCTTACCGCTTGACACTGCGCCGAGTGTTGTGGGTTCGATCCCCACACGAGACAACGCTTTGTGTAATTCATAAATTGTTGTTTCGAGTCTGGGTGTTCATTGTGTCCGTTAGTTGTATGTTTGTAAACTCCCCCACAACACAGAATTTAATCCTAGTGCGGAAGAATACTTAAAAAAAACATTTTTTCAACTTTTTTTTCAATACCACTTGGCGCATAGTTAATGATTGTGTTTTTAGTACTGCAGAGTCCTGTTCTTAACGCACTCTATTTTCCCTTACGGCTAACTTGGTCAAGGAAACTGACGTGCGCACAAGTTATATTTTCGTAATTATAATCGTCAAAGCCGTTAAACTCAAGGTTGCTAGCTTACCAGCGTTTGGAAGATGACTTCCTATTTTTACTTTTAAAATAGAGCCTATGGGACTTATCTTACTCAGATTCGAAATATTTGTATTTCAGCATGCAATGAATTTCTTTAGTAATACCTAACCAGCTTGTTAGGCTGCAGATTCACATATATTGAGTTTGATATTCTAGCGTACAGGCCGCTAAAAAGTCAGCTCTTCAAAAGCCCTAGTTTTACAAAAAAACTTCTTAGTTGGCACTTTACATGAGGAAACTTTACCATATTAGTGTACCTACTTCAAACAGCACTTGAAAAATTGAAGAGTGCAAGGAAGGTGACCGCTACCATTCCACTAGCCATCTAGCTAAAATAAACAGATACATCTACAGATCAATGGATTCACCACTTTAATACATACATACATACATACATACATACATACATAGACTCACGCCTGCTTCCCCGAAGGGGTAGGCAGAGGCATATTAAACGCCCACTTTTCGCCAGTGTTTTGATCCCACGTAATAGGTGGCGAGCCTATTGCCGCTTATCGGGATATTTTGTTTGCCAGAGCCACAGATTTAACAAACAAGAACCAGATGTAGCGTATTCGTCCAACTAAGTGAGGCACGTTGACAGCTATGTGTGCGTGACATTTGGCGACTGGCACTGTACGGACACGCGCGTCTATGTGTGTGTAAAGTTGCCAGATTATGAATAATATCCCACTATTTTGCATATAGTTTTTGCAAACGAATATAAAAATATTACATAGGTAATATTTTATATTCGTTTGTGGTTTTGAAGAATTTACCATAGATTTAATTAATGCTTTTAATATGTAATGCTGTTGTGAAAATTATTCAAATAAAAGATACCATTAAAGTATGCTTTTATAAATACATTTCTTAAAAAATGTAGGCTCCGAGTTAAGTTTTAACTAATTTTATTCGTAAATTGAGAAATAAATAGGTAGGCTTGCGTCATAAATATTAATTAGCTAAAAACATTTTGTCATGCATACAATAAATTATGAATATCATAAATCGTAACTAAAAAAAATTGCAATTAAAAATAAATAATGGCTACAATCAATAATTTCTGTTTCTGTACTTAATGTACACACGGCGCCAAGTCAAGCTAAATAGTCGAAGTACGATTTTGATACTTATTCCCTACGCCATAAGAACGGTACAAAGGTCTAACAACGGTACAAAGGTCAAAGTGTATAGCTTGACAAGTAGCCGCGTGTACACGAATATTTGGATCGTTTGGGGATCGAACTCAAAACAACGTATATACTAATCGAAATCCTATTAGTATATTTATAAGAAAAAATATAATCTACAATATACTTTTACAATACGTTAATGTATTTTTCATTAACATGACAATCATTATTACCTACATAATCAATTGACAAGTGCATTTTCCCTAATTCAGGGAAAACGGTGTCGACGTAAACTGGCAACACTTACATATTTTCTGCAGAAATACGAATTTTATCGAAATAATATTATAAAACGGTCAAATAATCCATAGTTATCTGTAAGAATATATTCCATCTTCCCGTATTTGCTTTTAGAAACAACTTTTACAATGTTTAAAAACGCAAGACGGCATTTTATGAATTTAAAAGCTGGATCGATCGTGGCGTGTGAACTGTGCGATGCTTCGCAGCGCACTGAGTCGAGTTTGTATTCGCTTTTCAATTTTGTATTTGCTTTAGTGGCCTCACGCAAGTGTTCCGCGCGCTCTGTCTGCCTTTTATTCTATAGTCTTAGGCCAGAGCCTCGTCCGTTGATCGGCAGGTGCACCACTTGCAGGTGAGGATGGCTTGGGACCCTAAGTTCTTGGTGG
Source organism: Euclidia mi (assembly GCA_944739405.2). NCBI lineage: Eukaryota > Metazoa > Arthropoda > Insecta > Lepidoptera > Erebidae > Euclidia > Euclidia mi. Next base: position 110,204,676 of record OX123186.2, on the reverse strand, counting down.
GAACCTCCACCACCACCACCAGAACCACCTCTTTAATTTTATTATATTTGCAAAGTTTTCTACCAGATGCACCCCATTTCCTTTATATTTTAAGTTACGTGGAACTGGTTAAGCTTTTATAGACGAGCATTAAAAACAAGTACTTAATTAAATATAGCAGAAAATATTTACAAAGTAATTTTGTTGCCATCTTCGTTAGTTCGCATTTGATAGTCTACAATTATATAAATGTAATTATCAAGGATCGGAATTAAGGGAGCTAATATTGTCAAAAGTATGGACATGCCTAATTTTTTAATGTGTTTGGGGAACTAGATTCCAGAAAATTTTCGATTTTAATGAAGGTTTTTTCAACAGTTTAAAACACCTTCATTAAAAATCCGAAATTTTCCAGAATCTAGCTCCGGAAACACATTTAAAAATTAGGCATATCCATACTTTTGACAATGTTAGCTCCCTGATTCCGATCTTTGGTAATTATGTAGACGTTGCAGATAAAAATGCTGCTTTAAAAAATAGACGGCTTGTAGAACTAACTGTCAGAGACCGAAAGACAAATAAGGGTCTGAAAAATGAAGCAAAGTTTCAGAAATAGTAAAGCGAATAGCTAAACTGAAGTGGTAATAGGCAAGCCATTCAATAATATAATACTCTTTCGGTATTTCCAAAAATCCACCTTAGTTCTGCCTTACACTTCCCAAGACACAACAGACATGCCAAAGTTAGCTTCTTGCGTCCAATAGTTTTAGCTGTGTGTTGTCTCCCCCTTGTGGGATCTCCACCTTGTCGTGGTTGGGCTCAGTAACCGTGGTTAGGCCACCCACGGCCACGGTGAAGCTAAGCGAGATCCCGGGAGTGGACGCACCGCGTGGGTTTGACGGAGGCCTGCGCAGGATGCGTCCAAAGGGGCGGGTGCGAGGGACAGTTCTTCTGTCCCTCGCAGTCGGGTGCGATCGCGGGAGGAGAGGCGTGTCGGTGTTGCCCTATCTCCCGCGATCGTTGCGTCGCGGTGGGGCCGCAGAGGAAGAGGAGATGCGGTGTTGCGTTGCTGTCCTCCCTATCCTCTGCGGCCGCTGAGTGTTTTGGTGGCGGAGCCCAACACCTTCATCCGCCGCCAAGGGGGTTTTGTTCGGGGCCCACCTGACCATTTGGCGGGCGTCCTTCCCCCAGGAAAAAAAAAAGCTGTGTGTTGTCTGTAAGTCAACAAGTAACGTAAGATTTTTTAAAATTTACAGTTCGAGTTCCTACTAGAAATATTAACGAAAAATCTTTTCCATCATAACAGCTGTTCTCTATGCCACTAGCTTTTTTATATTATACTTTTCCATAATTTAAAATCTATGCCAACTAACTGTTAAAAATAACTATCAGTTTTTGATTTATAGTTATGAAATAACAAAAATAAGTTTTTGTAATCATTCGGTTGTAATAACAGGTTATCGGTATTTGTTTTGTTAAAGAGGTTTGTTTTTTTAATGAAAGGTCATCGTCCTTTAAGACGTGGAATTAATTCGTCTCTCTGTTATTTTAACATAACTTATTTTCTTTAACTTATACCTACTTGATAAAAAAAAAAACATTTTCTTCGTCTGAATTGTAAAAAATATCGTAAATGGCTCAATGTGTATAATTCATTTTCGTATTGGTCGCGTTACTGCGATGCTTTATGACGCTGATACACCTGAGCATTCACTTGTAACAGAACAGCGAGCATTCGCCGTTTTCTGTTTTGTCGAACCAAACATTTCCACAATCATTCTAGCGAACACTCTAAATTCAAATAGTCCGTAGAATATAGACAAAATATAGAAATCGCACTACAATAGCAATTATACCCAATATGTTTACTTCAGTTTCACTTATGAATTATTGCCAGAGTAAAACTAAGATACAAAAACAAATGACAATTCTAAATAATAAAATGCAGATTTTAATTTGAACAGGTTTAATAAATCACGCAAGTGTCTGTTCCTACGTTGAAATTTATTTATCGATATCGAGAGTTTATTAACATTCTATTGAAATTAATTCTGAGTAAACCAAATCTAAGGATATATTGTAAACATTATCGATATTTATTCTAAGTAAGCCCATCGCTAGTCAAGTTAAAATGAGTGACAAACTACGAAGATTCTTCCCTAGATTAAAATCATAAGTCAAAGTGGAGTAAATATATTGGGTTTAAACGCCATTGTAGCGAGAATTCTATGTATTATCTTTATTCTAAGGTTCGCCCGAATGTTCGTGAGAATACTCGCTAAAACACACTCATTTGTTTTGTAACATTCGCCAGAATGCTCATTACAGGTGAATTCTGCTCAAGTGTATCAGCGCCATAGAATAAAGAAAAGACAAACTTAATCAATCGGGCTGAAAAAGGTAATATCGAAATCTTGTTTTATTTTATACGACAATTATTACTTTGCACGTTAGACAGAAATATGTTTGTCTGGTCAGCTAGTACGATGATGAAAAACTATTGATGAAATAAATTTTATTGTCGACGTAACATATAAATAAAATTATATTACACTACAGTACTGCCTCCGTGGTCCAGTGGTAGCGTATGTGACTGCTGATCGGAGGTCCCGGGTTCGATTCCCGGGTCGGGCAAGTGTTACTGGGTTTTTCTGAATACTCAGTAGCAGCCCGGAGTCTGATGATGTGCCCGGTAACGGCAATAGGCTCGCCCTCTATTACGTGGGACCTAAAAATTCATGGCGAAATGTGGGTGTAATATTTACACCTCTGCCTACCCCTCCTGGGATACAGGCGTGAGATTACAAATAAAAAAAATACACTACAGTAAATTATAAATTATCCTTGGTCTTCGCGTCGCAATCCCCCTATTTCAGGGTCCCTCTGTCATCCCCCTTTGTAAGCATGGTTTCTTTAATGCTGTTCTTCGATCGCTGTATACCCTTGGCAACATGAAGGGCATCGTGGAGTCTTGCGTCTAGGTTATTACGGATCTGATCAGACTATCGAACGGCTTCTGTGTTTCGGCCATATGCCCTTGACTCTGCCAGTTGCCACTAATATTTCTCTACGGGCTACGTGGCCAAAGATCTTCAGAATCCTGTTGAGGCATTGTGTGGAGGGTCTGGTCTTTACCTTATAATTATTATACCTAACTTGATCATTATTGAATTTCTTTTTCTTTATTTATTTAGGGTCACATGCCTATTTTAGTTACCTTATCATTTTTAAACACTTTATGGATTAGCGGAAAAACTAACAGACGGCTACACAGAGGGTCACGGGTTCAAATCAGGCAGACCACAGAATATTCGGAGTTATGTTCGTATTAAATTGTTAATTATCGCTTGCTAAACGGTGACGGAAAAACATCATGAGGGAACATGCATTTCAAAGAGTATTCATAATGTTCTCGAGAGACATGTGAAATCCGCTAACCGGCATGGCACTTGGCCAGCATGGTGGGACGGATTCTAAATAAGAGAAAATTCAACTTTTATGTTAGGTTGTCCAAATATTATTAAAGTCATGTAAATTTACATAACATTGATATAATCATGAATTAATATCAAAATAAAACTATTTTTATTAATACAATTATATTATTTGAGCCGATAGCATACGAACTCTATTTTTTGTGCGATTGTAGGTACTTAGTTTAAAAAAGATGCTTACGCACAATCATGGGTACCATTGTTCTAAGTTCAAAACACGAGCCTAAAGGAAAAATACTAAACAATAATTATAGTATAAAATAAAATAGTTATTTAAGACATGTTTTTATTCGTTAAATTTGCATACCTACGTAGTTCTATGTGAATTACAACAACATTATTTTTATTGTATAAAAATATTCGCACCCTTCCTGGAAGAGTTGCGTAACTCAACTTGCGTCATATTTTTTTATTATTGCAAAAAATCGAGCGTACTCTAATACACATACATACATACATACATAACGTCACGCCTTTTATTCCCGAAGGGGTAGGCAGAGGTGTATTTATACACCCACTTTTCGCCAGATATACTTTAGTCCCACGTAATAAGGGGCGAGCCTATTGCCGTACCGGGCACATTTCCAGACTCCGTGCTGCTACTGAGAATTTCGTGACAGAAAAACCCAATAACACTGCTCGACCCAGGAATCGAACCCGGGACCTCCCGATCCCACGCGCACATTTATGCCGCGAGACCAACGAGGCAGTCGTATAGGGTTTGATGTCGAGTTTTCCGTCTCTACGCAAAGATGGTATTTGCATCGTGTTATCCCTTAGTCGCCTCTTACGACAGCCACGGGAAGATACATGTGGTGGTGACACTTGTATTCTATGCCGTCAACCACACGGCATACACCTTCTCACAAATTTTCATTCGTGTAAAAACTACGTAATTGATACTTACACTTTTAGACTAGCCTAAGATTGTAGCATGAATAATGGAATAACTACACTTAACGCAGCCAATGCGGTACATCAAAGATCATAACAAAGCAATATCCAATTTTTACATCGGCATCTTTTGTAAGAGTTTCGGCGATTATTTAGGTAACCGTATAATTCAACCTTATCTCACAGTATACATAACACATTGACAAATCGGAAACTCTATCATTTCGCCGCTGCTAAATGCCATCTTTTGTTCTTTATAAGGTTCTCCTGGGATTTTTTTAACAATGTTGGACACTATTTTTTAAGGTCCTGAAAAGTTGTCTTAATTCACTTACTGCTTTCTTACAGGAAGGGTGCGAATGATTGTGAATATTTTTTTACCTCCATAAAAATGTGTAACAAAATTCTACTCTGCCTAATAGTCCAGAATCTAGAGCGAGTTTTGATCAAGTTGTGAGTCGTTTTTCGTTGGGACCAGTTGCCACACATTCTAAATATCAATGTTACTATCCGCTAGGGGCACTTTTGAAAAATCTATAAATATTGTATCGCCACTCATTCAAATTCACACTAGACCCGTAGATCAATCGTTTCTCTGACCTGGAAAACACTGTTTTGTGAGACAAATCCTTTCTTCCTTGCCTATAGGGTTTTTTGGCACTATCACTTACTAAACTGTATTGGTGTTTCTACGTATAATAATTATGTATATTTTAAAAAAGCATATATGTATGTTTATCCATTGTCTAGTACCCATAGTACAAGCTCTGCTTAGTTTGGGACTAGATGGTGTTGTGTGAATATAGTAATAAAACGAAGCACAGCATCAAGAAAGCTGTTATTGACGTGCAATGAGTGGGTAATGCTACTCAGGTTGAATGGGTGGCGTTTCTATTTCATCATCAACATCAGCCTGCCATAGTCGACTACTGGATATAGCCCTCTCCAAGAGATGGCACTGAGCCCGATTTTTGGCACTTCATTTCCAGCCACTACCAGCCATTGCGTATATTGTCACTTCTTCTTCTACTCATCTATACTTCTATACTAAGTATCCCTACTTAATATTATACATTCGAAAGTGTGTGTGTATGTATGTATGTTCCGTTTTCACGCTAAAACGGCTGAACCGATTTTATTTTACGCTAAAACGGCTGAACCGATTTTATATTAAATTTAATATAGAGATATATTGGAACATGGAGACGCACATAGGCTACCATAAGTTGCAAAAAATAAACTTGGAGGGATTGTAGGGAGGGTAGAAGTTAGTACGGCACAAATTTTCCTCATGGAAGTAAGAACGCATGCGCTGTAATAATGGAGTGCTAATAATGGCTGCGCATGTGCTATCATCTATCAGTACTGTCACAACATACATATTGCATATTGTCATATTGTGCACGGTGATTACATTGTTCGCTTATATAAGCTAATTATATACTACGCTTAAACGGCTGAAACGATTTTCTCTACTAATATTATAAATGCAAAAGTGTTTATAGATATATATTGCACATGTATTGGAACATGGCTGTGACATTTGACTGTATGCAAGGTGATGTCATAAGATACCTTTTGGTAGATAATGGTAGATAATGTCATGGATACTGACCGAGTTACTTCATACCCTATAGAGTTTCTGAACTCTTTAGAATAATCATGAGTGTCTTCACACAACTTGAGACTGAAAGTAGATTTGTGTTACCCCTAATTTAACGCGCGCGGGCCAAAGCTAGTAATCTGTATATATATAAAATCCTTGCGTTTCTGACTGACTGACAGACAAGCTACAGTCAAAACTATAAGGCGCAGGAAGCTGAAATTTGGCATGAATGTTCCTTGAGGATCGTAGGGGTGCACTAAGAAGGGATTATCTGAAATTCCCACGGGAACGGGCAGAAACAGTTAAATAAAAAAAAAAATGCGAGCGTAGCTGCGGGCGTCCTCTAGTATATAATAAAGCTGGAGAGTGTCTTCGGTTGAACGCGCTAATTTCAGATACTTATGTTCCGATTTTTATATATTTTTTTATGTTGAATAGTCCATTTATCGAGGAATGTTATAAAACATCACGCTATGGACCACAGGTGCGGAGCAGGAAAAACATAAAAACATAGCTTCATCTAGTAAATACCTAAGTAAATACTCACCACTCTCAGTCGAACGATGGGTATAATTTTGTTTGCCATTCTCCTCGCCTCTCTGTTATACGTGGTGTCACCGATGGCCAGGTTGAGCTGCAATGTGGCTTGCGTGTGGAAAGTTATGCCTACCCTCTGAAAGAGAAACGCTCATTAGATGCTGCAGAATGGAGAGGAACTGGAACAGAAACGAATATGGAGTGGAGAGCATATCGGTACTTTAGTTTTTGTTTAGATTAGACTTCGCTCGTGAATCTTACTCTAAACCTTCAAAATCCGTTTGGTAATTTTTGTCGCCTTTTTTTTAATAAATAAAATAAAAATTAAATAGTTTTTGAGTTTAGGCAGAGAGTTCTGCCGGGAGACTTTATTTTATATTATCTATAGATGATTGTCCTCTGAAAATAGAAGTAGCGTAGCCATTTTGAATTCTTGCTAAGAAGAGAGTATAGATAATTCTAATAAGTAGACCTGATCACTACCAGATCTGACTCCATGTGCTGCAAAATGGATTTTATGCAGAATTACCCTATCTTTGGTAGTGTGACAAACTATATTCAATCAGTTCATTGTGGAACTCCAGAGAGTAAAGCTTACAATCAATACCATAAGATTTTTTTCGAATGCTCAGTTGTCTAAGGGGCAACCTCGATCTTCAATCAAATCAAATCGAAGTCGATTGGGGTGAGTGTATTTTTTTATATATTTTTTCAATAGGCTCACGCCTGTATCCCCGAAGTGGTAGGCAGAGGTGTAATATAACACCCACATTTCGCCATGAATTTTTAGGTCCCACGTAATAGAGGGCGAGCCTATTGCCGTACCGGGCACATACCAGACTCCGTGCTGCTACTGAGAATTACCTAACGGAAAAACCCAATAACACTTTGCCCGACCCGGGAATCGAACCCGAGACGCGCACATTTATGCCGCGAGACCAACGTGGCAGTCGTTACTCGGGGTAAGTGTAGTGAGTTCAATATCCGTTTTGGAAAAATCATTAAGGATTGATAGTTACTTACACGGTCTATAATAATTTCGTTTTTATGTAATTCTTTATCCGGATTCAGTCCATCGATGTCGTCCAGCAATTTAGGATCGGCGTCCATGAAATGTGCTTTTGAGGCCACGTATGGTAGACCTGTTGACAAAGACCACTGTCATACAAATTGCTTTAATTTTTTATGAAGTTTTGAATGAAGAATTTGATATATCATATATACATAGAATCACGCCTGTTTTCCGGAGGGGTAGGCAGAGACTACGGAACGCCATTTGCAACGATCCTGACATACCTCTCTTGCTTCATTCACTCCCATCAAGTTTCTCATGCATATTCTGTTTAGGGTAGTTCTGACCTGTCCTTTTTTAGGATGTCTCCAATCTGGTCAGAGAACGTCCGCCTAGGTATTGCCTTTCGTCCTGTCCCATTCACACTTGCCTTATATATCTTCTTTGATTATACATATATTACAGAATAAGATAGTTGGCTTAACACGATTAGGTGAGAAAGGACATAAATATATTATTACTAGTCGACGCCAGCGGCTTCGCACGCATATATTTTCGAATTTCCCGTTTTGTCCGATCCCGTGGGAATTTCGGGAAATCCCTTCTTAGTGCACCCCTACGGTTCCCAAGGAACATACATGCCAAATTTCAGCTTCCTGCGCCCAATAGTTTCGGCTGTAGCGTGTCTGTCAGTCAGTCAGTAACGCAAGGATTTTATATATTAAGATATTATCTAAGACAAAAATTTGAAGCAAGCAAGAAATTAAAGTAGCCTTTTAAATTATTTTAAGATTAATAAGTGTCTTAATAAGTGCGAATTAAAAAAATATTCCATGGAACAATTATTTTAATATTGTAATCAGATTACAACATTTTTGCATGTTAATATCCGACTCAAGGGTTTGATCACGTTTGGGAGAATATAACGAAATAAAAAAAAAATACATGTTTGAGACAATATAACAAAATATATATTTTTTATTGGTTTTTTATTTTAATTACTTCTTTGTTAAGGTTTTTAGGTATAATAATAAAAAATACGAATTTAAGGCATGTGAGATGGCTAGTCAGCGTGCCACCTCACACGTCGAATCCTTGAACAAGATTCTTTTTATTAAGGGTCGGCGCAAACGGGCCACCAACCACAGCCACTGTGGTGGCCAGCGACAGCCACTTAACACACATTTTTCATAAATTTTGTATAGACGCGCCGCACACGTGTGGCCCGCGGCGGCCACTCGCTACAGAAGTAAAATAATTATAAGAAAAGTAGCTGTCGCTGGCCTCAAGTGGCTGTGGTCGGTGGCCCGTTTGCGCTGACCCTAAAGCTACTATAGATTTCGCACGCACAGGACGTCGTAGCAGAGGTAGGCCTCCCACAAGATGGAGTGACGTTCTTGTTGGGATCGCGGGCAGCGGATGGATGCGGGTGGCTCAGGATCGGTCTATGTGGAGAGCCTTGGGGGAGGCCTATGTCCAGCAGTGGACGTCTTTCGGCTGATATGATGATGAAGACTATAGATTTTATTTTTATTTATTTATAGTTTCACGCCTGTATCCCCGAAGGGGTAGGCAGAGGTGTAAATATATATTACACCCACATTTCGCCATGAATTTTTAGATCTCACGTAATAGGGGGCGAATAATATAAAATAAAACCTTGCATTGGATTTATTATGTCCTTAATTTCATTTGAAGATGTTGGTAAATAAATGAGATAATAAAATATGAAAAGAATGAGACAGGGGTCACTTTGTGGTTGTCTTAAATTTTCGTTTAGTATAATGACTGCAAACGTTTTTTTTTATTTTTTTTATTTATAGACTCACGCCTTTATCCCCGAAGGGGCAGGCAGTGGTGTAATATTACACCCACATTTCGCCATGAATTTTTAGGTCCCACGTAATAGGGAGCGAGCCTATTGCCGTTACCGGGCACATCACCAGACGCCGGGCTGCTACTGAGTATTCGGAAAAACCCAATAACACTTTTGCCCGACCCGGGAATCGAACCCGGGACCTCCGATCAGCAGTCGCAAACGCTATCCACTGGACCACGGAGGCAGTCAATATAGATTTCTATTAACGTCTTATAGATAACAAAGAAATAAAAATGTCTTCAATAGCACTCACCATAATAACAGGTAGAAATATCCATCAGCCCCTCAGGGTACACCTTAGTGCCACTGGGGTCCTGTTCCGAAGCGAAGCTGCTATTACCAACATCATACACCTGGCCCTCCCCCCCGTAGTCCATGGCGATCGTCCTCTTGTACTCCAGGTTGAAGGTCTTGCAGACCCCCAGACGGTACCAGTTGATGGGAAAGTCTGGTGTTATGTCTGGAGGGTACCCGATGCCTTCGTAAGTGTTCTTGTTGGTGAAATTTTGTTCTCTGCAAAAGTAACAGCCGTTAGTTTTCCTTTTTCCATCTGATGGCTTTTCTTTCTTAAGTCAAATGACACAAGATAATGTTATGTTTTAGCAATCATCATTCATCATCAGCCCTTTATACTGTCCCACTGCTGGGCACTGGCCTCTTCTCACTATGAGAAGGGTAAGGCAATAGTCCAACACGTTGGCCAAGTGCGGGTTGGCAGACTTCACATGGCTTTCGAGAACATTATAGAGAACTCTCAGACATGCAGGTTTCCTCACGATGTTTTCCTTCACCGATGAGCAAGCGATAATTAACAATTTAATACGCACTTAACTCCGAAAAGTCATTGGTGCGTGCCGTGGATTCGAACCCGCGACCCTCTTCGTAGCAGTCTGCCAGTCTCTCCACTCAGCTATCGCTGCTTCATTGTTTTAGCAATATACCTACTTCAATTAACGAAACATAAGATACAATTAGAAAATTAATACCTTAAATAAGTTAGTTTACGCGGTTAAGACTCGTTTAATAAACTTATGATGCAGCGTTAAGTTATTATAAAATCAAAATAAAAATGGAATATGAAATTGTAGTCTTACGAGACTAGAAAAACTTTCAACTTTACTTAAAAATACGATTCTGGAAAATGAATGTGTGTTTCTAAGATATCTATGTATAATATAAAAATGAATCACAGAATGTGTTGCTAAGCGCAAATCTCGAGAGCAGCTAAACCGATTTCGCTAATTCTTTTTTTATAATATTCCTTTAAGTACGAGGATGGTTCTTACGGAGAGAAAATTAAAAAAAAATATTAAGAATCAACTGTTGGGGATGCATGGGAGCGGAACAACAACTTAGAGCTCCCAGCCAACCTCACCTGCCCGTGGTGCATCCTGCCGACCAGCGAACGAGGCTCTGGCGACCGACTAACGGCGGTATAACCGTTGCAAATAGGCGTAGCTAAATATAATAGATCGGTGACGGGCAGCAGCGTCACCGGTGCGAGAAGCTACGCCCTGCGATCACCAACACGCATGCCCAGCGTGGTGATTACGGGCAAAACCTCGATGGCACACACGCTTACGCAACGGCCCCCAGTTTCCGGTCACCCCGCTATTCCTGGCCAAGGCGGCGGACATGGTAACTTCGGGGCAGGGGGTGCGAAGAATCCCCGGGTTACGGTAGGCCGCCAACACCGACTGACCATGGCTACGTATAACGGACGCACGCTACGGCTCGACGAACATCTGGCACAACTCGAAGAGGAACTGAAGTACATAAGGTGGCATGTTTTGGGATTATGCGAGGTCCGGAGAGAGGGAGAGGATACCGTTACCCTAGATTCAGGCCATCTTATGTACTTCAGAGGGGGAGACCAGCCATCCCAAGGCGGGGTTGGGTTCCTGGTCCATAGGGTCCTCTCTGACAACATTTTTAGAAATCTCCAGTGTGTCGACAAGGGTAGCATACCTTGTGATCAGACTCACCAAGAGATATACTCTCAAGGTTATCCAAGTGTATGCACCGACTTCGGCATACTCGGATGATGAAGTAGAAGAAATGTACGAAGACATTTCCAGGGCCTTACACAACACCCAAAAGGCCCACTTTAATGTTGTGTAACGTATGAGGGAACAGCGTGGGAGACTGCAGCCCTTAGTGTTCAGGCCAGTGTCGTGTTGTTGGTCGGTCATACTCGTGGCAAGGGAAGTGAGACAATACTCGGCAAATAAACGCATAGAACCTTTTCTGCGTTTTTATTCTAGAACCCGTTACCGTACAGTGGCGCCCAACGTGGGGCACGAATACCAGAACCCGTTACAGTTGTCATGGGGGACTTCAACGCCAGAGTGGGAGTACATACTTGCGGCGAATCGGTAGTAGGACCGCACGGATTTGGTAGGAGAAATCATAGGGGGCAGATGCTCGTCAACTTCTTAGAGAAGGAGGGGCTGTTTTTAATGAACTCATTCTTTAAGAAGCAGCCTCAAAGAAAGTGGACGTGGCGAAGCCCCGACACTATGACAAAAAATGAGATTGACTTCATTATGGCGGACAAAAGGCGAATATTTAGGGATGTCTCCGTGATCACTAGGTTCAACACCGGAAGTGATCACCGACTTGTAAGAGCCACTCTGAATATCGATTATAAGCTTGAACGCGTTCGCCTTATGAAGTCTACGCTCCAGCCAAATTTCCTCCAATCCGTGGTTGGATCTGAAACATTCCAGCTAAAACTGGAAAACCGGTTCGCTGCCTTGGAAACCGCAATAGACGCAGATATGGACCAGGAACTCGATAAAGTGGTGGAAATCCTTCGGGTTGAGGGGACGAAACTCTTTAAGACGCAGCACACCGGCAGGAGATCTCAACTTTTGCGAGAATCTCTGCAGCTCATAGAGATGCGACGAGAAAACCCGGCAGGCACTTCGTCAGATCTAAATAAAAAGATCTTCAAGCTGGTAAGACGCGACCTCCGTAGCTCCAATACACGTTCTATACAAGATTGTATCGAGCGAAATCGGGGGTCGAAAGATTTACTCAGCATTTAGGTCGAAGTCATCTGACGAAGCTGACCACGTGAGACGCGAAAGTCGCCACTTCTAGACCGGAGATTCTTGCGGAGGTTCAGAGCTTCTACGGCAACCTCTACACCTCAAAAGCGTCCCGTCCCCAACCCGACTCCGAGGATCCAAGAGCCACTTTAACCCGCCACTTCACGGAAGAGTTGCCAGACGTCAGCCAAGACGAAATCGTGGTGGCCCTGAGGCAGCTTAAAAATGGAAAAGCTCCCGGGGAAGATGGAATTACGACGGAGCTGCTAAAGGCAGGTGAAAAACCTATACTGGTGCAGCTCCAACGCATATTTAATTCTGTCCTGTTCTCGGGGAGAACTCCAAGGGCGTGGAGCAAGAGCATAGTCGTTTTTTTCTTCAAAAAGGGAGACAAAACTCTGTTGAAGAACTATCGACCGATCTCGCTCTTGAGCCACGTCTATAAGCTGTTTTCCAGGGTCATCACGAACCGTCTCGCGCGTAGACTCGACGAGTTTCAGCCGCCCGAACAGGCCGGTTTTCGAGGAGGGTATGGCACCATAGAAGACAGAGGAGTATAATCAGCCCCTGTGCTTAGCGTTTGTGGACTATGAGAAGGCCTTTGACTCCATCGAAACCTGGCCTGTTCTGGAGTCTTTGCAACGGTGCCAAATCGATTGGCGGTACGTCCAAGTGCTGAGAAGTCTGTATGACGCCGCGACTATGACCGTCCAAGTACAGAACCAGCAGTCTGAACCTATCCACCTGCATCGAGGTGTGAGACAAGGGGATGTTATCTCCTCCAAATTGTTCACAAATGCAATGGAGGATATGTTCAAGACGCTGCACTGGAAAAGACGCGGTATTAACATAAACGGCGAGTACCTCTCACACTTAAGATTTGCAGACGATATCGTTATCGTGGCTGAAACCGTGCAAGACTTGCAGTATATGCTGAGCAGCCTGGCTGATTCTTCTGCTCGCATCGGTCTCCGGATGAACTTGGATAAAACCAAAATAATGTTCAATGAACATGTCTCTCCGGAACCGATTATCCTAAACGGGGTCCCTCTCGAAGTTGTTCAGGAGTACGTCTACCTTGGGCAAACCTTGCAGTTGGGTAGAAACAACTTCGAGAGGGAGGCTTGCAGAAGAATACAGCTTGGCTGGGCGGCATATAGGAAACTCTGTCGAGTCTTTTCGTCATCCCTACCGCAAAGCCTTAAGACAAAAGTCTTCAACGAGTGCGTCCTACCCGTTATGACTTATGGTGCCGAGACGTGGACACTGACGGTGCGACTTGTCCACCAATTTAAGGTCGCTCAGCGAGCTATGGAGAGGGCTATGCTCGGAGTTTCTCTGAAGGATCGAATTCGTAATGAAGTGATCCGACAGAGAACCAAGGTAATCGACATAGCTCAGAGAATTAGCACGTTGAAGTGGCAGTGGGCTGGTCACATCTGTCGCAGAACCGATAACCGATGGAGTAGCCGTGTTCTAGAGTGGAGACCGCGCCTTGGCAAACGTAGTGTAGGACGCCCTCCTGCTAGGTGGAGTGACGGTATACGCAAAGTGGCTGGCAGCGGCTGGACACGAAGAGCCGAAAATCGGGCTGAGTGGCGTGCCATTGGAGAGGCCTATATCCAGCAGTGGACTACGGCAGGCTGATGATGATGATGTTGGGCGGTACGAAGTTCGCCGGGTCAGCTAGTTAGAAAAAAAATTGCTGACGTTCCTGCTTGAGTTATTGCTGTACTATTATACATAATTATATTATTTTCATATAATTACGTGATTGAGATGCGTTGTAAGTATATTAATGTTTTTAGAATTCAAAGTTTAAGGAGTCATAAAATTGGATCATAATTAAATGGCATCTATACTCACGTGACTTCAATGTCATCTATGCCTTGATTGTGCAGCTTTCTAAACTTCTTTACTGACTGAATCTGGAATCGATCCTGGTTTGTCGCGCCCACTACCATCCTGTAGTCGGACTCTTTGTCGTAGAACTAAAATAATCACAAGCAATTAAAAAAACAAATAGTCGAAGAAAGTCGGTTAAAAGGGAATATACGTTTCTTTTGTGTTACTGATTAACTTTACAATCAATATAAAAAAGCATTACATTTAAGAAAATATAAATACCATATTACACCCACACTTCGCCATGAATTTTTAGGTTCCACGTAATAGGGGGCGAGCCTATTGCTGTTACCGGGCATATCACCAGACTCCGGGCTGCTACTGAGTATTCGGAAAAATCCAGTAACACTTTTGCCCGACCCGGGAATCGAACCCGGGACCTCCGCACGGAGGCAGACTAAAAATTCATGGCGAAATGTGGGTGTAATATTTACACCTCTGTCTACCCCTTTAGGGAAACAGGAGTGAGACAATAAATACCTTAACATAATAAAAATAAAAACATAATTATCTTTTTAGCTAATTTTTTGCTAGTTTTTTTTGCAAGTTAATTATATTTTAATTACATAAACAATAGAAAAAATAATAATAAATTAAAATAATTGCCTTAGTAAATTCATTAAGTATTGAAGAAGCAAATATTATATTTGTATTTTGTGTTCTTCAACATCAAGCTAAAATGCAACAGATAAAATTTTAACAACGGTCGGTTAATAATTAAGATCTTTGACAAACGTAATGGGGATTCAACGCCCTTGAACATACACCACCTTATTACAAAACATGGACTAAATATAAATCGAAGTTTAGCCCTTAGCTTACTTGCGTAAAATTGATTTTATGTGCACTATAAATAATTTTTTCTAAAACTATTGTCATTAACATTCTTTGGAAGAAATCTCGAACAAAAATATGTAATTATTTGCCTCAAAAAGTCCTTTTAAAAATTCTCCATCAAGGTCTAAACCTAGTATTATTTTTAAACCATGTTTTGTAATAAGGCCCACAGACACTGCAGCTCTGGGCTAAACTGTGTGAACTGTGAAGAGAAGCCAGTCATCATCATCATCAGCCCTTTATACTTTCCCACTCCTGGGTACGGGCCTCCTCTCACTATGAGAAGGGTAAGGCCATAGTCCACCACGCTGGCCAAGTGCGGTTTGGCAGACTTCACATGTCTTTCGAGAACATTGTGGAGAACTCTCAGACATGCAGGTTTCCTCACGATGTTTTCCTTCACCGTTCAGCAAGCGATAATTAACAATTTAATACGCACATAACTTCGAAAAGTCATTGGTGCGTGCCGTCGATTCGAACCCGAGACCCTCTGCATAGCAGTCTGTCGGTCTCTCCACTCGGCTATCGCTGCCTTCGAAGTCAGTCGCTCTAGGCAAAAGCAAATTTTCTGTCAGATCAAAGTAGGCTAGAAAGCGGACCTTTAAGTTTTAACACGAAGTCCTTGAAGAAATCAAATAACGTCACGCTATAATGATGATAGCGAATTCCAAATACACCAAAAACTCATATAAAAAATAATAAGACGTTCATACGCGTCACGTTGTGACCTAAATGAATTGAACTTAACTTTATGTCTACTTGTCCGTGTGGTGACGGATTAAGAATACGGAATGTCACCACCCCATATCATCCCATGGGTGTCGTAAGAGCCGACAGAGTGAGCATATTATGCAGAGAACAGCACTGTAAGAAAAGGAAAACTTGATACAAACCCTATACCAACCCGTTTGGCCAGCGTGGTATAGTAGGCCAATTCGTCCTTTCAAAGGAGAGGCCTGGTCCAGCAGTGGACTATTAAAAGCTGATGATGATTATGTCTACTTGCAACATTGTGTAAGTAAATAATTAATTACTTACCCTGTCGAGTAGACCTATCGTATCAAAATAAATGATGCCAGGAGCCAGATTGTGACACAGCGTGATGAGTGGATCCTTATAACCCCACAGATAGTTGTGGACGTCTATGTTGATGATCGCCTTGGCGTTCATCTGCGCAGCCATCGTGCTGAACATGTAGCGGAGGAAGCTGGGGTACGGGGACAGCAGGGAGGTGGCGCTCTGGAATGAATAATGTAAATAGTACCTTGGGATAATTCACACATGTTTGTATGTTTGTCTGGCTTAACACTGGCGATTAAAAAGAGTGGCCACGAGTTTTATTGACCGTTCTTTCTCGTGGACACATTTTAGACATCTACGAGTAAAATTTTTTGTAACTATTGATATCATATCTGGTGTTCATATGGTAGAGAGGAGGGATGACGAAAGACTGAAAAAGAAGATATATAAAGCAAGGAGAAGGGCAAGACCTAGGCGGACGTTCTCTGACCAGATAAGAGACATCCTAAAAGAAATACGACGGGTCAGAAGTACCCTAAACAGAAGAGCATGCATGAGAAACTTGATGGAAGTGACTGAAGCAAGAGAGGTATGTCAGGATCGTTGCAAATGGCGTTCCGTAGTCTCTGCCTACCCCTCCGGGAAACAGGCGTGAGTCTATGTATGTATGTAAATAAAAACTTACGTCTCATTCACTCTAGTTACTACCACATTTAATTCCGTGGACGTTGTAAGAGGTGACTAAGGGAAAAACAACGAAAAGTTATCTTTGAGAAGAGCTGGACATGAAATCCTTTAGCGACCTGACTGGCCAGCGTGGTATAGTAGAACAAATCCTTCTTCTTTTTAAAAGATAATTCCCGCACTAGGAATAAATCCTGTGTCGCGGGGGACTTTATAAACACACAACCAACGGAATGAACAATGAACACCCAGACTCGAAACAACAATTTATGGATCACACAAAATGTTGTCTCGCGTGGGACTCGAACCCACAACACTCGGCGCAGTATCAAGCGGCGAGGCGGCCGCTTAAACCACTACGCCAACCGTACAGTCTATTGATATACAATGCTACTGTGATGCGAATTAAGAAAGGCCTGTGTCCAGAAGTATGATGGAACAACTCATACACGGTCATCAGAAGACCAATCCTCGTATTTTATAAGACATTGAAACTATATTTTGAACGAAATGAGTTTATATTTTGAATTGACTCAGAATCGGTATTCTGCTAATTTAATGTCTTTATCGTCTAATTTGACTTCTATAGTTCGAAGTTGGCACATATTTCAATTTACGACCTAGTCACGATAACATCCCAATAACCTTCAAATATCAGTTAATGTAGGAGAATACCGTTTATGACATGACTATGACACTGACATTAGATCGAAACTGCATTTTGAAAAATATAATTATGAGAATTGTGCCTCTGATTGCAAAACTGGTAAAACTTGTACTATGGTAACCTATAAACATACAAGACTTGTACTTATTCTTAAATATGTACCTACATGTAAATGTACGACCCTTAAACTTTGTAAATATTTTCAATTTTTAATTTCTTTTCACGTTTTTTTGTACATATACTACTTAGACATTAAGTTTAGATTAAGCTTCATATAGATTATAAATGATTTTCCTTTAATGTACATGTAATAGATAAATTACGCCCAGACACATCAAAAATTATCCTGCACATCAGAAAGGAACTTTTTTTTTTTAGTATAAGGCGGCAAACGAGCAGACGGATTGCCTGATGGTAAGCAATTACCGTCGCCCATGGACACAAGCAACACCACAGGAGTCACAAGTGCGTTGCCACCCCTTGGGGTTGGGAAAGGGATAGGATAAAGAGTGGGATGAGGGAGAAGGAATAGAGGATAGGGCCACCGACACTCTCACTCACTGAACGAAACGCAACAGTTTAGGTACTGTTACTTTACGCCGATTTTCTGTGAGAGGGTAGTACTTCCCCGGTCGAGCCGGCCCATTCATGCTGAAATCAGCAAGGCTCTACTACCTGAGAAAGTACTTCACCTGGGTGGGAATCAATTGATTGTTGTCCTTGTTTAAACAAGGACAACACATGTTTTATACTGTTAAAGAGTTTCTGGATTGGAAATAGAATAGCACTGGTATACATGCAAAATTATAACCCTATTGCTTAAACGTATTTCATTTACTAATATGACCACATTATAACTAGAAAAAAATAATATTTGCATGCTATAATCTATGGCTAAATGGGCTTGTTCTTAATCTTAATATATAAAATCCTTGCGTTACTTACTGACTGACAGACACGCTACAGCCGAAACTATTGGGCGCAGGAAGCTGAAATTTGGCATGTACATATGTTCCTTGGGGACCGTAGGGGTGCACTAAGAAGGGATTTCCCGAAATTCCCACGGGATCGGCCAAAACGGGTAAATAAAAAAAAATGCAGGCGTAGCTGCTGGCGTCCTCTAGTATTATATAATTATTTGAATGCAAACATCTTATGTAACCCTATTTACAGAGTAAATGATTCAAATTTGAATCGAACTTGCAATCATGGGCGTAGCTAGCAGTGTCTCTAAACATCAAACTTACAAAAAATGTAAATTAAAAGTTTCTTAGTATAACGGATGACCTTGTCTTATCTTTTCTGCATATCAAATAATAAATTATCAAAATATATTTAACAGTGAGGCCAAACGTCTTGATTGATGACTTTTGGCTAAACGATGACGAACATTAGGGAGAACTCTCAGACATGCAGGTTTCCTCACGATGTTTTCCTTCACCGTTTAGCAAGCGATAATTAACAATTTAAAGATAGATATAAATATAACTAAAGCAAGTTTATAATAAGTTGTTACAAGTGGGTGCATAGGGTTCCCACCAAGAACTTAGGATCCCAAGCCACCCCCCCGTGGGATCTCCACCTTGTCATGGTGGGGGGGCTCAGTAACCGTGTATGGGTCACCCGCGGTGAAGCTAAGAGGGATCCAGGAGGGGACGCTCCGCGTGGGCTTGGAGGGGCCTGCGCAGGATGCGTCCAACGTTGCGGGTGCGGGGGACAGTTCTGTCTGTCCCTCGCAGTCGGGCGCGGTCGCGGGAGAAGAGGCGTGTCGGTGTTGCGTTGCCGCGCGCCCTATCTCCCGCGACCAAATGGGGGCGCACCATTCGATGCGTCGCGGTGGGGCCGCAGAGGAAGAGGAGATGCGGTGTTGCGTTGCCGTCCTCCCTATCCTCTGCGGCCGCTGGGCGTTTTGGCGGCGGAGTCCAACACCTTAATCCATCGCCAAGGGGGTTTTGTTCGGGGCTCGTGGACTGAACCGGGAATCCGGGAAACCGGGAATTTTGGGAAAACCCTTCTTAGTGCACCCCTACGCTCCCCAAGGAACAAACATGCCAAATTTCAGCTTCCTGCGCCCAATAGTTTCGGCTGTAGCGTGTCTGTCAGTCAGTAAGTAACGCAAGGATTTTATATATTAAGATAATGAAACAGCAGATTACGCACGTCACAATTAAGATTATACAATAACAATGTTAATAAAGAGACGGAAACAGTAAATAATAATAGTGTATTCTGCGTTAAAAGTATATTTTATTACCCACGCTGAGCATAGCAATAATTATATTATTACATGACCCGCAAGTTCAACCGGATTACTAGATTTTCAGAGATAACCTATAGTCACAATAATAATGATCATTCATAACAACTATCTCATACAATAAGAGTCAACAAGGCGCTAAAAATATGTAAACATCACTTGTAATTATCTGTGTCTTGTAATCGATTTATGTCCAAAGTCAAAGTCAAAATCATTAATTCATCTAGGTCATAAGGTGACGCTTATGAACGTCAAATTTTAAAATAAATCACTTAATGCTTCTACATTTACATTTACTGCCCATTCGCAAAGCAATAGGTAGAACCACGAGAAAGAACGGGCAATAAAACTCGTGGCCACTCTTTTTAATCGCCAGTGTTATGTTACATATTTTGTTTTTGTAAGGAGCTGCAACTGTTTCACATTGTAATTAATTACTTGTAAATAGTAATTAGGAACATACATAATACTAAAGTAATTAATGCAGATTAAGTGCTGTAGTAGCCTTCCAGTGTGAATCTTGTGTAACAGGAGCATCCACTTACATCTTATAATGTAGGCAACTCGCGATCATGTTCAGATGGAAATGGTATGTTACAGAAAGTGACGGTAGGTATATGAATACACAAAATTTACAAAGATGTTAGTCCCTCCGCGACCACAACAGGGTAACAGAGTAGGAGAATAACAAAGGTATTTATGCCTTTAAATAAGTAAATTATTGCGACTAAGACCCGCTATATAATATTGTATGCTGTGTCTTGTACTTTGTAATATCTTGACTGTACAAACGGCTTCATTTAAGCGATCGCCTTCTCATTAAGAACTGCGCAGAAAGTTGTGGGTTCGATTCCCACAGAAAACACTTTGTTTCACACAAAGTGTCGCTGCGACGAGTGTAAGTTTGGAATTTTAATTTTTTTATAGTAATAGGCGGCAAACGTGCAGACGGATTGCCTGATGGTAAGCAATTACCGCCGCCCATGGACACAAGCAACACCACAGGAGTCACAAGTGCGTTGCCGCCCCTTGGGGTTGGAAAAGGGATAGGATGACGAGTGGGATAAGGGAGAAGGAATGGGGGATAGGGCCTCCGGCACTCTCACTCACCGAACGAAACGCAACAGTTTAGGTACTGTTACTTTACGTCGATTTTCTGTGAGAGGGTAGTACTTCCCCGGTCGAGCCGACCCATTCATGCTGTAATCAGCAAGGCTCTACTACCGTGAGTACCCGCCTACACATGCTTCCTTACTGCCGCAGAGAACGTCGCAAAGAAAAATATCATGAAAATGATCGCTTAACTTCGTTTTCTCTTCTACGTTGTAATGTTGAAAGCTGCATCGCTATGAGATTTTTATTTGAATCAGAATTAGTTGCCTGGCTATTATTTTTTCGAAATATGTACGAAATTAAAGTAGGTACCTACAAACGCAAGAATTCACATATTTGTAGATGTTATTTTACATAAAAATGCCATGAATTACTGAAATTTCGTTTAAATTATTTATCTTGATAATCAACCCAAGCGTTATAATCATGTATTGTGAAAATCTAAAAAGTTCTTAAATGATTTGACTTGAAATAAGTAACTACATAAACGTGATTCGGTTACCACACGTGATGTATTCTGGTGCAACTTACACACGGTCAAGTGAACCCAAACTAGGAGCCTGTAGTTTGGAAACTGGATAACTGGTAAACATGCATTATGTACTTAAATATTTTCAATCATACTATATTATAGACTAGCTGTTTCCCACGGTTTCACCCGCGTCCTGAGGCAACTACTTTGCGTACCCGGTTAATTTATAACCTAGTTACTCCTTGGTACATCAGCTATCCGCCAGTGAAAGTCCTGTCAAAATCGGTCCAGCCGTTCCAGAGATTAGCGAAAACAAACAGACAGACAGACAGATCGATAGACAGACAAAAAATTTAAAAAATGTCATTTCAGCATATGTACCGTGTATACATCCATATGCATAGGTATAGTAAAAAGCGGTTATTTTAATATTACAAACAGACACTCCAATTTTATTTATATTATAAAATTATAAATATTTCAAAATAAACTGGAGAGAGGCAGCTACGTTTGCGCATTTTATTTAAGTGCCTTTTTGCCGATTTCGTGAGAATTTTGGGAAAGCCCTTATAAGTTCACCTCTACGGTCCCCAAACATACCAAAAATAAAATGCCAAATGCTAGCTCATTGTGCCCAATAGTTGTACTTATTGTCTGTCAGTCAGTCAGTAACGCAAGGATTTGGTATATACAGATTACACCCAGACACAGAAGAAATAATGGAGCGCATCAAAAACATTTGTCTTTTAGAGAATCGAACTTACGACCTCCTTCGGCCTGCGGCCACGGTCAGTAACTATGGTGAGAAGTACATTCGTAATTTTTTGCGTACTTTGGGCTCCTCGTAATAAACACATCTTAAGGTCATCGAGGTACAGGCTGTCATACCACTTTCGTAATACCAGTGATTATGATATAGACCTTCACTGGTGAGTTTAAAAATACTTTACTACTCTGAGCTATTTTTAATAAAAATAAAGAAGGCTTACATACTGCTTTTGTATCCTGATATCTGACCTCATCTTAACCAAATTTCATCCATATTAAAATCAAAACACTGAAAATTTAGGCCTAAATACAAAAGAAGTAATAAATAGCCGTGTGGTTGACGGCATAGAATACAAGTGTCACCACCCCCTATCTTCCCGTGGGTGTCGTAAGAGGCGACTAAGGGTTAACACGATGCAAATACCATCTTTGCGTAGAGACGGAAAACTCGACCTCAAACCCTATACGACTGCCTCGTTGGTCTCGCGGGATAAATGTGCGCGTGGGATCGGGAGGTCCCGGATTCGATTCCTGGGTCGGGCAGTGTTATTGAGTTTTTCTGTCACGAAATTCTCAGTAGCAGCACGGAGTCTGGAAATGTGCCCGGTACGGCAATAGGCTAGCCCCTTATTACGTGGGACTAAAGTATATCTAGCGAAATGTGGGTGTAGAAATACACCTCTGCCTACCCCTTCGGGGATAAAAGGCGTGACGATATGTATGTATGTATGTAAGTAATAAATCGATATAATATGTATTTCAATGTTTAGTTTCAGGTCAGTTTGCATTTTGTTATCTCAATTATTGAGTACTAGCTGACCCGGCGAACTTCGTACCGCCATATATGTATTATACATTTAAACCTTCCTCTTGAATCACTCCATCTATTTAAAAAAACCGCATTAAAATCCGTTGCGTAGTTTTAAAGATTTAAGCATACATAGGGACAGACAGACAGAAGACAGACTTTGTTTTTTATTATTTAGTGAAGGTTAAATTTCTGCACAAAGCAAAAAAATCATGAATTATATTAATGGCCTTGCGAGCAGCGAGTGGAGAGACCGACAGTCTGCAACGCAGAGGGTCTCGGGTTCGAATCCACGGCACGCACCAAGACTTTTTGAAGTTAAGTACGTTACATTGTTAATTATCGCTTGCTTATCAGTGAAGGAAAAGATAGTGAAGAAACCTGCATGTCTGAGACATATATACATACATAGACTCACGCCCGCTTCCCCGAAGGGGTAGGCAAAGGCATATTAAACGCCCACTTTTCGCCAGTGTTTTGATCCCACGTAGTAGGTGGCGAGCCTATTGCCGCTTATCGGGATATTTTGTTTGCCAGAGCCTCGTCCGTTGATCGGCAGGTGCACCACTTGCAGGTGAGGTTGGCTTGGGACCCTAAGATCTTGGTGGGAACCCTATGCACATGTCTGAGAGTATAATCTATAATGTTTTCGAAAGCCATGTGAAGTCTGCCAACCTGCACTTGGCCAGCGGACAATGGACTTACCCTTCACACAGTGAGAAGAGGCCCGTGGCCAGCAGTGGTACAGCATAAGTACATACAGGGCCGATGTACTACGGCCTTACCAATCTCATAGTGAACAGAGGCCTGTTTTCAGCAGTGCAAAAGTAAATATACAGGGCTGATGATGCTGTAAAACTGAGGATTATTTCAAATTGAAAAGTTTTGAAACATCTAAATATACATAAGTGTATAAAACGCGGCCATCCGATGGCCTAGATGTTGTGAGAAGGTTCATATCAACGACTTACGGTGATGTTAATTGTTATTTCGAGTCTGGGTGTTCCATGTTGATTGTAGGTATATTCATAAAGTCCCGTGTCATGCTACGGCCACACTACCGTGATATGCCAATAATTATTGCCATAACTTCAACAACGTCTAGGTGTTACCACGATTTATGGCCATAATTTTACAATGCCAATCAATATGGCACATGGCGGTAGACAATAGCTCCGGTGGCGGTCTTTTTTCGCACATCGGAGAAGATTACCGCAATAATTAATGCGTTTGTGGCCACACTACTGTTTGTCCAGTGTGCAACATGAGTTCGACGACGACGCATGTATCTACCGATTTGGAGTGGTCGAATGAAAAAGCACTCGAATTATTGGAATTATTCCAATCCCAACTGGGATACCTGACAAAAACCTGGAAAGCCAACAATTTAAAAGATTCATGTAAAAATAATTGGCACTCATAAAATACCACACAGCTGCAGCTTCAACCTCCATCATGAAAAATTATATTTTTACCGCCTAATTTATTGACATATCTGGGTAAACTCTAGTGTAACCACACGACTTCACGTAGTAATTTAAACGGTAGTTAAATGCTTTAATTATTGCGGTAACAGCCCGGTAGACGGTAAGGTAGTGTGGCCGTAGCATGACAGAGCATTTATACCTAGTGCAGATTATTTAAAAAGAATAACGTCTCGTACTCACAAGCATGGGTAAATTAGGTAATGTAAGATTGATGTCCCTGGGGTGGGCTATCGACTTCTCTGGAACGAACTCTGAGCTGTACTTAGGCATCATTGCCAAAGTTTTGCCATCTTCACTCACTTCTAAATCTTCATACCAGTGAAATTCCCTGAAAATAAAGGTATTTTTAGAAACTTTTGTCTGTAGGAGAAAATACCATAAGGTATTTTCGGCAAAAAGTGGTAACACGGCCATGATGCTACTGTACATTACTGTGTCAGGTCAGGATATACGTCATGTAGGTACCTATCGTCCGTGACGGATTAAGAATACGGAATGTCACCACCCTATATCATCCCATGGGTGTCGTAAGAGCCGACAGAGGGAGCATATTATGCAGAGAACAGCACTGTAAGAGAAGGAAAACTTGATACAAACCCTATACTAACCCGTTTGGCCAGCGTGGTATAGTAGGCCAATTCCTCCTTTCAAAGGAGAGGCCTAGTCCAGCAGTGCACTGTTTAAGACTGGTGATGATGATGATGATGAGGTACCCATGTAGTCATTTCATATGATTCACCACGTAAGGTGACAAGTCAGCGTAAGGTGTACAGGTCCTCAGGATTGCCCGATGTGAACCAATATTAAATTTTTATGATATTCATGGAATGTTGTTGTTCCAAATATGGGCGTTCGTAATTTCAACTGACGTAAACACAAATTACTGCGGGTCTTAAAAATACCTAAAATATAGGAATTTAAACTTTCGTGGTCATTTAAACTTGATTTAAAGTACATCCGTGAACATGGCGCTTGCAACAGTGCCGAAATATCGGTTACTCCAAACAAAGGTACGTTGTATATATCCCGAAAGACAATTTAAATCAAATACCTAAAATGTTATTTAGCATGTATTTCTGAAAACGAAAGCCGTAAATAATAAAATCGGTCAAGTGCGAGTCGAAGTCGCGCACGGAGAGTTCTTTATCTATGCTGTAAGACGTTGCTTCGTGCCAAATTTCAAGATCCTGAGTTCAAGGGAAGTACCCTGTAGGCTGTAGGTTTTGATTCCCTTGCGAGTAGTTGCGAGTTTGAAAATATGCTTAAATTGCTGTTTCTGTTGATTGCGTTGACATAGAAGTTTGATTTTATTACAGCTTCACGGTATTTGATATGAATTTCAATTTAATAACTCTACGCGTTCATGAGGAAAGAGGTAGTAACTTTAAAAATTTAAAAATGTTATTATAGGTATGATGTAACTAAAAATTTTCATTTTTGGAAATTTTTCCTTAATCTGTGCTATAAGAAGTTGCCTCGTACGAAACTTCAAGATTCTAAGTTTACGGGAAGTGCCCTGTAGGTTTTGATTCCCTTGCGAGTAGTTGCGAGAAAATATGCGGCTTAAATTGCTGTTTAATTTTATTGCGTTGACATAGAAGTTTGATTTTGTTACAGCTTAAAGGTATTATACACCTGAGTATTTGATATACATTTCAATTTTATACCTCTACGCGGCTTGAGAAAATGGTAATAACTTTAAAATTATTAAAAATATATTTATGATATGATGTTACAAAAATTTTACGGTTTTCGCAATTTTTCCTTTATTTGTGCTATAAGACATTGCTTCTTACCAAATTTCAAGATTCTGAGTTCAGGGGAAGTAACCTGTAGGTGTTGATTCCCTTGCGAGTTCGCAAAGCGGCAATATGCAGCATAAACAGCTGTACCTTTTGATTGCGTTGGCTTAGAAGCTTAATTTTTTCACAGCTTCATGGGACATTAGACTTGACTATTTGATATAAATTTCAGTTTGATACCTCCACGCGTTTCTGAGAAAAAGGGTCTTGACAGACGGACGGACAACAAAGTGATCCTATAAGGGTTCCGTTTTTTCATTTCGAGGTACGGAACCCTAAAAATGGCAATAATGAGAAGGAAACTGCTTAAAACACTAAATTTGTGCGTGCGTGAAACTCTTAGGCAGCGTGTCTAAGTACCAACATTGCGAACAAACATAAATACAATCATAGGTGCCGAAATCCGCACTTCCTCAATACGGCGCTGAGCTTTCACCAGTCTCTCCGCGATCACGATCTGTGCAAGACGATCGAAACGTTGGTAACAAATAGATATTTATATATATTAAATAAGTAAATTTTACGCGATTAAGGCAAAAATCCTTACAACATTATTTTTATTTCTTTTTTTTATGGTAATCGGCGGCAAACGAGCAGACGAATTGCCTGATGGTAAGCAATTACCGCCGCCCATGGACAACACCACAGGAGTCACAAGTGCGTTGCCGCCCCTTGGGGATGGGAAAGGGGATAGGTTGAGAAGTGGGATCAGGGTGAAGGAATAGGGGATAGGGCCTCCGGAACTCTCACTCACCGAACGAAACGCAACAGTTTAGGTACTTTACGTCGATTTTCTTTGAGAGGGTAGTACTTCCCCGGTCGAGCCGGCCCATTCATGCTGAAATCAGCAAGGCTCTACTACCTTGAAATTTTTTTTCAATTTAAAATACATATGTACCATAATATTGGCGATTCAAAAGAGTGGCCACGAGTTTTATTGCCCGTTCTTTCTCGTGGTTCTACCTATTGTTTTGCGAACGAGGCAGTAAATGTAAATGTAGAAGCATTAAGCCTTAAGTAATTCGATTAAAAAAATTGACGTTCATAAGCGTCACCTTGTGACCTAGATGAATAAAAGATTTTGTCTTTGACTTAAACGATTCTGACTTTGACTTTGTATGGAGGTCCTGGTGTCTTAAATAATCTCATTACTTACTGGAACACAAAAGGTCCGACTTCCTCGACTCTTATTTTCTCATCCTCTCCATCCAAAAATCTGTCGCCGTTAGTGATATTGAACATGTAGACAGAAAGCTGCGCTCCTTGGAATCCATTCTGCAGTATGTTATATAGCGACGAGCCTTTGCCTAGTCGAAGATTCTGAAAGAAAAACGTTATATTAGGATTGTCTATTTGCCCCGACGTTTCGGCATGAGTTACACCAGCCGTGGTCACGGGATGACTGACCATGACTGACTGAGTCGTGACCACGGCTGGTGGAAATCATGCCGAAACGTCGGGGCAAATAGAAAGGTATTTCATCTTTCTTTTCATTTAGTTAACACGATTCAGACCCGTTACATAATCATTAGTATAGGTAAGTCGTATTTAGGTTGTATAGGATTTTTTTTTATTTATTTTTTTCATTTTAATTTTTTTTGTCTATTGTCGTGGCACTATACTACGGTAACTACAATAGGCTCGCCACCTATTACGTAAGATCTAAAATTTATAAAATGGCAAAATGTGGATTTAATGTTACACCTCTGCCTAGCCCTTCGGGGATACAGGCGTGAGTCAATAAAATTATATGCCCATGATTATTTATGAGGCTAATGTGTGTGGGCAAGTCGGTCGCGGCAGACCTCGTCGGACATTCGTCGATCAGTTTGGGGACATCTTGAAAAATGGCAAGGTCCGAAGCACCCGGAACCGGCGAGCTTGTATGAAGAGAGAAATTAATGTAGAGGAAGCGCGTGAGGTTTGTAAGGATAGATACAAGTGGCGATGGCGTTCCGGTTTCTCTGCCTACCCCGACGGGAAAAAGGCGTGAGTATAATATGTAAGTATGTATGATTATTTATATAAACTTAAGATACTTACGTAATTGACTATCGCATGAATAGGGTCTATAATTATTATTAAAACTGGTATTATAAGGCAGACGAGCCCAAACAATACAGCCTTGCATATTTTACCTGAAACAAAATAATAAACATTAAAACTTATCACATGTAGTCTAGTTCTGTTAAACATTGGTGAATTTTTTGCTCTAGAGCCAATCCTGAATGTATAATATGATGATTTATAAACATGCTGACTGCCTCTGTGGTCCAGTGGATAGCGTATCCGTCTGCTGAGCAGAGGTCGCGGGTTCGATTCCTGGTTCGGGCAAAGTGTTCACTCACAATGTGAAACAGTTGCAGTTCCTTATAACGATAACATGTAAAACTATTATACTGGCAGTTAAAAAGAGTGGCCACGAGTTTAATTGCCCGTTCTTTCTCGTGGTTCTACCTATTGCATTGCGAACGTGGCAGTAAATGTAAATGTAGAATCATCTAGTAATTAACTTTAATTTTGGACGTTCATAAGCGTCACTTTGTGGCCTAAATGAATAAATGATTTTGACTTTGTTACTGAGTTTTCCGAATTCTCAGTAGCAGGACGGAGTCTGTTGATGTGCCTGGTAACGCAATAGGCTCGTCTTTCATTACGTAGGTACTAAAATCATGGCGAAATGTGGGTGTAATATTACACCTCTGCCTGCCCCTTCGGGGACACAGGCATGAGTCTATAAAAAATCAATGTTATTTCAATCAACTGATGAAAAATGGGTAAGTGAAAGTTGGGTATGGCAGAAGAGACTTGAAAGTAGAATAAATGCTGTAGAAATGAGAGCACTGAGAAGTATGTGTGGTGTGTCTTTCTTTGACAGACAGAGTAAAGAATTGTGTGATAAGAGAGTGGCATGGGGTAAAAGAAGATGTAATGACAAGCATCTAGAAAGGCACGTTAAGATGGTTTGGGTACATGGAGAGGATGGATGATGAAAGACTGACAAAGAAGATATATAAGGCAAGTGTGAATGGGACAGGACAAAGGGGAAGACCTAGACGGACGTTATCTAACCAGATTGGACACATCCTTAAAAAAGGACAGGTCAGAAGTACCCTAAACAGAAGAGCATGCATGAGAAACTTGATGGGAGTGAATGAAACAAGAGAGGTATGTCAGGATCGTTACAAATGGTGTTCCGTAGTCTCTGCCTACCCCTCCGGAAAACAGGCGTGAGTCTATGTATGTATGTATAATGAAACATGCAAAATATGAAAGTATCAGTGGTTCTGAGATGTAGATATTTCAAGGTTTGACTCACGCATAATATTTACTTGTTAGTAAGGATGTAATATAATTGACCTAAGACTATTAGCACTGTAAACATCTGACTGATCAAAACAAAAACGATTTAAATAAAGATTTTATTTCCTTCTGAGAAATAATATACTAGAGGATGCCCGCGATTACACCCGCGTTATTTAAGGCGCTACCTCGAAAATGTATGCCCTTTTTGATTACAGATTTTGAAGCAGTGAGACACACTAGCAAAGTGAACATTTTATATATTATTTATCAGGTCTTTATCTAGGGACTGCTCGAACAGATACACGATTGGACGTTTTTCGCTCGATAGTATTTAAATTTGAAAAACATGCTTTCTCTAAATATTTTTTAGGTTATTTCAATAAATACTTAACTTTTCGCCTTGATATTGCTACTCACCGAAAGAAGAGCTAGTTTATTAGGGACTGGTCTAACGATTTTTTTCTAAAACGATAATTATCTGAGTTATGAACGAAATAAGATTTCAGACAGTTTCGTGATGGCATGCCATGTCAAAAACCGTGCGAAATTCAACTTTATAGCTAACACTTAGCGATGACCTCTGCACGATTTTTTGACCTTCGAGGTAGCGCCTTAAGGCTACTGCTCCGCTACCGTCACTCATAGCGTGATTTTATATAGCCTATAGCCTTCCTCGATAAATGGGCCATCTAACACTGAAAGAATTTTTCAAATCAGACCAGTAGTTCCTGAGATTAGCGCGTTCAACAAAAAAAAACAAACAAACAACCTCTTCAGCTTTATATATTAGTATTAGAGAAGATATAAGATATAGGTTTGACATCAATAAGAACTTGTAATTGGCCTTATTGTGTGTTATTAGGTTTTTTTACCATATTGTTTAGCTGTAAGTTTTCCTTTAAATAAAAAAAATATCACGCTCAGGTAGCCTTATTTTGGTTTCGATGAATAAGTGTTTTTGGGTTTTTACCGAATGTAGAAGAGCCCCACACGAAACAACACTTGGTGCGATTCATAAATTGTTGTTTCGAGTCTGGGTGTTCATTGCGTCCGTTGGTTGTATGTTTGTAAAGTGCCCCGCGACACAGGGTTTAAACCTAGTGCGGGAGTTGTCTATTCTAAAAAACAAAAAAAAATAATGAGTGTGTAAGTACGGGTGATTGATCTATTCTTAATTGAGCATAATTGAAAATTTATCCGAAACACGTGGGTTCGATTCCCACTCAAAATATCTTTAGAGCCATCCATATAAGACGTCATATTTAAGGCAGCGGTAGCCTAGTGGTGATACCAACGGATTGCCATGCAGAGGGTATCTGGTTCGAATCCACGGCGCGCACCAATGATTTTTCGAAGTTAATATTTATTTATTTATTTTATTTAGATTTTACTTAATTAAAACGGCCAGAAGCCATTTACACTAATTAAGGACACAACTAACTCACAGACATCTCACAGAACTCCATGCACACCAACAATATCTTCTAAGTTAAGTGCGTATTGAACTGTTAATTATCGCTTGCCCCGTGCCTCGCAGAGCACGTTAAGCCGTCGGTCCCGACTTTCATGAAGATCTTTGACTTTGGGTGTAACCGCGGGCATCATCTAGTACACTAATATAATGGCTGAAGATTTTGTTTGTTTGTTTGGTGAACGCGCTAATCTTATGAACTACTGGTTCAATTTGGATATTTATTTCTGTGTTGGATTGCCCATTTTTTGGGGAACGCTATATAGCATTGTGGAGGAAGAAAGGTGTGGTGTTCCTCCAACTAGAGGGAGGATCCTCTAACCAGGATGGGTGATCGTGCCTGGTGGACTGTCAGTCCGACGGACGAATTTTAGATGTTGTATATACACAACTCGGCGTGCGAACTCTGCTTGCGCGATTCAGCACCTTGTTTTCCATCGCATTATGTCCGATAGATGTCGCCGGATTGTTGTTGAGACTTTCGTCGTCGCTCGCTAGATGGCCTCAGTTGTATGTAGCTAACGCTACAGCATCACAACCACGGGGGTAGCGCAGAAGCCCTAATTAACGCGAGTGTTACCGCGGGCTATCTAGTAAAGAATATTTAAGTATGTTTATCAGCTGTTTGGCTGCCATAGTACAGATTCTGGCTAGTTTGGGAACCAATGTCTTTGTGTGGACTGTGTGGAGAGTCCGGACGTCTTTGTGTGGATATGAAGATCAGTTGGTGCAGCGGGAGTGTACGCGACTGCTACGCCGATGGTCGCGGGTTCGATTCCCGCTCAAATCAAAAACAAAGTGCATGAACATGGATGTTTGTCTTGGTCTGGATGTTTCGATGTTTAAGATGTATGTATTTACAAAAAAAAGTATATATGTACAAGCTCTGCTTAGTTTGGGACTAGATGGTGATGTGTGTATGTGGTAGAATATTATTATTATATAATAATTAATACCCATGATCTCTTGCCTCTACGGCTTGAATGAGTAGAATCAAATAATATACTTACTTATGTTTACAATCTGTCTGTTTATGCTCTCCCTTCTAGCTATAACAACCATCTTGTCACCGTCTTTTGGTATTTTCTTTGGAAGCCTTTATGTAACAGTCCGTATTAATTCATCTTCCTGAAACAATAACAGCTTGTAAGAATGATATGATTATGATTTATAAATGCTTAAAAAAAAAATAAGGATGTACGACGTACAAAAAAACGAATAAAAAAACATTTTAAAAAATGTTTGAAGAATTATTGACAACTACAATCAATATTATTTAAAATTCTTCTGTTGCTGATGGACAATCAACGCGCAGCGGAAGCTGGGCGCAACAAGTTAAAATTTGCATGAATGTTCCTTGGGACAAGGACAAGAGGCAAGATGTTTTGCCACCTTATACGACATGATGACTTTATCAAAAACATTCTGGAAGGTAAAATAGAAGGAAAGAGAGGAAGAGGTCGACCCAGGAGGGCATCATCATCATCAGCCCTGTATATAAACTGTCTCACTGCTGGGCACGGGCCTCATCTCACTATGAGAAGGGTAAGGCCATAGTCCACCACGATGGCCAAGTGCGGGTTGGCAGACTTCACATGTCTATCAAGAACATTATGGAGAACTCTCAGACATGCAGGTTTCCTCACGATGTTTTCCTTCACCGTTTAGCAAGCGATAATTAACAATTTAATACGCACATAACTCCGAAAAGTCATTGGTGCGCGCTGTGGATTCGAACCCGGACCCTCTGCGTAGCAGTCTGTCGGTCTCTCCATTAGGCTATCGCTGCCTAACAAAGGAAGGATACACGGATTAAATTAAAGAAAAGGCAAAGGTCATGCCGTATGAGGAGGTTAAGTTACTGGCCGAAGATAGAAATATATGGCGCAAACTCCACCCACAAGAGCAAAGCTCTTAAATTGAAGAGAGAATTCCTTGGGAAGTGTAGGGTTCAATATGAAGAGATTTTTCGAAATTCCCACGGTATGGGAAAAAATAACTATGAAACGGTTAACTTCAAATTATAATGTGCAGGCCGAACCCCCGCACACCCTCAAGTCGTCACTAAATATAATTATAAGAGTCACAATGATATAGAAATGTGACCTAGAGAACGGGAAATCAAATCTCGGACAGTGTGACCTGTGTGACAGCTGAGATAGTGAGGTTTTGGCGCGGTGATTAAGTGTTGTGAATTCGATCTCCATACGACACAGTTTATGTGATTCATAAGGGCGGTTTCAGATTAGCGTATTTTTCTGCGCGTATACGGTCGTTTTAGCATACGCGCTTACATTACGCGCTTCAAAAAACCGGATTGCGTAAACGGGCACATTTCGGCGTGTTCGCTCGAGATGGTAGTGACATCGTGTCAGTGTCAACATGGATTTTGACGGCTAAGCGCGTCATCGCTCGTACGAGTTGCGCGTGTGCCAAAAGGCGCGCTTATACGCGCCTACATGCGCTTCCAAAAACGAGCTTATACGCGCGTATAAAATGTTAATCTGTAACCGCCCTAAGTGATTATTACGAGTCCGAGCGTACCTTGTGTTCGTTGATTAAATAGTTGGATCTACTCATATTGCAATAATAAGTAGTATTTAAAATATATATTCTATTTATTGTATAGACTTACGCTTGTATCCCCGAAGGGATAGGCAGAGGTGTAATATTACACCCACATTTCGCCATGAATTTTTAAGTCCCACGTAATAGAGGGCGAGCCTATTGCCGTTGCCGGGCACATCACCAGACTCCGGGCTGCTACTGACTACTGAGTATTCAGAAAAACCCAGTAACACTTTTGCCGGACCCAGGAATGAAACCCGGGACCTCCGATCAGCAGTCGCATACGCTATCCACTGGCC
This sequence comes from Euclidia mi, assembly GCA_944739405.2. Classification (NCBI taxonomy): domain Eukaryota; kingdom Metazoa; phylum Arthropoda; class Insecta; order Lepidoptera; family Erebidae; genus Euclidia; species Euclidia mi. The sequence goes on along the minus strand of OX123186.2, from coordinate 110,170,758 downwards.
CACGGAGGTAGTGCAATAATAAGTAGTATTTAAAATAAACTGGATTTTACAAAAGAACCAAGATAAAATAATTCTACTTAAAGCTGTTACTTCCCCATTACATACTGTAGGTGTCGTGAAGGTGACTAAGGAAAATATACTACTACCGAAGCAGAATATTTGGCAATGGCAGCGATAGCCTAGTGCAGAGACCGACAGACTGCTACGCAGAGGGTCCGAGTTCGAATCCACGGCGCGCACCAATGACTTTTCGGAGTTATGTGCGTATTAAATTGTTAATTATCACTTGCTAAACGTTGAAGGAAAACATCGTGAGGAAACCTGCATATCTGAGAGTTCTCTGTAATATACTCGAAAGACATATGAAGTCTGCTGAACCGCACTAGGCCAACGTGGTGGACAATGGCCTTACCCTTCTCATAGTGAGAAGAGGCCCGTGCCCAGCAGTGGGACAGTTTATATACAGGGCTGATGATGATGATGATGGAGAAGACATAAGGAAGACTTGTCATGAAACCCTATAATTACTCTTCTGGCGAGCGTGTTACAGTAAGCCTAAGCTTAATATTGGCTCACAATAATCAGATTGCCTCCGTGGTCCAGTGGATAGAGTATGCGACTGCTGATCGGAGGTCCCGGGTTCGATTCCTGGGTCGGGCAAAAGTGTTACTGGGTTTTTTCGAATACTCAGTAGCAACCCGGAGTCTGGTTATGTGCCCGGTAACGGCAATAGGCTCGCCCCCTATTACGTGGGACCTAAAAATTCATGGCGAAATGTGGGTGTAATAAACACCTCTGCCTACCCCTTCGGAGATACAGGCGTGAGACATGAGACTATAAAAAAAATCAATAATAATATCTTTTAGATGACCTGCCGGTGGATTAAATTGTATGTGCCGAGAGAATACACGAAAACACACAGATAACATCGTGAGAATCACGAGTCGACTGACGGTCTATAAAAAAAAAGAAATAATCAGAGTGCAATTACGACGCAAAGAAGGAGATAATACAGGGTGTAAAAAGACCCTTAACGAAAACTGAAATACCATGTTGTACCTATCACTACGAATATTTTTTACTTCGGCACCATACCTGGGAAATTACTGGTTCAGGAGATATTGAGTTTCAAAGTTAGTATGGATTTTTTCTAATTAGGTACAAAATCGATGCATTTACCCCGCCAATATGTTCTATAGATGCCCTATGACCCCATGGATAAGTAGGTATTTCGAGCATTGCACGCGCGCGCTTTTAATTGCGGTTTAAAAATGTGAAAACTTAAAAAAAAGTCGTTTTCCAGGTATTATTTTTGGTTAGTATGACTTGGCATGATGTCCACAATGAGTAGACTTCGGTTTGGTGATGGGTCTTGTGGCACCTTGTATAGGCCTCTCGTTGCCGTGGATTGTTGTAGCTGTAGTGAATTGCTAAAGGCTGTTATAATGATATTACAATGATAACTTACATAAGCGTCTAAAAATAGTACAAGCTCCGCTTAGTTTGGGACTAGATGGTGTTGTGTGAATGTGGTAGAATATAAAAAAAAATACAAATACATATATTGGGAAAAGCTTACCTCTAAACTTTGTTCAACACAAGTTGATTGATTTATTTTGTGACGCATTATTTTCTTCACCTGTGTTTATACGTAAGGTTCCAAATGTGCGATCTTATTGCCCTAAACTTGTCTACTGGACAAAACTGTTTGTTTGTCTAGCCGAATCGATATTAAATGTCAACCTTGCCAAATTGGCAATGGTGCCAGATTTCACTCTCATAAAGTTTTTAAATGCAAGTCGTTTGTATCTAGATGTAAATGCATGGTGTGTAGTTGTATGTTAAAACACCTTTTTTGGTTCTAATAATAAAACCAAAGAAAATATAGACCTACTTGAATTAACAAGAAGGCTAGTCTATACATATTTTCTAGACTTTAATATGCTTTTTTTGTTATTACAAGTAACGAGATTCGGTTTTGAAGTCGTAGAATCACGCTGGTCGAAAAAGGCTATAATACATAAAGTACCTACCTAACTTTATAAAAGCTTCGTTTGAACTAGGGTGGCAGCGTAGCCATCTCGAGCTGAGTGAGAGTCAAAAGACATCATCATCACTTTCAAAGGAGAGGCCTAGTCCACCGCTGGACTAGACCTCTCCTTTGAAAGGAAAAATTGGCCTACTTTACCACGATGGCCGAACAGGTTGGTATAGGGTTTGTATCAAGTTTTCCTTCTCTTAAAGTGCTGTTCTCTGCATAATATGCTCCCTCTGTCGGCGTAATAGTATCTTGCAGAGTAGAAAACGAGAGATAATGCGAAAGATGGTGAGAAATGCTTTTCCATTCTCTAGCTATTATAGAGTTGCTATAGCATGAGTGGTGACTGGCTAAAATATGTAACATTTTGATACATACATACATATCGTCACGCCTTTTATCCCCGAAGGGGTAGGCAGAGGTGTATTTCTACACCCACTTTTCGCCAGATATACTTTAGTACCACCACGTAATAAGGGGCGAGCCTATTGCCGTACCGGGCACATTTCCAGACTCCGTGCTACTACTGAGAATTTCGTGACAGAAAAACCCAATAACACCGCTCGACCCAGGAATCGAACCCGGGACCTCCCGATCCCACGCGCACATTTATGCCACGAGACCAACGAGGCAGTCGTATAGGGTTTAATGTCGAGTTTTCCGTCTCTACGCAAAGATGGTATTTGCATCGTGCTATCCCTTAGTCGCCTCTTACGACACCCACGAGAAGATAGGGGGTGGTGACACTTGTATTCTATGCCGTCAACCACACGGCAATAACATTTTGATATGATAAAAAATATAAAATATTTATGTATCGTTATATAACACGTTGTAAGTTTATTAGTATGTAAATATATAGTCGCAGGTAGTAAGAAAAAGATAAATTATAATGGAAAATTACATTAAACTAAGTATAATAAATGTAATTGTTCAAAGCACTACCCACTTTTGTAAGCTCTGTTAAAGTTTGGGTAACCGTGTTAATTTTCCTTAAAAATTTAAAGGCAAACTAAAAAATACAAAAGTATATTATACTTACGCGAAATTCATGGCATTTTGTTAGTTTATTTAGAGACGAACAAAAGATTTATTCCTAAACTTGAGAATATTTTAAAGTATTCAAAAGGATATAGAGGTTTCACATTCAATATCCATTATATTTTTGGTGGGTACTAAAGTACCATATTATTTTTAGATAGTGCCATTGTTTAGGATCTGCTTACGATATTTTGATTGTACTGTTTTTATATAATTTAAACTTTCGGGGTCTTTAGCTGAAATTGTATATTGACTTTCGGGATATATACCACGTACCTGTGTCTTTGTACCTACATAGTATATCCGCTATCATGGCGCTTGCAGCAGTTCCGAAATATCGGATTCTCGAAACAAAAGTACGAGGTATAGGTATCCCGAAAGACAATATACGACTTATACTGTTTTTGGCCACCACCACGACACGAGAGGAGTGACAAGTGCATTGCCAGCCTGGAGGGCAAAAGGTATAGGCGGGGAAGCGGTATGGGGGAGAAAGAAAAAGGGATGTGGCTTCCGATACTCACACACAGAACAAAACGCTACAGTATATATATTTTTATTTTTTTATAGACTGCCTGTATCCCCGAAGAGGCAGAGGTTTAATATTACACCCACATTTCGCCATGAACTTTTAGGTCCCAAGTAATAGGGGGCGAAACTATTGCCGTTACCGGGCACATTACCAGACTCCGTTCTGCTACTGAGATAGATAGATAGATAGATAATTCTTTATTTTGCAAATGTTGGTACAAATTCGGTGTGAATGACTTAAATGTACTACATACATATCAAATGCACAAGGGCTAGGCATGAGACCGATATATCAAAACGAAACTGAAATCCGATTGCAGTCAGAAATCGTATCGTATCGATATTCCAATATGAGAAAACCGATTTTAGAAAACGCAAAACAATACCACGATAACGCAAACAATCTAATACGAACCAAACGAAAACGGTGAAAACGAAAACGGTGCAAGCGCAACCAAACTACAAAGTAAATTTAAAGCTTACGTTTGCGATAGTTTTCATATTCATTCGCTCTCTTTCACTCTACCCAACGTCTACTTAGTTAGAATGAGAGAGAGCGAATTTCATATCCTTTTCTTTCTTACTTAGTGATCCGTTTAAAGAGCAAAAGAGATGAAGCGAATCGATCGTTGCCAAGCAAGCCAGTCGCAATCGTGCGTTATGGATTTTGGCGGTTTTATGAATTGCAGATTGAATAGAAAAAATAAAACTAAACATCGAGGCGGTAAGATCTAATTCAGATTGCAACTATTTAATGTTTGTTTTGAAAATTGCAAATGGTTTTAATAGTTATTATTAAGGCCTTGCCACACGGCACAATTTTACCACTGATCAAATTTTCAATCGAATTGGCTTTGCCCGCCTACACGACACAATCAAATCACTGATTTTCATTCCGTCCACCCGATTGGTTAAAATCTGGTGGTACCGCCCACCCGATGAACTTGAGTTGGACGACTGGCGTCTACACGTCACGATTTCATCAAGTGATTTAGTCAAGTTGGACGTAAAATTGTGCCGTGTGGCAAGGCCTTTAGGGATTTATGTTTGGAGAGTTTTGACTTGATCGATGTTTATTTGTTCACTTGACCTAGGTGACACGTGCAGTTCGGTGCGCGCGTAATAATAATTAGTACCTATAGGTATTTGGTTTTCGTGAAAGTTATAATATTAGGATTTAAAAAGTTTTATTTTTACGTTGTTAGGATTGTAATGTGTAAATAAATAGAAACAATTCGTGTTGTGTAATTTTAGTTTGTTTGGCGACTGAGTTTTTTAACAATTAGTTTTAGGTAGTTAGCAGGTTAGGATTGTAAAGTGTAATTAAATAGAAAAAAAACGTACCTATTGTGTAATTTTAGTTTGTTTGGCGACTAAGTTTTTTAACAATTAGTTTTAGGTAGTAGTAGTTTGGGATTGTAAAGTGTAAATAAATAGAAACAATTCGTGTTGAGTAATTTTAGTTTATTTGGTGACTGAGTTTTTTAAAACTTAGTTTTAGGTAGTTAGTAGGTTTTCTTTTTCAATATGTCACGCAAAATAAGCGAAATATGGACGCATGACATGACAATACAATAAGAATTCGATTGTTTGCGTTTGTCTACGCAACTAGTAACTACGCTCGTCGCTCCGACATCCGCTACAGAAATCGATTTCTAAAATCGGTTTTTGAAATCGTTTTCAGTATCTGAAATCGAATTTGTATCGGTTTGCGGAAAAATCCGAAAACGCCCATGCCTAACAAGGGCGGCCTTATCGCAAAGTGCGATCTCTTCCAGGCAACCATAAGATTGATCTGAGAAGACCTGAGAATTTGGAAAACCCAGTAACACTTTGCCCGACCCGGGTATCGAACCCGGAACCTCACACCACACACACACACACACACACACACACACACACACACACACACACACACACACACACACACACACACACAACACACACACACACAACACACACACCACACACACACACACACACACACACACACAAACACACACACACACACACACACACACACGCACGCACGCACGCACCCACGCACACGCACGCACACACACGCGCACACACACACACACACACACACACACACACACACACACACACACACAATTATACCTAGATATAAGCATTTTTATCATATTGCTAAAATGCCATTGAAACATATTCGCGGGCATTTAAGCATTTCCGATATATGCAAATTCTTGGTATTGTGATGAGGGTCTGAATTGCAACCTCGAGCAAAGATTTTATTTCCACGTTTATAATAATTTTCATTATATTATATTATTATCATTACAAATTTTCTTGGCAAAATTAATTAAATTTTACGTATCTATACAAATCATTATATGCGATAATAATTGAAATAGAATACATATTTTATCTGTCACTGATTTAATGCATCTCATATCTTTAAATATAAAATTCTCATGTCACAGTGCTAGTTAAAATACTCCTCCGAAGCGGCTGGACCGATTTGTATGAAATTTTGTATGTATATTTGGTAGGCCTGTTTTGTTTTTTTTTCTTGCTGTGGAAATGCATTTACACATACCCCCGCAGGATGAAAAGCGCGGGGTACAGAGTTTCCTGGAAAAGCGGTTTGGAAAAAAGGAATAAGAAAAAATAACTTAAAGAGGCGATACAGAGTTCGCCGGGTCAGCTAGTTTCACTATAAATTTTGTGACAAAAATATCTTATTAAATATATAATATTGATTCGTATATAAATATTGTTTTCGTATTAATATCCCAGAAGATATACGATTGAAATTTAGTAAGTGGTGAAACCGCCAGTCTCTTACTTCCCTATTGGTTAAGGGTAAGGGCCGTATATGCAGTGGAAGAATGACATCATTATCAGCCCTTTATACTGTCCCACTGCTGGGCACAGGCCTCATCTCACTATGAGAAGGGTAAGGCCATAGTCCACCACGCTGGCCAAGTGCGGGTTGGCAGACTTCACATGTCTTTCGAGAACATTATGGAGAACTCTCAGACATGCAGGTTTCCTCACGATGATTTCCTTCACTTCATGAAAAGTCATTAGTGGAATGACATCAATTAAACAGTAATGACGGAAAGGATCTAGGTGGTGAAATATCGTGTTAAAGCAACATGTTAATGGGAAAGAATGAAGGTTGGAAGTTTAGGTGAAGAGAGTGAGAATATCTTCACTTTTTCCTTTTTGTAGTATATACAACACGTGCGATGAGGCAGCGATAGCCTAGTGGAGATACTAACATACTGCAGAGGGTATCAAGTTCGAATCCACGGCGCGCACCATTGACTTTGCTGAGTTATTTACGTATTGAATTATTATTTATCGCTTGTCACGTGCCTCGGACATGTTAAGCCGTCGGTCCCGGTTGTCATGTAGATCTTTGACAGCCGTTACAGGGCGTCAGTACCTTCTAAATAACTGACACTAGTCTTAACCTGATGGAATATCGCTATCCCTTCGGGTTGCGGAGGTCAGACAGGCGGTCGCTCCGTGGAAAAGCTAATATTCGGCCAAATCCGGTTAGACTAGTAAGCGGACCACAGGTTGAAACTGGGATAACGCTAGGAGGATGATGATATAACACGCGCTGAACGTGTCACTGTCATTTCAGTAGTTGAAGTAGGAGTTTCCTTTTGAAGCATTGTTGTTCTAATTATTTGAAGGCTTAGGGCCTTTTTTTGCTTCTCAAACGACAATGACCACGGTATGGGTATATTTTTTGTTTGATCTCAGATTATAACAGGCAGTACAAAAAAGGCTTTTGTGCACGCTAAAACCTTGCATTGCGCATTTATTATGTCCTTAATTTAATTTGAAAATGTTGGTAAATAAATGAGATAATAAAATATGAAAAGAGACAGGGGTCACTTTGTGGTTGTGTTAAATTTTCGTTTAGTGTAATGACTGCAAAAGATTTTTTGTAATTTTTATTTATATACTCACACCTGTATGCCCGAAGGGGTAGGCAGAGGTGTAATATTACACCCACATTTCGCCATGAATTTTTAGGTCCCACGTAATAGGGAGCGAGCCTATTGCCGTTACCGGGCACATCACCAGACTCCGTGCTGCTACTGAGAATTTGGAAAAACCCAGTAACACTTTGTCCGACCCAGGCATCGAACCCGGGACCTCCGATCAGCAGTCGCATACGCTATCCACTGTACCACGGAGGCAGTCTGCAAAAGTTATCCGACTCAATGACAATGGGCTTCCACCGATGTTCTATAAAACGAATTGAGTGATAGCAAAGTATTCTAACAATCGTCTGAACGAGAAAAATTGTGAGGATCAATGGACGTTGATTAACCTAATGGAAGGAAAGAGGAACCCACCACGCACCTCGGATTGACCACCCCAACTATTGCAATAGAAAAAGGTTGACAACACCGAACTCCTCTAAAAGGATAAGGGATATAGGAATGGTATGGGTTCCAGGAAGATACCTGACTTGCAGTATCCCGCCGTATGCGCTGACTATTTTTAGACACGTGTTTCGCCTCTGCACGAGGCATCTTCAGGAGCGATGATGCCACGGCAAAATCCGAGGGTGCGTGGTGGGTTCCTCTTTCCTTCCATTAGGTTACAATAGAGTTCCGCCAAGTAACGCCTGATTCAATCAATGGATGTTGATAAGGTTTTCACGCAAAGCCTTCTGAATGGATTTTTATTAAACATACATACGTACATAGACTCACGCCTGTTTCCCCGAAGGGGTAGGCAGAGGCATATTAAACACCCACTTTTCGCCAGTGTTTTGATCCAACGTAATAGGTGGCGAGCCTATTACCGCTTATCGGGATATTTTGTTTGCCAGAGCCTCGTCCGTTGATCGGCAGGTGCACCACTTGCAGGTGAGGTTGGCTTGGGACCCTAAGTTCTTGGTGGGAACCCTATGCACCCACCATTTTTATTAAACTTAGCAATAATATGGCATCAAAATAGTACATAGTTAAACTTTTGTTGCAACAATCGACAGCCAATACTCTGTCTCTGCTTGATACTTAAATATAATAGTCATACGAGTTTACTATTGCTTTATATATAAAATACTGGAGGATGCCCGCGATTACACCTGCGTTATTTAAGGCTACTGCTCCGCTCCCGTCACTCATAGCGCGATGTTATATAGCCTATATCCTTCCTCGATAAATGGGCTATCTAACACTGAAAGAATTTTTCAAATCAGACCAACAGTTCCTGAGATTAGTGCGTTCAAGCAAACAAACAAACTCTTCAGCTTTATATAGTAGTATCTTATAATAATATATAAAGCTGAAGAGTTTGTTTATATTCTATATAACATCACGCTATGAGCGACGGGAGCAGAGCAGTAGCCTTAAATAACGCGGGTGTAACCGCGGGCATCGTCTTGTAAGATATAAGATAAAAATGAATCGCTGAATGTGTTGCTAAGTGCAAATCTCGAGAGCAGCTGAACCGATTTCGCTAATTATTTTTTTATAATATTTCTTGAAGTACGAGGATGGTTCTTACTGAGAGAATATAAAAAAAAAATAAGAATCGACTGTTAGGCGGTAGGTAAGTTCGTCGGGTCAGCTAGTACAATCTAATTGCAACGATGTATGTAGCATAAAAAATTGCAATATATATTACGCTAAAATATTTAATAGCCGTTCAAATGAAGTAGACGTTGGTTACATTATACATGTTGTTAAACGATATTTTTAAATCCTCCTCTTACAGTATAAAATAAGATTTTTAAGATCAGATAAGATTTTTATTTGTCAGAAAACACACAGATACAAAATATACTGATCATCTTCATCAGCCCTGTATATAAACTGTCCCACTGCTGGGCACGGGCCTCTTCTCACTATGAGAAGGGTCAGGCCATAGACCACCACGCTGGCCAAGTGCGCGTTGGCAGACTTCACATGTCTTTCGAGAACATTATGGAGAACTCGCAGACATGCAGGTTTCCTCACGATGTTTTCCTTCACCGTATAGCAAGCGATAATTAACAATTTAATACGCACATATCTCCGAAAATTATTGGTGCGCACCGTGGATTCGAACCCGGATCCTCTGCGTAGCAGTCTGTCGGTCTCTCCACTAGGCTATCGCTGCCTGATGAAATATACTGATACTAAGTTAATATAGCAGTAGTAAGTATACACCATTGCTGATGATTATATTTTAGAATTTCATTTTCATTGTATACCCTGTTAGGAATTTGTGTTTTCTTAGGCTACTATTACAAAAAAGTAAACCTATTTATATTGGATAGCAATGAGGCTTTATTGCCAAGAACAAGGTTACAAGCTATTTTTTTTTTGTAATTTCATGACTGTATCCCCGAAGGGGTAGGCAGAGATGTAATATTACACCCACATTTCGTCATGAATTTTTAGGTCCCACGTAATCCCCGTGGGATCTCCACCTTGTCGTGGTGAAAGGGCTAAGTAATCGTGGGTTTGAGGTACACCCACGGTGAAGCTAAGCGGGATTCCGGGAGGGGACGCTCCACGTGGGCTTCGGTGAGGCCTGCGTAGGATGCGTCCCAAGGTGCGGGGGACAGTTTTGCCTGCGACCAAATGGGGGCGCACCATCGTTGCGTGGCGGTGGGGCCTCAGAGGAACAGGAGATGCGGTGTTGCGTTGCCGTCTTCCCTATCCTCTGCGGCCGCTGGGTATTTTGGCGGCGAAGCCCAACACCTTCATCCGCCGCCAAGAAGGTTTCGTTCGGGGCCCGCCTGATCATCTGGTGAGCCAATACCCGTAGAAAACCCTACCCTCCGACACATGGGTACATGAGGAGCAAGGGTTGATTTTTAGTCAGTAAGAGTCTGACAGTCCCCTTCGTTCTTCCCCCCCAGGGCGGAGGGACTCCATCAGGATTTTCCAACCCGACACCAAAAAATAAAATAAAAAATAAGGTCCCACGTAATAGGGGGCGAGCCTAGGAATCGAACCCGAGAGCTCCCAATCCCACGCGCACATTTATGCCGCGAAACCAACGATGCAGTCTAAAATTTATGACTTGAACTTACTTGAAGTAAATTACTTTTCATGTAACATAGGTTTAAACTAGGTTTTGGCAGGTTTTAACCAAGATGTGAAGAATTACGTTTTCAATAACTTTTCTGGTCTCTGGCTCTATTACAAGTGAGCTATAATACTATGGTGGCGTGTGGTGACGGATTAAGAATACGGAATGTCACCCCATATCATCCCATGGGTGTCGTAAGAGCCGACAGAGGGAGCATATTATGCAGAGAACTGCACTGTAAGAGAAGAAAAACTTGATACAAACCCTATAACAACCCGTTTGGCCATCGTGGTATAGTAGGCCGTTTCCTCCTTTCAAAGGAGAAGCCTGGTCCAGCAGTGAACTGTTAAAGGCTGATGGTGATGATATTATTATGGTGTTTGCTAGTGCGTGAAGCAAAGTGCGAGCAGGTATTGAAGACCATCAGTACTCTGGTTGACAATAATTAAGAATATAGAGTTGGAGATATGGGTTGCGCTCCTGTTCATGAACGAGCCGAAGAGGATCACCAAATAGCTTGTTTCAGTAGTAATACTAGTAACGTCTTCGATGGCGGTTACAATAAAAGCCAGAGTTATTTTTTGGCTGCACGCAAAAACTTACTTCTGTCTTTATTTTGTTTTGTTTTGTTTTTATTTCTTTATATTTTTTATTGTTTTCTTGACTTGAAAGTTTTTGTTTGATTTATTTTTCTTATTTTTATATTTACATACATACATACATATCGTCACGTCTTTTATCCACGAAGGGGTAGGCAGACGTGTATTTCTACACCCACTTTTCGCCAGATATACTTTAGTCCCACGTAATAAGGGGCGAGCCTATTGCCGTACCGGGCACATTTCCAGACTCCGTTCTGCTACTGAGAATTCCGCGACAGAAAAACCCAGTAACACTGCCCGACCCAGGAATTGAACCCGGGACTTCCCGATCCCACGCGCACATTTATGCCGCGAGACCAACGAGGCAGTCGTATAGGGTTTGATGTCGAGTTTTCCGTCTCTACGCAAAGATGGTATTTGCATCGTGTTATCCCTTAGTCGCCTCTTACGACACCCACAAGAAGATAGGGGGTGGTGACACTTTCATTCTATGCCGTCAACCACACGGCTTTTTATATTTATCTTACTTTATATATGTACATTGTTTCCTTTTTTGTTCAATTTTATTTAGGTATTTTATGTGTGTGGCAATAATAAATAAATCTTTACTTTATTTCATTTAGGTCACCATTCAATAGTTATGAACGTGAGTGGGCCTTGAGATGAAACTGTAAATTGTTACAATATATTATCATATCTAATTAGCTGACGCTAAATGCATTTTATCATAGACAACAATGCGATTTTTTTTCATTATATTTTGAAGAGTTTAAAATAATTATACATTTTTAAACAAGGCTTAAAATAGTTTCAAATAGTTGCATGCATTGTAAAAATACACGCAACAACTTTGTAATGTGTTTCTTGCAAATATTCTATTGTACACAGAAGGAAATTAACGATTTTATTACACAAACTGCTAAATAAGATTAATTTACTTGTTTATTACTCACTGACTCAAAATTAGAAGAATTTATTTGATAAGACTGCCTCCGTGGTCCACTGAAAAGCGTATGCGACTGCTGATCGGAGGTCCCGGGTTCGATTCCCGGGTCGGGCAAAAGTGTTACTGGGTTTTTCCGAATTCTCAGTAGCAGCACGGAGTTTGGTGTTGTGCCCGGTAACGGCAATAGGTTCGCCCCCTACCTATTACGTGGGACCTAAAAATACATGGCAAAATACGGGTGTAATATTACACCTCTGCCTACCCCTGCGGGGATACAGGTGTGAGTCTATAAAAAAATATTATTTAAGATAGAACTATAAAAATAAGAGCTTTCAACTTTCGCAATAGGAATAAATCCTTCGAATCTTTTACAAACATTCAAACAGCGGGTACAGAGAACATTAAGACTCGACATACCGACGGATTAATAACATGTGGATCTCATAAAATGCTATCCCGCGAATCGAACCTAAAACGCCCGGCGAAAGGCAAGGCGGCAGCTAAACCGGTAACCGCTACGCAAACTCGCAGTCAGTAAAGGCTTTGGAGTAAAAATTAAAATGTTGTGTTTTCTTTGCGAATTTTTACTGAGTGTTTTATTAAAAAAATATTTTATAAAATTTAAATTGTTACTTATTATTATGATTTAATTTACTAATTATATAGAATATACTATATAATATATTAAGTAGTAAAAATCCACGACAACATTAATGTATATATTATTTTCATAAAGCTAAATTGAAATAAACATCTACTACCATTTCCTTAAAAAATACAGAACATAAAAAAGATCCGATGAAGTACATTTATTTAAAAGTAACTAAAACATAAAAACTTGAAGATTTTTTAATTATCCATTATAAACAACGATAAATAAATCTTTGATTCATAATTAGCCAAAATATTTTGTAAACTCACCTTTGACTCAATTGTAATCAATGTTTTCCGCACCTTGCTTAATCTTACTAATAACGAATTCACTGATATTAGTTTATTCCACTAAAACACAAACACTCAATCAAACTTTCATAAAACTAAGTCTTTTCACCGCACTCACTAACCCGCTTAAGACTTGAGTCACCGTGCTACTCGTTCAAGAGGACACTTAATAATAACTACACACATCTTAAGTTTTAATATATAAGGCTTACATATCGGTGTCGTCAATCGCACAAAAACAGCTGCAAAGGGCGGGCAGCGATTGAATTCATTCGGGTTGAAATGTGTGCACAAAATTCGTGTTATCACTTTCATGGGGTCAACCTCGTTCAAGGTTAGTTTGTTGTCGCGCGGGACTTGCTGACGTAAAAGGTCGCTTAGCTCCGTATGGTCAGAACTTAGTCGTGTAAAAAAAATACTGTTTATTTCGATACCAAAAGTACGCTTACATATATATCGTTTAAATTGGAGACCGACTTTTGAGCAATGCATTGTTTAAAAGGCGAGCTTAGGCGGGTCGGCTCTTCCACTTAGTCAAACTCAAACTCAAGTATGTCTATTTCCATAAAAAAAACATTTTTTTTGGACTCGTTGGAATCAGAATGTCATAAATAAGAAAAAAGTACATAAGTATAAATGCATATTTACATAATTGAGCATTGAAAAAAATGCTCGTTCAGAAAGTAGAGCCTCTGAGAAGAATCAGGCAAGAAACTCAGGGCCACTCTTTTCATCGTCCAGTTTTAAACAATTAAATAACTAAGTAACTACATTGCATTTTTCATATATGAGATGGATTGTCCATCAGTCCAGTATCAAGTCATTAACTTATATTAAAACTCTGGGATAAAGAGTAAGCAAAAATTTACAATGATAAAATTATAAGCTATCTGTCGTTACGTTTGTCTCTCATTGGGGTAGGCAGAGACTATGGAACGCCAAATTTTTCGCTTCCTCGACATTCGTTAACCTCGTCATGCATGCTCGTCGGTTAGGGGTAGTTTTAATTTAGCCCTTTTTTAGTACGTCCGCCTTGGGCGTCCCCTACATCTCCATTCATTCTTACACACTTCTCTCGTATTTTTCTTTCATTCATCCGTTCCAAACGTCCAAACTATCGCAACATTCCTTATTCAATATTTGCCACTACATCTTCTTTTAGAATACATTTCTCTCCTATCACACTGTTTTTCGCACATACTCCTCAAAGCTCTCATCTCCACACCATTGATTCTACTTTCATGCTTCTGCCATACCCATGATTCGCTATCATACATCAGTGTCGGCGCCATAACTCTCTGCAGTATAGCAAAGCGAGCCTTACTTGGAATAATTTCGTTAATAATGATGAACTATAAGGCGCTATTCACACAATTTATTGCTTTCACTCTCCTTTCAATATCTCCCTCACATTTTCCATCTCTGGTAAACAAAGACCCTAATACACAAACTCATTCACATGTTCCCGTTTTATTATAATAATGATGATAATGATTGACTTATATGCATACATAAACAAATTGAAGATTTTCCTTTAATTCATTTTGGAGTCTTGTGTCTTGGGACGTCCATCAGTGGACGTCTATAGGCTGATATGATAATTATGGGAATGCAGCGTGTAAGGCAGCGATAGTCTAGTGGAGATACCAACGGACTGCAATGCAGAGAGTATCGGGTTCGAATCCACGGCGCGCACCGATGACTTTTCGAAGTTAAGTGCGTATTAAATGGTTAATTATCGCTTGCCCCGTGCCTCGGAGAGCACGTTTAACCATCGGTCCCGGTTATCATGAAGATCTTTGACAGTCGTTACGGGGAGTTAGTACCCTCAAATAAACTGATACTGGTCTAAACAGAGTCAGGAGAGCCAGTCAGAGTCTGGAGGTCAGACGGAAGTCGCTCTGTGGAAAAGTTGATATTCTGTCATATCTGGTTAGACCAGTAAGCGGACCCAGGGCTCCAAGGCTGTAAGTCTTGGACGCAACCGGGATAACGCTAGGGCGATGATGATGATAATGATGGGGATATATATAAGTATACTTATATTTAGAAACTGTTCCTGTGTGCTTCTCTTGATCGAGATGTAATCCAATCAATGTATGCTTCTACATACATACATACATAGACTCACGCCTGTTTCCCCGAAGGGGTAGGCAGAGGCATATTAAACGCCCACTTTTCGCCAGTGTTTTGATCCCACGTAATAGGTGGCGAGCTTATTGCCGCTTATCGGGATATTTTGTATACCAGAGCCTCGTCCGTTGATCGGCAGGTGCACCACTTGCAGGTGAGGTTGGCTTGGGACCCTAAGTTCTTGGTGGGAACCCTATGCACCCACCAATGTATGTTTCTAAGCCGCAAATTATACGCGAGGTACTTACGATATTTGTTTTATAAAAAACATCTTAAAGGACTTTATTTCGTGAGTACAGGGCAGCAAAAATACTTACAAAAATATGTCAATATTTATTAAGTTAAACCTTATTATGTATTTTTCCTGCCATTGAATACTTGATTGTTCTGTGTAATTAATCTGTTATTACTTTTTGAAAGTAACAATGATATAATATGTCATAGTTATTTATATCCACTGTTCAGCTTTATAATGTCATATGCGAGATAAAGTATAGGTACATTTATGTAATAACTTTTAAAAACAACGTGACAATGATCCAAGAGTATCATTGTCACGTTGTTTAATCCTTTTACAGGTTTAAACTGTTCTTGTCCTTAATTGTATTGTGAGGTGATCTTCCTTTACAACCTTTCGGCATGTCGTAACTTTTAATAGGGAAGTTTCCTGCAAGTGAAATAAATTATACAAGTATTTTAATCTAATGAAATATGTCAAAATAATGGTAGTTTCATTCATTAATTAACCTTAAAACTTAAGTTAAAATTTTTATCGAAAATTTACTGATAATAAGTATTCTATTTGACAGCATAAACTATGACGTCACTAAGTCTTATTTCATACAAACGCCGTAGCAAAGGTCGTTTATGACATTTCATTAAAAGTGCTTGATTTGACTAGTTGGAAACAACCCTATTATGAGGCCACTGAAAAACTACTCATAGACACATTGAAAATCTAAGGATGTTCACCTTCAGACACCCAATTAAACACTCATTCAAGTTCAATCACACACACACGCACACAAACACACCTAAACATATATAAACCACTAATCTAGCTCACTCCCAAACACGCAAATCTATACTGTTTTAGGCTACATTATGTCCGGGTGAAAGAATGTCCTAATATTGTGAACTGTTGAAATGTTTGTATCTTATGGGAGAAAATAAATAAAAAATATTATTATTATGTTCTGCTGGACTTAAACTTTTCTTAATTTTCTGCACAGTGGCACAGTGAGTAAACTGCTATACCACGTGGGTAGGACGGGTTGGTAAACGGCTTGATGTCGAGTTTTTCGTCTCTTTGCAAAGAGTAGTAGGTATACTATTTGCTTCGTGTTTTTTCCTTCGTCGCTTCTAACGACACCCTCGCCCTAAAATGCGGTAGTAACATTTTGTATTCTTAATCCATCACCACATGGACCTGGTAGGCATGGACGTTTTCGGATTTTTACGCAAACCGATAAAAATCCGATTTCAGATTTTCAAATCGATTTCAAAACCGATTTTAGAAATCGATTTCGGTAGCGGATGTTGGAGCGTAGCGTACGACAAACGCAAACAATCGAAATCTTATTGTATTTTAGGCATGAGACCAATCAAGTCAAATAAAACTCGCCAAACATAAATTCCTAATAACTATTTGCAATTTTCAAAATAAACATGAAATAGTTTCAATCTGAAATAGATATTATCGCCTCAATATTTAGTTTTACTTTTTTTTCTATTCAATCTGCAATTCATAAAAACGCCAAAATCCAAAACGATTCACTAGCTTAGCGACAATTCGCTTCATCTCTTTCGCTCTTTCAACGGATCACTAAGTTAATAAGAAAAAGAAAAGAAATGATTTTTGACTTTGACTTTTGAGTCGTTTGGTAGAGTGAAAGAGAACGAATGAATATGAAAACTATCGAAAACGTAAGCTTTTAGTTTAGCTTTTAGTTTTTTATTTTACTTTGTAGTTTGGTTGGGCTTGCACCGTTTGGTTCGGAATAGATTGTTTGCGTTATCGTGGTATTGTTTTGCGTTTCTAAAATCGGTTTTCCCATAATGGAATATCGATACGATACGATTTCTGACTACAATCTGATTTCAGATTCGTTTTGATATATCGGTCTCATGCCTAGGTATTATCGCTCGCTTAATAATGTGCCCGGTAGAAGGCAATAAACTCGCCCCCTATTACATTGGGACCGAAACATAACTAGCGAAGTGTGGATGTGTAATACACCACTGCCCCTTCGGGGATAAAAGCGTGAAGTTATGTTATGTTATGTCATGTTATGTTACAATAAATATATTTAAAACTCTTCTGTTGCTGATCGACAATCAACACGCAGTCGAAGCTGGGCGCAATAAGTTAAAATTTGCATGAATGTTCCTTGGGAAGTGTAGATTTTTCGAAATTCCCACCGCCTGTATCCCCGAAGGGGTAGGCAGAGGCGTAGGAGATAGTACACCTACATTTCGCCATGAATTTTTAGGTCCCACGTAATAGGGGGCGAGCCTATTGCCGTTACCGGGCACATCACCAGACTGCGTGCTGCTATTGAGAATTCGGAAAAACCCAGTAACACTTTTGCCCGACCCGGGAATCGAACCCAGGACCTCCGATCAGCAGTCGCATACGCTATCCACTGGACCACGGAGGCAGTCTGATTATTGTGAGTCAATACTAGGCTTAGGCCTACTGTAACACGCTGGCCAGAAGAGTTAGTAAGTATAGGGTTTCATGACAAGTTTTCCTTATATCTTCGCCTAAGATTCTGCTTCGTGTATATTACTTAGTCACCTTCACGACACCCACAGTATGAAATGGAGAAGTGCAGTTATAAGTAGAATTATTTTATCTTGGTTGTTTTGTAAATTTATCCAGTTTATTTTAAACACTACTTATTATTGCACTGTGAGTAGATCCAACTATTTTCGCCACTTTTCGCCAGATATACTTTAGTACCACCACGTAATAAGGGGCGAGCCTATTGCCGTACCGGGCACATTTCCAGACTCCGTGCTGCTACTGAGAATTTCATACATACATATCGTCACGCCTTTTATCACCGAAGGGGTAGGCAGAGGTGTATTTCTACACCCACTTTTCGCCAGATATACTTTAGTCCCACGTAATAAGGGGCGAGCCTATTGCCGTACCGGGCACATTTCCAGACTCCGTGCTGCTACTGAGAATTTCGTGACAGAAAAACCCAATAACACTGCTCGACCCAGGAATCGAACCCGAGACCTCCCGATCCCACGCGCACATTTATGCCACGAGACCAACGAGGCAGTCGTATAAGGTTTAATGTCGAGTTTTCCGTCTCTACGCAAAGATGGTATTTGCATCGTGTTATCCCTTAGTCGCCTCTTACGACACCCACGAGAAGATAGGGGGTGGTGACACTTGTATTCTATGCCGTCAACCACACGGCAATAACATTTTGATATGATAAAAAATATAAAATATTTATGTATCGTTATACAACACGTTGTAAGTTTATTAGTATGTAAATATATAGTCGCAGGTAGTAAGAAAAAGATTAATTATAATGGAAAATTACATTAAATTAAGTATAATAAATGTAATTGTTCAAAGCACTACCCACTTTTGTAAGCTTTGTTAACGTTTGGGTAACCGTGTTAATTTTCCTTACAAATAATAATTAAAGGCAAACTAAAAAATACAAAAGTATATTATACGCGAAATTCATGGCATTTTGTTAGTTTATTTAGAGACGAACAAAAGGTTTATTCTTAAACTTGAGAATATTTTAAAGTATTCAAAAGGATATAGAGGTTTCACATTCAATTTCCATTATAGTTTTGGTGGGTACTAAAGTACCATATTATTTTTCGATAGTGCCATTGTTTAGGATCTGCTTACGATATTTTGATTGTACTGTTTTTATTAAATTTTCGGGGTCTTTAGCTGAAATTGTATATTGACTTTCGGGATATATACTACGTACCTGTGTTTCTTTGTACTGAGTACATAGTAGGTATATCCGCTATCATGGCGCCTGCAGCAGTGCCGAAATATCGGATTCTCGAAACAAAAATACAAGGTATAGGTATCCCGAAAGACAATATACGACTTATACTGTTTTTGCCCACCACCACGACACGAGAGGAGTGACAAGTGCGTTGCCAGCCGGAAGGGGAAAAGGATTAGGCGGGGAAGCGGTATGGGGGAGAAAGAAGAAGGGATGTGGCTTCCGATACTCACACACAGAACAAAACGCTACAGTATATTTTTTTTATTTATGGACTCACGCCTGTATCCCCGAAGGGGTAGGCAGAGGTGTAATAATACACCCACATTTCGACATAGGTTCCAAACTTGGAACCTAAAAATTGTAATAGGGGGCGAGCGTATCGCCGTTACCGGCGTTACCGCGTTACCGCGTTACCGGGTACATCACCATGTGCCCGGTAACGGCGAGACTCCGTGCTGCTACTGAGAATTTGGAAAAACCCAGTAACACTTTGCCCGACCCGGGTATCGAACCCGGACCTCCGATCAGCAGTCGCATACGCTATCCACTGGACCACAGAGGTAGTCACACACACACACTCAGTATAGATACTGTTATTTTACATAAATAGGTATTCTGTGAGATTGTAGTATTTCCTTGGTTGACCGACCAATTTGTGCTGACGTCAGCAAAAATGTAGTACCTCAAAATTGCCGATGGAATGGTGTAGTGGATCACTTGCCTCTAAGCTAAGGACATTTTGGTGTTCACCATGCGCAATTGCGCATCAACCGTAAACAGCGCGGCGGGCCCAATATACGTATGTCTGTTACGCAAGTAGGTACAATGTGGGAATTAGTAAACTTTTCAACTGATATTAGTGACAACCTGTCTGGTGGCTTAGGCTGGCATGCTTATGCATATACCTACTGATGGCGTGGAGGCATAGTGATACAGATCGTGCTGGCTCCCTCAAACAAGTTTGAACCGTACGATGGCTGTTGAATGCGTGCCATCAGCGAGCTGAGTCAGTTATAAGCGTCAGATAATATCCTGCATTGTAAACGCATCTAAACCTATTATGTCTGGACTTCAAAAGAATATAAAAGAAGAGATGAAATATAATGAAATGACAAAATAAAGCAAGGACTCTGAGTTTGTTTCGGCCTTTCTTCTCAAGAAGTCATTTAGCTAGGAAAAGCCGGCATCATCTAGAATAGGGTTTTGACTTGTATAAGCGTTGTAAACAACCAAAATGCAGAAATAAATATATCTTTATGTCAATGAACGTGAATTGTTAAAAAGGTGTAATCGAAACTTAACAAAAGCTTCTCACAGTAGCAACAATTATACCTAGATATAAGCATTTTTATCATATTGCTAAAATGCCATTGAAAATTATTCGCGGGCATTTAAGCATTTCCGATATATGCAAATTCTTGGTATTGTGATGAGGGTCTGAATTGCAACCTCGAGCATTTTACTTCCACGCTTATAATAATTTTCATTATATTATATTATTATCATTACACATTTTCTTGGCGAAATTAATTAAATTTTACGTATACAAATCATTATATGCGATAATAATTGAAATAAAATAGATATTTGATCGGTCAATAATTTAATGCATCTTATATCTTTAAATATAAAATTCTCGTGTCACAGTGTTAGTTAAAATACTCCTCCGAAGCGGAGATTGTATGTATATTTGGTAGGCCTTTTTTATCTTTTTTTCTTGCTGTGGAAAACCATTAACACATACCCCCGCAGGATGAAAATCAGGGGCTACAGAATTTCCTGGAAAAGTGGTTTGGAAAAAAGGAAGGTTCGCCGGGTCAGCTAGTTTCACTATAAATTTTGTGACAAAAATATCTTATTAAAGGTCTATAATTGGGTACATATTATAAATCTTTAATGATATAAAAAATGTTTTCGTATTAATATCCCAGAAGATATACGATTGAAATTTAGTAAGTGAGAAAACCGCCGGTCTCTTACTTCCCTATAGGTTAAGGGTAAGGCCCACATATGCAGTGGAAGAATGACATCATCATCAGTCCTTTATACTGCCCCAGTGCTGGGCACGGGCCTCATCTCACTATGAGAAGGGTAAGGCCATAGTCCACCACGCTGGCCAAGTGCGGGTTGGCAGACTTCACATGTCTTTCGAGAACATTATGGAGAACTCTCAGACATGCAGGTTTCCTCACGATGATTTCCTTCACTGATAAGCAAGCGATAATTACCAATTTAATACGCACTTAACATCGAAAAGTCATTGGTGGAATGACATCAATTAAACAGTAATGACGGAAAGGACCTAGGTGGTGAAATACCGTGTTAAACCAACATGTTAATGGGAAATAATTAAGGTTGGAAGTTAAGGTGAAGAGAGTGAGAATATCTTCACATTTCCTTTTTGTAGGATATACAACACGCGCGCTAAGGCAGCGATAGCCTAGTGGAGATACCAACAGACTGCCATGCAGGGATATCGGGTTCGAATCCACGGCGCGCACCACTGACTTTGCTGAGTTATTTACGTATTGAATTGTTAATTATCTCTTGTCCCGTGCCGCGGCGAGCACGTTAAGCCGTCGGTCCCGGCTGTAATGAAGATCTTTGACAGTCGTTACAGGGCGTCAGTACCTTCTAAATAACTGACACTAGTCTTATCCTGATGGAATATCGCTATCCCTTCGTGTTGCGGCGGTCAGACAGGCAGTCGCTCTGTGTAAAAGCTAATATTCAGCCAAATCCGGTTAGACTGGTAAGCGGACCCCGCGTTGAAACTGGGATAACGCTAGGAGGATGATGATATAACACGCGCTGAACGTGTCACTGTCATTTCTGTAGTTGAAGTAGGAGTTTCCTTTTGAAGCATTGTCGCTCGAATTATTTGAAGGCTTAGAGCCTTTTTTTGCTTCTCAAACGACAATGACCACGGTATAGGTATCTTTTTTGTTTGATCTCAGATTATAACAGGCAGTACAAAAAAGGCTTTTGTACACGCTAAAACCTTGCATTGCATTTATTTTGTCCTTAATTTAATTTGAAAATGTTGGTGAATAAATTAGATAATAAAATATGAAAAGAATGAGACAGGGGTCACTTTGTGGTTGTGTTAAATTTTCTTTTAGTGTAATGACTCCAAAAGATTTTTAACTTTTTTTATTTATAGACTCACGCCTGTATCCCCGAAGGGGTAGGTAGAGGTGTAATACTACCCACATTTCGCCATGAATTTTTAGGTCCCACGTAACAGGGGGCGAGCCTCTTGCCGTTACCGGGCACATCACTAGACTCCGTGCTGCTACTGAGAATTTGGAAAAACTCAGTAACACTTTTCCCGACCCGGAAATCGAACCCGGGACCTCCGATCAGCAGTCGCCGACGCTATCCACTGCACCACGGAGGCAGTCTGCAAAAGTTATCCGACTCAATGACAATGGGCTTCCACCGGTGTTCTATAAATCGAATTGAGTAATAGCAAAGTATTCTAACAATCGTATGAACGAGAAAAATTGTGAGGATCAATGGATGTTGATTAACCTAATGGAAGGAAAGAGGAACCCACCACGCACCCTCGGATTGACCACCCCAACTATTGCAATAGAAAAAGGTTGACACTACCGAACTCCTCTAAAAGGATAAGGGATATAGGAATGGTATGGGTTCCAGGAAGATACCTGACTTGCAGTATCCCGCTGTATGCGCCGACTATTTTTCGACACGTGTTTCGCCTCTGCACGAGGCATCTTCAGGAGCGATGGGCAACGACAGAGTCGTTGCCCATCGCTCCTGAAGTTGCCACGGCAAAATCCGAGGGTGCGTGGTGGGTTCCTCTTTCCTTCCATTAGGTTACAATAGAGTTCCGCCAAGTAACGCCTGATTTAATCAATGGATGTTGATTAGGTTTTCACGCAAAGCCTTCTGAATGGATTTTTATTAAACATACATACATACATACTAGACTCACGCCTGTTTCCCCGAAGGAGTAGGCAGAGGCATATTAAACGCCCACTTTTTGCCAGTGTTTTGATCCCACGTAATAGCTGGCGAGCCTATTGCCGCTTATAGGGATATTTTGTTTGCCGTCGCCTCGTCCGTTGATCGGCAGGTGCACCACTTGCAGGTGGGGCTGGCTTGGGACCCTAAGTTCTTGGTGGGAATCATATGCACCCACCATTTTTATTAAACTTGGCGATAATATGGCATCAAAATAGTACATTGTTAAACTTTTGTTGCAATAATCGACAGCCAATACTCTGCCTCGGCTTGATACTTAAATATAATAGTCATACGAGTTTAGTAATGCTTTATATAAATACTAGAGTTAACTAGAGGATGCCCGCAGTTACACCCGAGTTATTTAAGGCTACTGCTCCGCTCCCGTCGCTCATAGCGCGATGTTATATAGCCTATATCCTTCCTCGATAAATGGGCTATCTAACACTGAAATAATTTTTCAAATCAGACCAATTGTTCCTGAGATTAGTGCGTTCAAACCAACAAACAAACAAACTCTTCAGCTTTATATAATACATACATACACATTCATAGACTCACGCCTGTTTCCCCGAAGGGGTAAGCAGAGGCATATTAAACGCCCACTTTTCGCCAGTGCTTTATATAATAGTATCTTATAATAATATATAAAACTGAAGAGTTTGTTTATATTCTATATAACATCACGCTATGAGCGACGGGAGCAGTGCAGTAGCCTTAAATAACGCGGATGTAACCGCGGGCATCGTCTAGTAAGATATAAAATGAATCGCTGAATATGTTGCTAAGCGCAAATCTCGAGAGCAGCTGAACCGATTTCACTAATTCTTTTTTTATAATATTCCTTGAAGTACGAGGATGGTTCTTGCTGAGAGAATATAAAAAAAAAATGAGAATCGGCTGTTTGGCGGTACGAAGTTCGTCGGGTCAGCTAGTACAATCTAATTGCAACGATGTATGTAGCATAAAAAATTGCAATATATATTACGCTAAAATATTTAATAGCCGTTCAAATGAAGTAGACGTTGGTTACATTATACATGTTGTTAAACGATATTTTTAAATCCTCCTCTTACAGTATAAAATAAGATTTTTAAGATCAGATAAGATTTTTATTTGTCAGAAAACACACAGATACAAAATATACTGATCATCTTCATCAGCCCTGTATATAAACTGTCCCACTGCTGGGCACGGGCCTCTTCTCACTATGAGAAGGGTCAGGCCATAGCTCACCACGCTGGCCATGTGCGGGTTGGCAGACTTCACATGTCTTTCGAGAACATTATGGAGAACTCGCAGACATGCAGGTTTCCTCACGATGTTTTCCTTCACCGTTTAGCAAGCGATAATTAACAATTTAATACGCACATATCTCCGAAAATTTTTGGTGCGCACAGTGGATTCGAACCCGGATCCTCTGCGTAGCAGTCTGTCGGTCTCTCCACTAGGCTATCGCTGCCTGATGAAATATACTGATACTAAGTTAATATAGCAGTAGTAAGTATACACCATTGCTGATGATTATATTTTAGAATTTCGTTTTCATTGTATACCCTGTAGGTATTTGTGTTTTCTTAGGCTTCTATTACAAACAAGTAAACCTATAAATCAATATTTGTATTGGGTAGCAATGGCTTAGTAATGAAGCTTTATTGCCAAGAACAAGGTTACAAGCTATTTTTTTTGTAGTTTCATGCCTGTATCCCCGAAGGGGTAGGCAGAGGTGTAATATTACACCCATATTTCGACATTTTGCAATAACATTTGCTGAGTTGCGACCATTTTACTTATGGTATATTTTTTCCCTTTTTTGTAATTAACTGTGTTTTTTGTATGCACGCATTTTCTTTTTGTAATTAACTGTGTTTTGTGTTTATTGCATAATGTACTGCAAATAAATGTATTTTCTTTCTTTCTTAACATGAATTTTTTGGTCCCACGTAATCCCCCCAGTGTGATCTCCAGCTTGTCGTGGTGGGGGGGCTCAGTAACCGTGGGTTTGAGGTACACCCACGGTGAAGCTAAGCGGGATCTCGGGAGGGGACGCTCCTCGTGGGCTTGGGTGAGGCCTGCGTAGGA
This sequence comes from Euclidia mi, assembly GCA_944739405.2. Lineage (NCBI taxonomy): Eukaryota > Metazoa > Arthropoda > Insecta > Lepidoptera > Erebidae > Euclidia > Euclidia mi. Next base: position 110,145,432 of record OX123186.2, on the reverse strand, counting down.
TGCGTCCCAAGGTGCGGATGCGGGGGACAATTCTGTCTGTCCCTCGCAGTCGGGCGCGGTCGCGGGAGGAGAGGCGTGTCGGTGTTGCGTTGCCGCTAGGGGTCGCAAACCGGGATCCCGAATTTCGAAAATACCGGGATACCGGGCCAAATGTTGGTCTTATTAATACCGGTTTTAATTTCTGAAAAACCGGGATATTCGGTATTTTTGGTATTAGAAAAATAAATAAAACACAAATAGAAACAGAACCATCTAAATAGAAATTAACAGATTATTTTACAAGTAACTTTCAGTTGTTTTCTTACTTCAAATGACCAAAGACATCTGGCGCTGATTGGGACGCTTATAAAGCGGCCAAATCAGACTACAGAATATGCCTTAGATTCAGACACACCATGGGATGGAGGAAATTTTGTGGGAGCATTGAATCTTGCCAACAAGCAAACCGGGTAAGAAAACTACTGGCTCAGCAACCAATGGTTGCACCAGGTACTCTCCGTAAACCGGAAAACACATACACCACATCAGAGATAAGACGCGTCCTACTCGAAACACATTTCCCAGGCTGCGTCCTCACCCCGGTAATAACGTGGCACGATACACCAACAGTGGCGACCGAACACGAATGGAGACACGCAAACAACGTGGTCACAGAATTCCATCCCTTCAAAGCAGCCGGACTGGATGGCATCTTCCCAGAATTATTGCAATGGGGAGGGGAACCTGTTCTTAAAAGACTCCTGGCAATCATGAGGGCCAGCCTGGCCCTCAGATATGTACCGAGGGGATGGAGGGAAGTCAAACTAATCTTCATACAAAAACCAGGCAAAATAGACTATACCAATGCAAAGTCCTTCAGACCAATAAGCCTGACCTCCTTCATGCTTAAAGCCTTGGAAAGGCTCTGCGAGAGGGAACTCAGAAGTGGGGCACTTAAGCACCTAGCCCTACATGCCAACCAACATGCATACAGCTCAGGGAAATCGACGGAATCGGCCTTACATCAGGTCGTGAACCAGATAGAAGCTGCTATACAACAAAAAAGCATCTGCCTGGGCACCTTCATCGACATAGAAGGAGCCTTCGACAAGACAAACTTCTCCAGCATAAGCAATGCCCTAGCCAGGCATGGTGTGGATCAGATGCTCAAACAGTGCATCCAAAACATGCTCAGCAAAAGGGTAGTACGCCTGCACGGTGACACTCAGACAGCTTTGATAACTAAAGGTTGCCCGCAAGTTGTCAAGAGTGACACCCAAGTGGTGTCACTCTTGACAGCAAATTGACATGGAACCAAGGAGCAATTAATAATTGCTCCTTGCATGGAACAGCCACTTGAAAGATAAGCTCAATAAAGCCAGCATCGTCTTCTGGCAGTGCAAGAAGATGATAGGTAAACGCTGGAGCCTAACCCCTAAAATTGTATGGTAAGCTACGGCGCAGTAGTGTGGTGGCCCCGGACCAACCTAATAACGTTCGCCATCAAGCTTCAAAGGCTTCAAAAAGACTTGCATGCCTAGCGGCCACGGGCTCCATGAAAACAACGCCAACAGCGGCACTCGAAGTGTTGCTGGACCTGCCCCCATTGCACCTGTCCATACAACAGGAAGCAACGATGTCGGCGGTCCGGCTAAGAGCTCTGAAGCTCTGGAAAGACACTAACACACCGCACACTAGCAACTTAAATACACTTTTTAAAGAAGTTCCTCTCACACAAGCCATTGGCGACCGTATAGCGAAACAATTTGTGTTCGACAAAAAATACAAAATCCAACTGTGCGAGGATCCACACGAAGGAGCGGTTAACCACAACGAGCTCACGATCTTAACAGACGGGTCTAAAACGGATACAGGTACGGGTTCAGGAGTATTCTCCGAGGACCTAAACATCAACATCGCAGCACCGCTGGGAGCCTACAACACGGTCTACCAGGCCGAACGTTTTGGCATAATCCTAGCTGCCACAGCAATCATGGCACGTGAGGTAAGGGAACGATCCATTAGGATCCTCTCAAATAGTAAGGCTGTCCTCTCAGCCCTCAAAAGCCATACTATCACCTCGGTTCTCACGCTTGAATGCCACCAGAAACTAACAGAGGCAGGTAAACAAAAAAAATTAACACAGCAATGGATCAAGGGCCACAGTGGCTCAAGAGGGAATGACGCAGCCGACGTACTTGCCAGAAGAGGGGCCACTTTAAACGTGGTGGGACCATTATTCCCCTCCCTTCTCGTTTTTATCGCAACTTGGTAAGAAATAGGACCAGGACCCAACACAACCAGTCCTGGATTGGTATTGAAACATGTATGCAGGCCAAGGAGGCTCTACCCGCAGCAGACGGTAAGATAGCCAAACAAGTCCTCCGGCTGTCCAAACAACAACTGCGGACAGTCACGGCCGCCTACACAGGACACGGATTCTTTAATAAACACCTATTTACTATAGGTATCACCGACAGCCCGCTGTGCAGGGCCTGTATGGCAGCAGACGAGACGGCGGCCCACCTGCTCCTCGACTGCCCTGAGGTCGCACAGTACAGGCAGCAGTACCTGACCAGATACAGCACCCTGAGGGAAGCAGTGGGCCACATCAAGAGTCTGCTGGCCTTCCTCGAAGAGCTGGGGTGGCTCGAATGACTACACCGTTTACACCCGCACGCAAAATACACGCCAAGACGTGGAGTTGCGGAAACAGCCCGTGCCATCACGTATCTTGATACTTGATGGCACGGGCACTTGATACTTGTATCAAGTAAGACATCTGGCGCAATCTGGCCAGAAATTGTCTCCATCATCAAATTCGATTAAAATATTGTGAAGAAGCACGGTGAAATTGTAAAATTATCTTTAATAAACCAACTTCAAAAACTAAATAATAACGGAGTTAAGGTCTCGGTGACTCTAGATGGACTAGTTCAAGTAATCGACGTTTTATGAATGTCGATGTGCATCGTTCGTCAATTTTGTCAATCTCTGCCTTGTAAGAGTTATTGGGAGTAAGCCAGCCAGAACTTGCTTGCAGTTGCTGGAGAAAAGATTGTTAGCATTCGAATCATCCCTGAGACACGACGTAAGTTGTACCACAACTGACGGTGCTTCTGTAATAGTAGCCTTTGGCCGTGATGCATAGATTCTCCATCAACAGTACCTTGCCATACTAGATGACTTGTACAAAATAAAGAAAATTGCCAATCTCGGATAATTGAAGTCGATGAGAATAATTGACACCTTTGCTTCCGATGATGATGATGAAGATGATAATTATGGTTTTCTTGTAACTGAAGAACGAGAATTGTTGTAGGTAATTGTAATTGTAGAAGTAATCAAAACAAAGAATTTAATTTCAAAGAATTAATAGAAAAAGTCCGTAAAATTGTGAAATTTTTTGAAAGTTGTCAACAAAAAAATATGTAAACGAGGAAATTAATAGTGAAATTAATTTGATTTTATGAAACATAATCATTTACTGACTATTCCTCCGGAAACGTACTTTATTAAACTAAATTTACCAACTTTATCTTAATCTTAGAAATATCGATAATACCGGAATACCGGTATTTGTCGGGGGCCAGTACCGAAAATACCGGTTTTGCTTAAATGATTCGGTATTGCGACCCCTAGTTGCCGCGCGCCCTATCTCCCGCGACCAAATGGTGGCGCACCATCGTTGCGTCGCGATGGGGCCGCAGAGGAAGAGGAGATGCGGTGTTGCGTTGACGTCCTCCCTATCCTCTGCGGCCGCTGGGTGTTTTGGCGGCGGAGCCCAACACCTTTATCCGCCGCCAAGGGGTTTTCGTTCGGGGCCCGCCTGACCATCTGGCGGGCCAATACCCGTCGGGGGGTAGCGAGGAATGCTTTCGAACCCGAGACCTCCCAATCCCACGCGCACATTTATGCCGCGAAACCAACGAGGCAGTCTAAAATTTATGACTTGAACTTACTTGAAGTAAATTATTTTTCATGTATGGTTTAAACTAGGCTCTGGCAAGTTTTAACCAAGATGTGAAGAATTACGTTTTCAATAACTTTTCTGGTCTCTGGCTCTATTACAAGTAAGCTATATTATTATGGTGGCGTGTGGTGACGGATTAAGAATACGGAATGTCACCCCATATCATCCCATGGGTGTCGTAAGAGCCGACAGAGGGATCATTTTATGCAGAGAACTGCACTGTAAGAGAAGGAAAACTTGATACAAACCCTATAACAACCCGTTTGGCCATCGTGGTATAGTAGGCCAATTTCTCCTTTCAAAGGAGAGGCCTGTCCAGCAGTGGACTGTTAAAGGCTGATGATGATGATATTATTATGGTGTATGCTAGTGCGCGAAACAAAGTGCGAGCAGGTATTGAAGACCATCAATACTCTGGTTAAAAAAACATTAAGATTATAGAGATGGAGATATGGGTTGCGCTCCTGTTCATGAACGAGCTGAAGGGGGTCACCAAATAGCTTGCTTCAGTAGTAATACTAGTAACGGCTTCGATGGCGGTTACAATAAAAGCCAGAGTAATTTTGGCTGCTTGCAAAAACTTACTTCTGTCTTTATTTTGTTTTGTTTTTATTTCTTTATATTTTTTGTTTTTTGACTTGAAATTTATTTGTCTGATTTATTTTTCTTATTTTTATATTTATCTTACTTTATAAACATTGTTTCCTTTTTTGTTCATTTTTATTTCTTTTATGTGTGTGCCAATAATAAATGAACGTGAGTGGGCCTTGAGAAGAAACTGTAAATTGTTACAATATATTATCATATCTGATTAACTGACGCTAAATGCATTTTATCATAGACAACAATGGTATTTTTATCATTCTATTTTGAAGAGTTTAAAATAATTATACATTTTAAACAAGGTTTAAAATAGTTTCAAATAGTCGCATGCATTGTAAAAATACACGCAACAACTTTGTAATGTGTTTCTTGCAAATATTCTATTGTACACAGAAGGAAATTAACGATTTTATTACACAAACTGCTAAATAAGATTAATTTACTTTTTTATTACTCACTGACTCAAAATTAGCAGAATGTCTTTGATAAGACTGCCTCCGTGGTCCACTGGATAGCGTATGCGACTGCTGATCGGAGGTCTCGGGTTCGATTCCCGGGTCGAGCAAAAGTGTTACTGGGTTTTTGCGAATTCTCAGTAGCAGCACGGAGTTAGGTGATGTGCCCGGTAACGGCAATAGGCTCGCCCCCTACTACGTGGGACTTAAAAAATTATGGCGAAATATGGGTGTAATATTACACCCCTGCCTATCCCTGCGGGGATGCAGGTGTGAGTCTATAAAAAAATATTATTTAAGATAGAGCTATAAAATTAAAGCTTTCAACTTTCGCAATAGGAATAAATCCTTCCAATCTTTTAAAAACATTCAAACAGCGGGTACAAAGAACATTAAGACTCGACATACCGACGGATTAATAACATGTGGATCTCATAAAATGCTATCCCGCGAATCGAACCTAGAACGCCCGGCGAAAGGCAAGGCGACAGCTAAACCGGTAACCGCTACGCAAACTCGCAGTCAGTAAAGGCTTTGGAGTAAAAATTAAAAGGTTGAGTTTTCTTTGCGAATTTTTATTGCGTTTTTTGGAAAAAAAATCTTTTATAAAAATAAAATTGTTACTTATTATTATGTTTTAATTTACTAATTATATAGAATCTATACATATAATAAAATGGTAGGAAAGTCAAAACTGTACATTGAATATTTTTTTTAAAGAATACTTGGAGTGTGATATACAATCGATACCGAAGCCAAAAATATAGTTTTTAGAATTTTTGTCTGTTTGTCTGTTTGTCTGTTTGTCTGTTTATCTGTTTATCTGTTTGTCCTTATGTCCGGGCTAAACTCAAAAAATACTGCATAGATTTACTTCAAATTTGGCACAAATATTATTAAAAAGTCGGGTCACCATATAGGCTACATATTATTACGCTATCACCTACTGGGAACGAGCAGAGAACCTTTATTTCTTGAACGTATTCTGTAACAACGTGTAATGTAACAATGCATATTTTAATGTTGTTATTATGTTAACTATGCTATAATCTAGCTTCACACTATAAAAATCACGTAATATAAGTAGCTTAGGCTGATAAACATAATTCATTGAATATGAGTAGAATCAAGACAATTTTAATGCAGCGCCATCTAAGAGAGTTCAAAAACATCAAGTCGAATTACATCTGTAAGCCCTTTTTGGATATAAATAATTAAATTGAACATGTTGGCGACGTTAATAGTTGTTTTCAAAAGTCATAGATGGAGTTGTACATTTTCTTCTTAAAATTGTATTGTTAATTCGTTTCAGAGATGAGCAAGACTATAAGTTGAAGTTATTTAATTAATTAACTACATAACTACACCATCGCCACACTTGATTGCTTACATCATTTCTGTCAGAATAAATAGTAATAGATTTAGTAAAAAAAAAAAACATTTTGGTCACATTGGTGCAATTATTGCTTCTTAATTAATATATTTTCATGTCGCGTGTAAAGTTGCTTTAAATTGTCTTTCGGGATATACATATACCACGTACCTTTGTTTGGATTAACTATATATAAACATCAGTAAGATGTGGAACTAGCTAGATCTTACTTACACACACACAGCCATTTATTAATTGTTACATCTGAAGCGGTTTGGCGGATACTGGTGTTCTCTATACATGAGAAGCATCCTAACGTCATGCATTTCACACATTTTTGCATTTTACACGTCCACCTAGAGAACGGTCAGCGCATATATTTTGATCCCGACAGCGTTGCTGAGCACTTGGAAAATCCGCGTCAAACAAGTCTCTTGGCGTTTTTCAGGCTCTGTAAAATCGACCAGTTTGGGAGGTCCCTTACGTATGACGAGATGCCTTAATATAACACGTACGACAAGCGAAAGGGTGTATTTAACCGACGTTGACGAGGAGGTGCTGTGGAAGGTTTTCCGGGAAGTTTCAAGGACACCACATTTTGTAGAGTTTATACCGTACACACAAATAATGTCGAATGCTATTTTCTGCGGTTGTTACTTCACAAAGTCCGAGGCCAAACGTCTTTCGCCTTTCTGAGGACATTTGATGACATGGAGTATCCCACTTACCGCACAGCCTGCGTAGTACGTCACTTTCTCGACGATGACCAATACTGGGATGACACCCTCGCGGAGGCGAGCGTCAGTGACAGTCCTAGCCGCATGCGTCATCTGTTTGACGTCATCTTGGTGTTTTGTGGAGTCGCGAACCCGGTAGCTTTCTGGGAGAATTATCCCCATCATCTGTCTGAAGATTTTCTACGAGCTTTGAGGCATGCTACTGGAGACGAAGTTGAAGTAACTGATGACCGCGTGCTGAACACCTGTCTCAGTTCACTTCAAGACGTGGTCATTTCTATCGGCAGCAATCCACTGGTCAAATATTTGTTACAAGCTTCCCAATCATCACCGCATCAAGACCGTGAAAATTGGGAGTATAATGCTGAGACTATTTGAAATGACCACCTTACGAATTATATGACATCGTCCTTGAAAACGTTGGGCAAAGCCAGGCTAAAATGTTTTCCTTGGATGCACCTGGTGGAACAGGAAAAACATTTGTTACTACTGGCATACTTGCAGAGGTCAGAAGGCAAGGCAAAATTGTCATTGCTGTAGCGTCGCCGGCAATCGCTGCCACACTGCTTCCGGTTGGTAAGACAGCACATACCATGTTTTTCCCATCGATTTAGAGAGCGCCGTAACACCCGTTTGTGGTGTGTCACGTAACAGTGATAAGGGACACGTGCTCAAGGATTGCTCTCTGATCGTATGGGATGAGCGTACGATGGCCAATAGGAAGGCAGTTGAGGCCATGGACAGAACCCTGCAGGACATCCGCAGGAACGAGCATTTAATGGGTGGTCACAGTTCCGTTCAGTGACGATTCCCGACAAACGCTTGACGAACGTGGTGACGCGGGGATCGAGGGCTGACGAGGTGAGTCATCATCATCATCAGCCTTTAACAGTCCACTGCTGGACTAGGCCTCTCCTTTGAAAAGAGGAATTGGCCTACTATACCACGCTGGCCAAACGGGTTCCTCCCTCTGTCGGCTCTTACGACACCCATGGGATGATATAGGGTGGTGATGGTGACTTTCCGTATTCTTAATCCGTCACCACACGGACAAGGTGAGTGCTTCGTTGAAATTATCTTTGTTGTGGTCACGAGTTCGTATGCTGCGCTTGACCATTAATATGAGAGCTCAGCTTGGCGTCAATGCACGTGCTCAACAATTCTAAGATGTCTTTCTAAGTCTTGGCGAAGACACTCTACCAGAGGAGAGAGGTGGACAGGTGGTGCTTCCAGAGTCTCTCAGTAGAGTTGTATCCAGCTTAGAACCAGCCTATTTTGACGCCCAAAAATGATCTGGCTGTAGCAATTGACGAATGCATTCTCTCGGAAATTGAGGGGAATGAAGTGGCCTACACCTCTATAAACACTGTCGTCGAGCAAGAAAACGCCACACATTATCTATCCCGTGGAATTTCTGAACTCCCTGTCAGCAAGTGAACTTCCAGCGCATACCATCAAGCTGAAGGTCTCGATTATGCTTCTTCGGAACCTATCTCCTCCGAAGTTGTGTAACGTGACCCGCCTGAAAGCCATCTCGCTCCATAGACACACCATTTAGGCGGAAATTCTTACGGGTTGTGGCGTCGGCGAGGCAGTATTTATACCACGCATTCCTCTCATACCTCATAAATTCCGGTTCCCGTTCAAGCGCATACAGTTCCCCGTGAGTGTTTGCTTCGCGATGACCACCAAGAAGTCGCAGAGGCAGACACTGCACCGAGGGCAGCAGGTATCCTGTACGTCGCTTTCTTCCGCGTCACCAGTCCTGATTCTCTTTACATTTTGGCTGCGGAGAGCCAAACCTCTAATGTTGTGTATCGAGAAGTCCTATAAGTATGTATTTTACCCTATTATTTATTCCTTATTTTCTCCATCTGCTTCAGTCACAACTTATGACTTAATTCAGCAGAATCACCATAAAGTAATTTATTCAAAGCATGCTGAAAATCAGCACTTTTTGAAGGTCAATTTTACAAAAGACAGTCTCCCTTTGTTATTACACTTTCTGCAGGTATGAAATATAAAGAAAAAACGGGTAAATAAATGTTATTTTAAAAGGTATAATGGTAGGTATTTATTTAATAGTTAGGTGCTGTATAGCGTTCACGCAGACGACGTCGCGGGCAGCAGCTAGTATACTATAATTTATTAAGTAAGTAGTAAAAATTCACGACATCATTGATGTTTAAATTATTTTTATAAAGCTAAACACGAAGTGTTTGCTGTATATAAAGTTGAGGAGTCATCTGGTCTCCAAGATCAGACTAATAATACGCGCTCAATAGGCTAGTTGACAAAAAAAAATTATAAGTCCGCCCTTTAGATTATTCAAAAGTAAGCGATACGTATTTTTTTATTTGTAAATTAAACCAAAAATGACCAAATTATAGCTCATTAAAGTTACGTATAACGTCACGCCGTGCTGCATTTTTTCGCACTAGATGACGTCACACGTAACTTTAATGGGCTATATCTCTGTTACTTTTTATTTAATCGAAAAAAGGAAAAATACGTGTCCAATATATATAAAATACGGACTAAATAAAATGTAATTATTTTGACCCTGGAAACTACCCTGTTAGTTCTAGAATTACGTATTACAAGGGTTTACAAGATTACAAGAACACCATGCTTTTTTATGATTTCCTCATATTTGGTTCTATTTTCAAACGTAAGTCAGACACTTTGCTACATATTACCAAGTAAAAAAACGGTCTTTGAATAAAAATTGGGCAAGTGCGAAGGGTTCCGTACCATCATCTTGAAAAGAAAATCACGTTCGTTGTATATATACTTAAATACTTTTTAAGTTTCTACCTGTTTATTAAGATCGAGTAAAAAATTGCTTAAAAATTACGTTTGTTGTATGGGAGCCCCCTTTATTATTTACTTTTTTTATTTAATTATTTATTTTGAAAGGTAATATACAACTACATATTCTGTGAAAATTTAAAGCGTCTACCTGTTACAGTTAGTAATTTTGAGAAAAAAATACGAAAAAAAACACGTTTTTTGTATGGTATTAATATTTTTATTTTTTTTATTTTTAGTATTTGTTGTTATAGCGGCAACGGAAATAAATAATTTGTGAAAATTTCAGCTTTCTAGCTATCATGGTTTATGAGATACAGCCTGGTGACAGACAGACAGACAGACGGACAGACAGACAGCGGAGGCTTAGTAATAGGGTTCCGTTTTTTACCTTTTAGGTACGGAACCCTAATAAAAACAAAATAAACATCTACTACTATATCCTTAAAAAATGCAGAACATAAAAAAGATCCGATGAAGTACATTTATTTAATTGATATGATCACTTTTGACCTTAACATTCCGCAGTATAAGTCAATAACTGCAATGTCAAGCCACTGACATACCATTGATATTACATTAAAAAAGTTTTTATGAAGCTTTCGAAGCTTTTAAAAGTAACTTAAACATAAAAAATTTAAGATTTTTAATTATCCATTATAAACAACGATACTTAAATAAATCTTTGATTCATAATTAGCCAAAATATTTTGTAAACTCACCTTTGACTGAAAATTGTAATCAAAGTTTTCCGCACCTTGCTTAATCTTACTAATAAAGAATTCACTGATAATAGTTTATTCCACTAAAACACAAACACTCAATCAAACTTTCATAAAACTAAGTCTTTTCACTTCACTCACTAACCCGCTTAAGACTTGAGTCACCGTGCTACTCGTTCAAGAGGACACTTAATAATAACTATACACATCTTAAGTTTTAATATATAAGGCTTACATATCGGTGTCGTCAATCGCACAAAAAACAGCTGCAAAGGGCGGGCAGCGATTGAATTCATTCGGGTTGAAATGTGTGCATAAAATTCGTGTTATCACTTTCATGGGGTCAACCTCGTTCAAGGCTAGTGTGTTGTCGCGCGGGACTTGCTGACGTAAAAGGTCGCTTAGCTCCGTATGGTCAGAACTTAGTCGGTGTACAAAAAAATAATTGTTTATTTCGATACCAAAAGTACGCTTATATACATCGTTTAAATTGGAGACCGACTTTTGAGCAATGCATTGTTTAAAAGACGAGCTTAGGCGGGTCGGCTCTTCCACTTAGTCAAACTCAAACTCAAATATATCTATTTCCATAAAAATGACAATTGTTTTTTGGACTCGTCAGAATCAGAATGTCATAAATAAGAAAAAGGTAAGTATAAATGCATATTTACATAACTGAGCATTGAAAAAAAATGCTCGTTCAGAAAGTAGAGCCTCTGAGAAGAATCAGGTAAGAAACTCAGGGCCACCCTTTTCATCGTCCAGTTTTAAACAAATAACTAAGTAACTACATTGCATTTTTCATATATGAGCTAGATTCCCATCAGTCCAGTATCAAGTCAATAACTTATATTATGCAATTGAATGAAAAAAGAAATTACAACTCTGGGTAGTCTGGGTAGCAAAGAGTAGTAAAGAGTAAGCAAAAATTTAAAATGATATTATTATAAGCTATCTGTCGTTACGTTTGTCTCTCATTGGGGTAGGCAGAGACTATTGAACGCCAAATTTTTTACTTCCTCGACTCGTCGGTTAGTTTTAATTTGGCCCTTTTTTAGTATTTCACCTGTTTGGTCGGCGCACGTCCGCCTTGGGCGTCCCCCTACATCTCCATTCATTCTTACACACTTCTCTCGTATTTTTCTTTCATTCATCCGTTCCAAACGTCCAAACTATCGCAACATTCCTCTTTCAATAATTGCCACTACATCTTCTTTTAGAACACACTTCTTTAGTATCATACTGTTTTTCGCACATACTCCTCAAAGATCTCATCTCCACTCCATTGATTCTGCTTTCATGCTTCTGCCATACCCATGATTCGCTATCATACATCAGTGTTGGCGCCATAACTCTGCAGTATAGCAAAGCGAGCCTTACTTGGAATAATTTCGTTACTAATGATGGACTGTAAGGCGCTATTCACACAATTTCTTGCTTTCACTCTCCTTTCAATATCTCCCTCACATTTTACATCTCTCGTAAACAAAGATCCTAATACACAAACTCATTCACATGTTCCATTTTTATTATAATAATGATGATAATGATTGACTTATATGCATATATAAACAAATTGAAGATTTTCCTTTAATTTATTTTTTTGTCTTGTTGATTGCATTTAAATTTAAATGTTTTCTTTTTTGGAGTCTTGTGTCTTGGGACGTCCAACAGTGGACGTCTATAGGCTGATATGATGATGATGGTGATGCAGCGTGTAAGGCAGCGATAGTCTAGTGGAGATACCAACGGACTGCAATGCAGAGGGTATCGGGTTCGAATCCATGGCACACACCAATGACTTTTCGAAGTTAAGTGCGTATTAAATTGTTAATTATCGCTTGCCCCGTGCCTCGGAGAGCACTTTAAATCGTCGATCCCGGCTGTCATGAAGATCTTTGACAGTCGTTACGGGGAGTTAGTACCCTCAAATAAACTGATACTGGTCTAAACAGAGTCAGAAGAGCCAGTCAGAGTCTGGAGGTCAGACGACAGTCGCTCTGTGGAAAAGTTGATATTCTGTCATATCTGGTTAGACTAGTAAGCGGACCTCGGGCTCCAAGGCTGTAAATCTTGGATGCAACCGGGATAACGCTAGGGCGATGATGATGATAATGATAGTGATATATATATATATATATATATATATATATATATATATATATATACTTATATTTAGAAACTGTTCCTGTGTGCTACTCTTGATCGAGATGTAATCAAATCAATGTTTGCTTCTACATACATACATACATAGACTCACGCCTGTTTCCCCGAAGGGGTAGGCAGAGGCATATTAAACGCCCACTTTTCGCCAGTGTTTTGATCCCACGTAAAAGGTGGCGAGCCTAATGCCGCTTATCGGGATATTTTGTTTGCCAGAGCCTCGTCCGTTGATCAGCAGGTGCACCACTTGCAGGTGAGGTTGGCTTGGGACCCTAAGTTCTTGGTGGGAACCCTATGCACCCACCAATGTATGCTTCTAAGCCGCAAATTATACGCGAGGTACTTACGATATTTGTTTTATAAAAAACATCTTAAAGGACTATTGTTTCGTAAGTAGGTACAGGGCAGCTAAAATACTTACAAAAATATCTCAATATTTATTACGTTAAACCTTATTATGTATTTTTCCTGCCATTGAATACTTGATTGTTCTGTGTAATTAATCTGTTATTACTTTTTGAAAGTAACAATGATATAATATGTCATAGTTATTTATATCCACTGTTCAGCTTTATAATATCATATGCGAGATAAAGTATAGGTACATTTAAGTATGTAATAACTTTTAAAATCAACGTGACAATGATCCAAGGGTATCATTGTCGCATTGTTTAATCTTTTTACAGGTTTAAACTGTTCTTGTCCTTAATTGTATTGTGAGGTGATCTTCCTTTACAACCTTTCGGCATGTCCTAACTTTTAATTATGGGGACACTGAAAATCTACTCATAGAGACATTTAAAATCTAAGGATGTTCACCTTCAGACACCCAATTAAACACTGATTCAAATTCAATCACACACACACAAACACACCTAAACATACGTAAACCACTAATCTAGCTCACTCCCAAACACGCAAATTAATACTGTTTTAGGCTACATTATGTCCAGGTGAAGGAGGCTAGGTAATCCATGACACAGGTCTCTGACTTAGTATGGGCTCCTGTCTCCCTTCTATGTCCTAATATTGTAAACTGTTGAAATGTTTGTATCTTATGGAAGAAAATTAATAAATATTATTATTATGTTCTGCTGTATGTAAACTGCTATACCACGTGGGTACAACGGGTTGGTAAACGGCTTGATGTCGAGTTTTCCGTGTCTTCGCAAAGATACTATTTTTTCTTATAGGCTCACGCCTGTATCCCCGAAGGGGTAGGCAGGGGTGTAATATTACACCCACATTTCGCCATGAATTTTTAGGACGACTGCATTTTTTTTTAAATTTACCCGTTTTGGCCGATCCAGTGGGAATTTCGGGCAATCCCTTCTTAGTGCACCCCTATGGTCCCCAAGGAACATACATGCCAAATTTCAGCTTCCTGCGCCCAATAGTTTCGGCTGTAGCGTGTCTGTCAGCCAGTAAGTAACGCAAGGATTTTATATATTAAGATATGCAACATATAATGAATATTCCATTGAAAAGGAAGGAACATGGCGACAAAGGTTGTGCTTTCACGGAATACGTTATTTTATAGGAAAGGAATACGTTATTCGCATTACTGCTAATCAGAAAATAATTAAATCTGTAAAAAAATTTCAACCTTTGATTTAAATATTTTTCTATTGATCCCCTTATAAATTTAACGAAAGCCTACTGTAGGACTAAACAGCTTCCTACGCAGAGGGTTATACATATTATGATATCTTTCAGAGTAACGCGTTTAAAATTGTTAATTATCCCTAACTAAACTTATATGTTCTTATTTTCTGTTTTTTATTATTTTTCTTTTTATATTTTGCTGTAATGTTTATAATTGTGTCCACCGTGGCACGATAAATATTTCTTCTTTCTTTTTATGATTATGGCCTAAACCTCCTCATAATGAGAAAAGGCCAATGGCCAGCAGTGGGACAGGACATGATGTTACGTATTTAATTTTGTACACAAAGTTACATTCAAGACGTCAATACCTACTGCATTTTGAGGAAAAATTCGACTTGCGTTTTTTTACTTTAGGTACCTGGTTTTCAAACAAAAGCTGGTCAAACCCATTAGGATATAATTGTGTCTCGCTTTATTCAATAACACGTGTAGCCTTTTTGTTTAGCAGATTTAATAAATCACCTTTTTTTATTGTACTACGTTTTCTGAGGTATCTATAATACAACTCGCACGCTTAGAAATATAGTGACTTAATCCAAAAACATAATTTTTGAGAAACGTCTAATAAAGATTCGGACGGTGGTCATTTTTTTACAAACAACTATATTTTCCTGTAGATTGGAAAAAACAAAACAAAATTGCTTTTATATCGGGCTTATGTTATTAACCTACATGTTAATAAACAAAATAAAATGAAGTGTAAATATTTTTATTTTTATTAATTTATAGATAGTGCCTTTTTGGGTCTTTCTATAACTAAAATTGTATTTTTTCAAAAAGACCTTATATTGTTTAGGTCTCTCATTTTCTGAGCATAGATCAATAGCCTCGTTGCATAACTAAATGAGTCTAAGTAATAATAAATTTCAGATGATTTAAAAGGTACTTTTAAGGAAGAAATTGTAAGAAAACAATTTAATAAGTTAAAGTATTTTTATTAAAAATCACAAACTCCGGACAGTTGAAATTACACAAAAACAAAGGCGTTTGCTTTACATACAGCAAAAAAATAAATAAAAAATAACATAACTTTTCAGTCTTCTCTCATACTAATTAATACTACTTATAACAATAACAATCACATTATTATTAATAATACTTTTTTTACTTTTAGAGCATAACAATAAAATTTAAAGTATCAAATCGTAGAAATCTGCATAGTAACTGGGCATTAAATTTTTATTAATGAGATCGTGCAAATCTTTCTTTTTGTTTTCACTTAATTCTAGTCTTTGGGTATAAGATTTAGTAAGGGTTATTTCTTCTGGTGTATTCATTTTTTTTTCGTTTGTTCCTCATATTTACCATGGTGTAGTCAGCTTGTGTATATGAAGTCTTGTAATCAAATTATAAACCGCTTTTCCTTAAAAAAAACTCAATACTTTGACATTGGTCCATATAAGATTGTTTTTATGTATATCTGTATTATAATTATAGCCCCAGCTTTCTTGTAATTTTTTTAAGTCTACAAAAAAGTCGTAGGATAGTTCTTTTACATTAATAGTTTTACCATTTTTCCGTGCATTTTTTATCAGTGTAACATATTGGTAGGGTGTATATATCGGGCCGGCTTTTTTATTTTCTTTATTTCCTTTTCAATAAGGCTATGTACGTTGTCTCCTTCATTCTGTGTATGCCCTTTAATTAAATTATTATGTGTAATTGAGTAAATATTCTCAAAAACAGTTACAGCATACGAGTCTAATGATGCAATGAACTTGTTTTTATTCTGCCCACAACAATTATCGGAATAAAATGTGACATGGAGAGATTTGTTCGGATTTTCCTCATTCAGACGTTGTAAGTAATCTAGCATGCATGACTCAATCTCGATAGCACCTCTTTTCCCCTAAACTTCGTCCCAGAAATAGCTATACACATTTCCATACGCACCTATTTCATTTGAATACTCTTCATTTTTTTTTTACGTCTTTTATCTGTCTCCGTTTTCTTTAACATTTCCACTATTGTAAAATTCAGGCAATTCTGTTTGGATTTGTATAAGAACGAAGATGTTTCTCCAGTAGGACACTGCAAAACTGCCTGTAAATCATATACAGCGCAAATAAACGTGTCACAAATATTCTGACGATCTAAACGTTTTTCTTGTCGACACAGATCCTTTTCTTTCAGTTGATCGTCATATTTATTTTTAATTTCTATTTTTCGAACCGCGTTGGCAAGTTCATAATCCAAGCACAAGTCACACCTATCTTTTTTTGAATTCAGAAGTGGGTTTTCCTTCTTCTTTTTGACTCGCATTGAAATCTTTCCAGATGTCCGTTATAGTCTTCTCGCCGCTAATATATTCTCTGGAAGACGTGGCCCTCAAATAGTGTGACGGGATTCGCGGAATCGAATTTATGTGTTCTTTTACGTTCTCAATGAGCAAGGAATCTGTAGGTTTCCTTGATGGGTGTCTACCCCTAATGTCATTACCCACGAAGCCTTGTGGATCAGTTTTCTTTTTAACTGTTCTGATTTGACGGTCACATATACCAAGTATGTTAATAAAGAAGGTCTTACATACACGAATTTTGTTGTTATTGACTGTGAAAAAGAAAGCATTGTTTGGTAATCTGGGTTTAGCAGCATTCGTATATTTATACTCGCTGTAATTCTATTTTCTTTAAAGCCCAATATGTATCAAACAATATTCTTCGTTCGGACACATTTATGTTTTCGGAACATTTAAGCCTACGTTTTCAAGCATCTTTAACACATCGGGCAGGTACTTCATTTTTAGTTGCACATGAAATGTAAGCTTTTTCAGAATTTCATAACATCTCTGCTACATTTTGCTTCCATCTCAATGGATCACGCGTACGTTTTCTGGATTTTCGGCTAGGTTTCGGGCTAGCATCACTAGATGCTGGAGTATTGGCAATACTGTTGGATGATAGTGAAGAACTGTTGCTGGAGCTGGATAATGAACGAGTTTTTCTGAGATTTGACCGTGATCTTTCTGCAGTATACGTTGGATCTGAGTCGCTCAAATCGACATCACTTTCTTCTGAATTTATAGGAGATTAAAAATATGTTCCTTGCGTTCTGCTTGCAACTATTAAATTAGATGTTGAAGGCCCACCAATAACAGAATGGGCATTTACCTTACTTTTAGAAGAGGAGCTGCTGGAACTGGAAGACGATGTTGATGAAGATTTTGTGGAAGAAGAACCACTTGAACTTTATGACGATTGGGAATGTTTCAATTGATCCATTTGATTTGATGGTTCTAATCAGTGATACAAATTGTCAGTTTCTTCTATAGTTTGTGCCTGAAATGAAAGTAACTTAGTTATTAAAACTTAGGTTTGTAAATTTATATACTATACCTGGATAAAACAAGACCTTACTTCGTTGGTTTTATCTGTAGGACATCTTTGAATCATCTTTGAATTATAATCCGAGACACGTTGATCAGGCGAATTTTCTATTATTGAGGACTGCGTGTTAATGATTTATTTTCACAGTCAGGAGTTGTCTGAAAAATATATTTTATTTACAAAACTAAGTTTACTCTTAGACAAATAAATATAGTGTAAGTCTACGTATGTTGCACTTGCTTAGGGAATATTTTGTGTACTAGTTAAAATACAATTAAGAACGAATATTAGGTAATTAGATATTTAAACTTACCCTTATAATATTTTGGTCCATCAAAATATCAGGAGGTGGATTAGCCGGTACCATGTTTTCTTTATCAGTAATATTCTAAAATAATTCATTGAAGTTTAAAATAATATAATTACAATTAAGGTACCCTACATAATGCAAATGTTCCATTTTAAATTCATCATCACTTACGTTAACGCTATCACTGTCAGTACTTCTTTCTTGTAAATTCTGAAAACTTAAATCATTTTCCTAGAAATAAATAAATTTGAATTAAACAATAGTGGATATGATAGAAAAAAAAATAACATTAAGTAGATAATTTTACCTGATTTTTATTATTAATATTATTTTTTTCTGAAATGTAGTCTGCCCTTCTCTTCATTTTTATGAACTATGAATCCCGAATAAATCTGGAAAAAACCATAATTATGACAAGATTATTTTATGATGACAGTCATAAGACTCATAAGAAAACATATTCTAGACAGGCGTATGTCTTAATTAGTCAGTTTTAATATAATGGTTTTTAAAACATTAGCGACACAATCATGAGTAAGTTTCTACTATAAACCTTAATTTTATAATAACATGGACAAAATCGCGATTGCGTCTTTAGGTTGCAATTATTTTCACTAAAAGAGTGTCTGAATAATCAATAAGTCACAGTCAAACATAAACCATTTTGTAACAGGTAGACTCAACAAATAATGGGTCTTTACTTTATTTAAAATTGCAACATGTACTTACCTTATTTTTCGATATTGTATAGGCCTAATTCGGATTAGGTCTCCACTAGGGAATGCAATCTCGTTCTGATCTGAGATCTCGGCCTTTTTAGCGAGATTAATCTCGGTCGAAAAAAGGGCGAGATCTCGCGAGATTTACGAGATTGCACTCGAGCATAAAAACGTCTTATTCGAAGCGCGAACTGACACGAACGGACTTGCAATCTATCGGTATCGGCATTAATAAAAAAATTAATGAATTTATACGAGTCCGGTGGGTCAAAAGGCAAACTTTTGCAGTTCGTGGATGTCTGCCTCAGATCTGCGGTTTCAATTAGCATTGAATCCGAAAGGGCCTTCTCAGCGGCTGGTTATCTGGCCAACAGAAAAGGAAGCCGTTTAGCAGACTATTCTTTAGACATTTTGTGCATCTGAAGGAGCTAATTTGAAAATAATTCGTAATAATGGCTTGTGATTTGAACTGAACCAATCTTTCCTTTGATTGATATATTTTGTTAATTAGAATCTGTAATTTCTAATAGTCTGTCTTATTGGTATATTTTGTTAATCAATCTGTAATAACTAAAAGGTCTACTGAGTAAATATAGTTTTATTTACCTAACTGATAATAATACCTCAATTTAGTAACATAATTGATAAGTAAGTTTTCTTATTTTTGACCTCATTGTTTTTTTTATTAAGTATAAAAGAAATGTTTTATTACTAAACGATTTTTCTTTGATATTAGAAGCGAAGACTGGTTGTTTCTTTCATTTCTTATTTTACAGATCCGTCCGTAAAAGTTTACTTCATAAAAGTTTATTAAAAAATCATAGACAGATAGGTACGTCAAACAATGTTTGAAGCACGTTTGAAGCATAAAAGTCTATTGAAAAATTCGTGAAAAATAATGTTTGTCTTATAATAGTTACTTAAAATAGGTATAATTTTTGTCCTAATTTATTCAAATATTGCAATTATTTACTAAAAAACATACAAAACTGCCAATCTCGCGAGATCTCGCCAATTTCGAGATCTCGCGAGATTGGCAGTTTTGTTGGCTTCATAAACTCGCGAGATCTCGCTTGAGTCCAAATCTCACGAGATTTGCATTCCCTAGTCTCCACGTTACCGAACACGCAGCGACCTGCTCACTACACTCGCGGCGCATTACTGCTTCTGTCTCTCTTTGACTTGACTGAGCGCAGGCAGGGGAAGAGGACAGAGTTTAAGAGACTCAAGTACATTTTTGTCCCTTTCACGCCTCAATAGGTCTCTGTTTTAATAATAAGTCGATGAAGACGGCCATCGAAATCCATATTATGATTCTAACTCAAATTCACAAAATTTTGGATTAGGTCTCTATAATTCTAAGCGTGCGAACTGTTCTATGAGGCAGTTGAGTTCAATTACCTTTACTAGCAAAACTGCATGGTTGGCGTAGTGGTTTAAGCGGCCACCTCACCGCTTACACTGCGCCGAGTGTTGTGGGTTCGATACCCACACGACACAAGACTTTGTGTGTTTCATAAATTGTTGTTTCGAGTCTGGGTGTTCATTGAAAAAAATGAAATGAAAAATGGTTTATTGCTACAAAATATACAAAGGCAAGACATAATTACATACTAAACTAGTTATGTGGCACTGAATAACTACATGCACGCGCACTTATAAATCAATAAAAAATTAAAGCATGGGTAAGTTAAATATATTTTTGAGCGTTACATATGCTAAGCTAAATCAGTCTTGGAATTCCATGCATGAACATGTAGCAACTCTGTGACATTGCATATATTTTGCAGAAAGCTTTAATTATTTTCCAGTTTTCTTAGGCTTGCCTAGTGAGGTAACTCACTAGGCAAGCCTGTATCGAGGAAGCCAGGAAATAATTATCAAGAGAAACCGTAGATAAAATTTGGTTACATATCTAAAATGATAGAAATATATAAAAAAAAAGAAGACATATTAAAACTTAGTAACAAGTAATAAACATAAACCTTAAGTAAAATGTTGAACATAATATACATATAATGACATCACATGCAATTAACTATTTATTTTTAAAGCATCTTCTGTGGTATCGTAATCTATACTTTTTAGCCAAGTGATAATGATATTCTTAGTTTCAGCTAGTGTTTTAGTCCTAATGTCACAGTGCCTGGTGACTACATTCTATACATGCACACACACAAACTGGCCAAAACGCTGAGCAAATCTAGTGTTGACAGATGGACTGGGGAGTCGGTAAACTCTTTTTTTAATGAGTGACTCACGATCACTTGATGAGACAATTGACTTATACATTGATAGAGATGTCCGAAGTATAAATAGTTGACGCACACTGAGCACCCCAGCCTCCCTATAAACTTGTGCGGTAGGGTATCTTTTCTCATTGTGTCCGTTAGTTGTATGTATGTAAAGTCCCCCGCGACACAGGATTTAGTCGTAATGCGGGAGTGGTCTTTTTAAAAGAGAAAGAGAAAAGCCTCTTTCGGGTTTAGTACAACTCTAAATTCCGTTTACTATCTTGGAGACAACCCAATACTAGAGGTAGATAACATAAAGGACCTAGGTGTTATTCTTGACAGACGTCTCACATTCCAACCGCATATTGATAGCATTGTTAAGAAAGCATCTAGCATGTTGGGATTTATTATTAGAAATAGCAAGAAATTTCGACAGTCAATTACCAAAATTATGCTATATAACACACTAGTTCGCAGCCGACTTGAGTACTGGGCCTCAAGTCTGTTATTACAATAGTGCCAAAATAGTCAATCACTGACTTGATAATTGTTGATTTTGACAAGTTTGGTAGTCTACTGTTACAATGGTGTCATTATGATTTTCCGATGGTCAACCACTGACACTCCATTGAAAGACATGGCATAGATTGGTAGTCTCGTACATAATGACAAATCAATGACTGACGTATGCGGTAGTCTGGTAATATTTTGACAGATCTTTTGATCAGTGACCTGCCATCGTAACGCCATCGTGCAATCATTGCTTTTGCCTAGTGTTTGCTTGTGAAACATAGTGACAGACAATCAAAAAGTTTAATGTACTACAAATAAAGAGATAATGTATTCACTGCGAACTAATATTCTCGAGCTAACTAACAAGCCCGTCGCTTAACGAGGATGACTACAAACCCTTTTACGGATATTCTCGAGGCGAAATTTGTTAAAAACGTTTCATCTTAGAAAGGAAAGGATTCAGTAAGGGAGTTATTTCTAAAACTCATTCCCCTTAAGGCCAGACCGCGTCAAAACGATAGCGGCAGAAATGAAGGTGAGAAAACTGAAGTTAATATTGATTTATTATTCTATTCCTATAAAGAAGAAATTTATTAATTAATGTTATATTTTTATTGCTGATTCTGGTAGCACTCATTTTACGCATCAGGATCTTACCAGACCTTGATTGGACAGGGTGCCCTCCAGGACATTTCACCAATTACTGTGTCGCAGCCCATTAAAGAAGTTACAGAGGCATTATATAAAATATACCATCAAAAAATGGAAAGGAATATCATACTTCGCCTAGTTCAGTTCGTGGTTTTCCAAATTTGATGTTCAAGTGTCTACTTGAACATCAAATTATACATGTACATTCTGCCTTCCAAAATATACAAGGACATCAAAGCTAGCTAGCTAAAAATACTCATATTCCAAACATAAGAAACAGGAAATTCAATACCTAATATTTTCAAACGTTGTAGCTGTGCTTTTAACCCAACTATGGCAGAGCTCAGATGAACTTAGTTCATCTGACTGAGTGACGGAGCTAAAAGGAAAGAGTAATGTTTTTATACATTGGGAATGGAAGTGTTAGTAGTAGATAATGATGACTATAGATAGTGACCAGCAGTGGTTTGGTACTTAAATAAATGATAATGTCATACCTATGTGATAGTTTGAAGTATTAGTACAATAAGATCTTCCTGAGCTCTTTTTAATATTGCCATACCTACCTGACAGGAATGGTTATGTTAATGATGACTAGATAGTGACCAGGCTTTATATAATGTTCCTAATTTATCAATATATTCTACCTACATTTTATGGAGTCTTGTAAAGGATTTAAGTACATAATTCAATTAAATAATGTCTGAATTATGATGAAAGATGTTTTTAAATAAATTGCATAGTATAGAAGATCTTAGTATAAAAGAATATGATGTAATGAGTGGTGTGTTTATAAATATTTACTTATCGCTCTTACAGATACAAAATTAAGGCAAACGGGCAACTTCTTTATGAGTTTTGTGACCGCTCATATCAATCTGTTTGAGACATACATATTTGTGAGGATATCGCAAAGCTAGTATGAAGAAAGTTGCTTTGCTAGTAGATGCAAAAGTGAAGTTTATGATAGTTAGTATAATTATGAGAATAGTGTTCAATTTTTGTGTCTATAATTGGAACCAACAATTCTTAATAAATTCATGTACAGAAATTATTTATCTTTAATAAAACAACATTGTTAATAATAACACATAATTATTATGAGTTTTATTTTTCTTCTTGATACAGTTACAACGCATGAAACACAAATAATATTTTAATTGTAATAGGAATGTATCTATGATCTAACTCAATCTTCAATATTTTATGTTTTGGTTATGCCAATTCTTCTTCGAATATAAACACCTTTAGTATGTAGTTAACTCGCTATCTTTAATTATAGTATTTGCTCCTGTCGATATAATCACTTTTCTTTGAGGTGTGAACTGCAAAACCTTGCTGTATCATTTCCTTTGGAATTTGTTAACCATAAAGCATTTTCCATTGATATCTTCATTTTGGCTCTAAGAGAAACTTAAGAGCTACTCGGTATTTAACAATTCAACGCAGTGCATTGAGATTATTGAGAAATATAAAAAACTAGGTGAAATGTATGAGTTTTGAAATTTTGACAGTTCTGACCTCAAAACATGATTTGACTTTGACAGCTAAACAGAACAAATATTATTGAGTTGAATGGTTAAATTCATTGTTTTTTTGCTATTTACGAACTTGAATACAACTTTAGAGTGCTTATAACACTAGTAATGAATATTTAAAAAATATAGCATATAAGGCATAGCTATCACAAATACGAATTTATAAGTACAATATTTTATTTATTAAGTAAATGTATACCTACATAAATTTCATAACAACGATTGAGATATATATATTATATATTATTATTATTTAAATTTACATATAAATATACATATATATTTAAGTATTATTACTACATCCTGATTTACACACATAAATAGTCTATAGAATAAGTTAAGAAGTCTACCTTTACCCTTCTTTATATTATTATTAATTTAAAATTTAGTTTTAAGATGTCGTCCGAGCACACTTTGTAATCGTTTAGGTAATAGTAGTAGGCACCCACAGGACAGGCTTGCCTAGTGTGGGGCCACTGGATATGAACAAAAATTGTATTTACTCTTAGTTAATAAATGTTTTTTGATTTTTGATTTTTGATATAAATGAAATCTGGCATGAAAAATAATCAAATTTAATGGTAGTTTTTCAAAAATCATTTCTTCCAATGGTTTTTTTTATCTATGGCAATACAACAATGTCATTCTGCCACCATTCAATTACGAGACCACTGATCGATCACTGAACTATCATTATGAATTACCAGACTACGAACTTTTGTCAAAATGACAATGGGATCGTGTTAGAATGACGAATGTGTTTAAAATAGCAGACTTGAGGCCCTGTTCCATCGTCTGGAGGCCTCATTATTCTACGCATATATTAAGAATTGAGCGTATACAAAAAAGATTTCTATGGCACCTCTGTTTTTCGCATAAACCGACATATAAATGGAAACCATACTAGATAAACTAGCACATTACAACATTAATTCACTAGAAAGGCGTAGAATAATTTTAGACCTGACATTTTTATATAGGCTACTCCATAACCAGGTTGACTGCCCCCAATTAATATCATCACTTATGTTCAGAGTCCCACGCCGTATACCTCGCATGCCAGTAGCTTTATTGATACCACCTTTTCGTAGAGCTGTCTTAGGCTATAACCCTATAACTCTCCCCTTCCACGATTGTGTAGAGAATTAAACCAATACTCTAGCACAGTTGATATCTTATCGGCTACTCTCGGCGCTTTCCGCAAACACTTGAATGAGAAAATCTGATTTTTTTTTATTCTTCCCGTTATAACCTACAATTTTCTTTGTAAACAATGATGTTGTAAGTAAAAAGATTTTTGTAAACATTTGAAGTTTGTTATGTAATAATTTTAAGTTAAGTTTGTATCTTATGTTCTAAAGCATGCAGTGTTTACCTGTAGTTGGTTATACAATTGGACTAGAAAACAAATTAATTTTGTACACCGTGCTTGATTTATTGTTATAACTGTTCAGTTGGTAAACCAAATAAATAAAATAAAATAAAAATTTAGTGTTCTGAAGTCCCCCCCGTGGGATCTCCACCTTGTCGTGGTGGGGGGGCTTAGTAACCGTGGATTGGTCACCCGCGGTGAATCTAAGAGGGATCCAGGAGGGGACGCTCCGCATGGGCTTGACGGAGGCCTGCGCAGGATGCGTCCAAAGGGGCGGGTGCGAGGGACAGTTCTTCTGTCCCTCGCAGTCGGGTGCGGTCGCGGGAGGAGAGGCGTGTCGGTGTTGCGTTGCCGCGCGCCCTATCTCCCGCGACCAAATGGAGGCGCACCATCGTTGCGTCGCGGTGGGGCCGCAGAGGAAGAGGAGATGCGGTGTTGCGTTGCCGTCCTCCCTATCCTCTGCGGCCGCTGAGTGTTTTGGCGGCGGAGCCCAACACCTTCATCCGCCGCCAAGGGGGTTTTGTTCGGGGCCCGCCTGACCATCTGGCGGGCCAATACCCGTCGGGGGGTAGCGAGGAATGCTTCAGCGATACCCGACCCTCCGACATACGGGTACGTGAGGAATACGGGTAGGTTTTTAGTCAGTAAGAGTCTGACAGTCCCCTTCGCCCTTCCTCCAGGCCGGAGGGACTTCATGAGGATTTTCCAACCCGACACCAAAAAAAAAAAAGTGTTCTGAAGTCAGTCATCATCATCAGCCTTTAACAGTCCACTGCTGGACTAGGCCTCTCCTTTTTAAGGAGGAATTGGCCTACTATATATACCACGCTGGCCAAACGGGTTGGTATAGGGTTTATATCAAGTTTTCCTTCTCTTATAGTGCTGTTCGCTGCATAATATGCTGCCTCCGTCGGCTCTTACGACACCCATGGGATGATATGGGGTGGTGACATTCCGTATTCTTAATCCGTCACCGCACGGACTATGAGCCTAACTAATTTTCAAATAGTGATTGTCGTCTATCTTACCCTTAACTGCCAAAAAAAAACACAGTATACCTCACTAGGATTCTGAATTCGTTTTTAGGGTTCCGTACCTAAAAGGTAAAAAACGGGACCCTATTACTAAGCCTCCGCTGTCCGTCTGTCTGTCACCAGGCTGTATCTCATAAACCGTGATAGCTAGAAAGCTGATATTTTCACAAATTATGTACCTATTTCGGTTTCCGCTATAACAACAAATACTAAAAATAAAAAATAAAAAATAAAAAAATATTGAGGGGGTCCTGTACAACAAACGTTTTTTTTCGTATTTTTTGCTAAAAATTACTAACGGTAACAGGTAGACGCTTAATTTTTTTTACAGAATTTGTAGTTGTATATTACTAAAATAGCTAGTACTATTGTAATTTTAGACTTTATTTTTCTGGTGTTAAGTATATATTTTTGGTTAAAGATTTAAGGGTATCAAAGCATTTTATGGTCGTCATTATATTTAATAATCTTATACACAAAGCTACAAACATTTATGACGTAAATACCTACTTACTGCATTATGAGGAAAAAATCAATGTGCGTTTTTTTTACTTTAGGTACCAGGTTTTCTAACAACTCGCTTTATTCAATGACACGTGTAGCCTTTTTTGTTTAGCAGATTTAATAAATCACCTTTTTTAATGTACTACGTTTTCTTAGGTATCTATAATACCTACAACTGTACTAAGAGGCAGTAGAGTTCAATGACCTTTATTAGCAAAACTGCACGGTTGGCGTAGTGGTTTAAGCGGCCACCTAGCCGCTTGACAACACTTTGTGTGTTTCATAAATTGTTGTTTCGAGTCTGGCTGTTCATTGTCCGTTAGTTGTATGTTTGTAAAGTCCCCTGCGATTTAGTCCTAGTGCGGGAGTTGTATTTTTAAAAAAGAAAGAGAAAAGCCTCCTTCGGGTTTAGTACAACTTTAGTGTTCTCAGGTTTTCAATCATCATCCTCCTAACGTTATCTTAGACATGCAGGGCATAGTTGAAAATCAGCGTCAGGCATCTGCCTGACGAATTCTGAACTATGATTTGTTCTGACACGTCATACTATTGTTTTTTTATTGTTTTCTTGCTTTAAACTATTGTGTATTGTTTTTTGTACTGTTTTTTATTGTGATTTTTATTTATGTGTTCTGGATAAAATTCTTTTTATTTTATTTTCTTTCCTTTTCAGTTACATCCCGGAGTCCGCTTACTAGGCTAACCGGATTGGACTGAATAATCTTTTTTAAAGAGCGTCTAACTGTCTGACTTCCGTTATCCATAAGATTATTCCATGGTTTAGACTAGTGTTAGTTTATTCGGAGGTATTGAGTTCCCAAAACAACTGTCAAATATCTTCATGTCAACCGGGACCGTAGGTCAGACGGCAGTCGCTCTGTGGAAAAGCTGATATTCTGTTAAACCTGGTTGGAATAGCAGGTAGGCCCTGGGCTCCGAGGCGAGTAGTCTCGAATGCCACCGGGATAACGCCAGGATGATGATGGTGATGACGACTAGGCAGCGATGTCCTAGTGGATATACCAACAGACTGCCATGCAGAGGGTGTCGGGTTCGAATCCTAGGCGCGCACCACTGACTTTTCGGAGTTATGTGCGTATTGAATTACTAGCTGCTGCCCGCGACGTCGTCTGCGTGATTCCTACCATTATACCTTTTAAAATAACATTTATTTACCCGTTTCTTCTTTATATTATTTTCATACCTGCAGAAAGTGTAATAACAGAGGAAGACTGTCTTTTGTAAAATTGACCTTCAAAAAGTGCTGATTTTCAGCATGCTTTGAATAAATGACTTTATGGTGATTCTGCTGAATTAAGTCATAAGTTGTGACTGAAGCTGATGGAGAACATAAGGAATACATAATAGGGTAAAATACATACTTATAGGACTTCTCGATACACAACATTAGTGTTTTGGCTCTCCGCAGCCAAAATGTAAAGAGAGTCAGGACTGGTGACGCGGAAGGAAGCGACGTACATGACACCCGCTGCCCTCAGTGTTTGCTTTTGCGACTTTTTGGTGGTCATCGCGAAGCAAACACTCACGGGGAACTGTATGCGCTTGAACGGGAACCGGAAGTTATGAGGTAAGAGAGGAATGCGTGGTATAAATACTGCGTCGCCGACGCCACAACCCGTAAGAATTTCCGCCTAAATGGTGTGTCTGTGGAGCGAGATGACTTTCAGGCGGGTCACGTTACACAACTTCGGAGGAGATAGGTTCCGAAGAAGCATAATCGGGACACCGAGCTTCATATTGATGGTATGCGCTGGAAGTTCACTTGCTGACAGGGAGTTCAGAAATTCCACGGGATAATGTGTGGCGTTTTCTTGCTCGACGACAGTGTTTATAGAGGTGTAGACCACTTCATTCCCCTCAATTTCCGAGAGAATGCATTCGTGAATTGCTACAGCCAGATTATTTTTGGGCGTCAAAATAGGCTGGTTCCAAGCTATGTACAACTCTACTGAGAGACTCTGGAAGCACCACCTGTCCACCTCTCTCCTCTGGTAGAGTGACTTCGCCAAGACTTAGAAAGTCATCTTAGAATTGTTGAGCATGTGCATTGACGCCAAGCTGAGCTCTCATATTAATGGTCAAGCGCATCATACGAACTCGTGACCACAACAAAGATAATTTCAACGAAGCACTCACCTTGTCCGTGTGGTGACGGATTAAGAATACGGAATGTCACCACCCCATATCATCCCATAGGTGTCGTAAGAGCCGACAGAGGGAGCATATTATGCAGAAAACAGCACTGTAAGAGAAGGAAAACTTGATACAAACCCTATTCCAACCCGTTTGGCCAGCGTGGTATAGTAGGCCGATTCCTCCTTTCAAGGGAGAGGCCTAGTCCAGCAGTGGACTGTTAAAGGCTGATGATGATGATGACTCACCTCGTCAGCCCTCGAGCCCCGCGTCACCACGGGAAGCGTTTGTCGGGAATCGTCACTGAACAGAACTGTGACCACCCATTAAATGCTCGTTCCTGCAGATGTCCTGCAGGGTTCTGTCCATGGCCCCAACTGCCTTCCTATTGGCCATCGTACGCTCATCCCATACGATCAGAGAGCAATCCTTGAGCACGTGTCCCTTATCACTATTACGTGACACACCACAAACGGGTGTTACGGCGCTCTCTAAATCGATGGGAAATTTAAACATGGTATGTGCTGTCTTACCACCCGGAAGCAGTGTGGCAGCAATTGCCGGCGACGCTACAGCAATGACAATTTTGCCTTGCCTTCTGACCTCTGCAAGTATGCCAGTAGTAACAATTGTTTTTCCTGTTCGACCTGTTTAAGGACGGTTTCATAAAATTCGTAAGGTTGTCATTTCAAATTGTCTCAGCATTATACTCCCAATTTTCACGATCTTGATGCGGTGATGATTGGGAAGCTGGTAACAAATATTTGACCAGTGGATTGCTGCCGATAGAAATGACCACGACTTGAAGTGAACTGAGACAGGTGTTCAGCACGCGGTCATCAGTTATTCGACTTCGTCTCCAGTAGCACGCCTCAAAGCTCGTAGAAAATCTTCAGACAGATGATGGGGATACTCCTCCCAGAAAGCTACCAGGTTCACGACTCCACAAAACACCAAGATGACGTCAAACAGATGACGCATGCGGCTGGGACTGTCACTGACGCTCGCCTCCGCGAGGGTGTCATCCCAGTATTGGTCACCGTCGAGAAAGTGACGTACTACGCAGGCTGTGCGGTAAGTGGGATACTCCACGCCATCAAATGTCCTCAGAAAGGCGAAAGACGTTGGGCCTCGGACTTTGTGAAGTAACAACCGCAGAAAATAGCATTCGACATTATTTGTGTGTACGGTATAAACTCTACAAAATCCGGTGTCCTTGAAACTTCCCGGAAAACCTTCCACAGCACCTCCTCGTCAACGTCGGTTAAATACACCCTTCTGCTTGTCGTACGTGTTATATGAAGGCATCTTGTCATACGTAAGGGACCTCCCAAACTGGTCGATTTTACAGAGCCTGAAAAACGCCAAGAGACTTGTTTGACGCGGATTTTGCAAGTGCTCAGCAACGCTGTCGGGATCAAAATATATGCGCTGGCTGTTCTCTAGGTGGACGTGTAAATGCATGACGGTAGGATGCTTCTCATGTATAGAGAACACCAGTATCCGCCAAACCGCTTCAGACGTAACAATAAATAAATGGCTGTGTGTGAGTAAATAAGATTTAGCTAGTTCCACATCTTACTGATGTTTATATATAGTTAATCCAAACAAAGGTAAATTGTCTTTCGCGATATACATATACCACGGTATATGTATATCGCGAAAGACAATTTAAAGCAAGTTTATATGCGACATGAAAATATATTAATTAAGAAGCCATTTACACCAATGTGACCAAAATGTTTCTTTTTGTACTAAATCTATTACTATTTATTCTGACAGAAATGATGTAAGCAATCAAGTGTGGCGGTATGGTGTAGTTATGTATTTAATTAATTAAATATAACTTCAACGTATAGTCTTGCTCATCTCTGAAACGAATTAACAATACAATTTTAAGAAGAAAATGTACAACTCCATCTATGACTTTTGAAAACAACTATTAACGTCGCCAACATGTTCAAATTAAATTATTTATATCCAAAAAGGGCTTACAGATGTAATTCGACTTGATGTTTTTGAACTCTCTTAGATGGCGCTGCATTAAAATTGTCTTGATTCTACTCATATTCAATTAATTATGTTTATCAGCCTTAGTTACTTATATTGCGTGATTTTTATAGTGTGAAGCTAGATTATAGCATAGTTAACATAATAACAACATTAAAATATGCATTGTTACATTACACGTTGTTTCAGAATACGTTCAAGAAATAAAGGTTCTCTGCTCGTTCCTAGTAGGTGATAGCGTAATAATATGTAGCCTATATGGTGACCCGACTCTTTAATAATATTTGTGCCAAATTTTAAGTAAATCCATGCAGTACTTTTTGAGTTTAGCCCGGACATAAGGACAAACAGATAAACAGACAAAAATTCTAAAAACTATATTTTTGGCTTCGGTATCGATTGTAGATCACACCCCAAGTATTCTTTAAAAAAAATATTCAATGTACAGTTTTGACTTTCCTACCATTTTATTATATGTATAGATTAATGGTGCATAGGGTTCCCACCAAGAACTTAGGGTCCCAAGCCAACCTCACCTGCAAGTGGTGCACCTGCCGATCAACGGACGAGGCTCTGGCAAACAGAATATCCCGATAAGCGGCAATAGGCTCGCCACCTATTACGTGGGATCAAAACACTGGCGAAAAGTGGGCGTTTAATATGCCTCTACCTACCCTTTCGGGGAAACAGGCGTGAGTCTATGTATGTATGAATTATTAATTAGGCACGTTAAGCCGTCGGTCTCGGTTGTTATGAAGATCTCTGACAGTCGTTATAGGGAGTCAGTAGGTACATCTCTGAATAAACTGACACTAGTCTAAAACCATGGAATATCGCCTATCCCTTTGGGTTGCGGAGGTCAGACAGGCAGTCGCTCCGTGGAAAAGCTAATATTCAGTCTAATCCGATTAGACTAGTCAGCGGACCCCGGGTTGCGTACCGTATACCACATACACACATCACCGTCTAGTCCCAAGCTAAGCAGAGCTTGTGTTATGGGTACTAGACAATGGATAAATATACATATATACTTTTTTTTTGTAAATACATACATATCATACATAGAAATACCCAGACCAAGACAAACATCCATGTTCATGCACACAAATGTTTGACTTGAGCGGGAATCCAACCCGCAAACTGGAATAACGCTAGGAGAAAGAAAGATGATGATGACGACACTGTGCCCGCTGCTACGCTTGCGCATAACTCGGCTGTCCTTAAAGTAAACATAGTAAAGGACGAAAACATTTTTGTTTCAGCAGGACGAAAAAATCACATTTTCAGTATGCCGTACAAAATTATGTGATATTGCACAAAAGTAACTATTGAATATTATAGATAAGACGATTGTCTAAATATTTAAAATTCATTTTAATAATACAGTACATTTTTATGAGCCTTACTAATTTTCAAATAGTAATTGTCGCCTATCTTACCCTTAACTGCCAAAAGAAAGCACAGTATAATACCTCACTAGGATCCTGAATTCGTTTTTTTAAATAATCTCAGTATGAAAAGCCGATGTTTAACATAGTAAAGTACTTTAAAATTTAACTTAATGTATAATTTAATGTATAATAATTTAATGTATAATTCTAGAATGCATGCTGATATTTATTTATCAAATTCATAAAAAGAAAGACAGAGGCTGCTTAAAACTACTGCCTCTTCCAGTAAAAATTTAATTAATTTTAAGGATGAAACAATATTTATTTCGAATCTTCATCCACTAAATCTAGATTATTTTGGTGAAAATGACAGTGATTGGTGAAAGTAACTTTAGGAAGAATGTGGATCCGATTGAATTGATTAACTTTATTACAGAAACTCTATAAGAAATAACTAAAACAATTAGAACAAATGTTATTTTATGTACTCCTACTCATGTACTAGGAGCCCCTATGTTTAATTACTGAGTAGAGATGTTCAAAAATTTACTTTATAGGGACATAGAACACTATAAATACGCATACTTCTTTGATACTAACTATGATTTAACGTACGAAATGTTATCAAGTAACACAGGTAAAATTAACAGATTAGTAGGTGTAAAATGTATATTTGGAAGTATCTTTAATCGTATACTCACTGACTTAGAAACTGATTTTAATCTGCCAACAGCTTTATTATTGACGGATAGTAACAAACAAACTAGCTTTTTTCGGCCCATCTAGTAGAATTTCTAACTTTAATGACAATAAGCAACATTTTGTCCTATTTCACCAGAATATAGCAGGCATATTAAACAAAATAGAACTCTTTGAAATAGTGTTGACCGAGTTAAATAAGCAGATTGGAAATATAGACTTGATTTGCTTTAGCGAAACATTTTTAAAGTCTGACCATGAAAGCAATTTACATTTAAAAAAATATAGTTTAGCTTCTAATTTCTCAAGAAAAGATAAAAAACGAGGTGGAATATGCATACTAATAAAAAAATAAGTATATTTGTAACTCTAAAAATAAATGCAAAGCGACATGGTCGATTATAGAAAATTATTTTGATAACTCTATTGATAAAAATGACATTGAAAATTAATATACCAAGATAGAATAATTATTAACCCTAATGACATTTGTAACCTTATTAACAACTATTTTATTGAACTTACCCATAAAGACAATTTTGATGAAACAAGTAACGACATGAATAACATTAAGATTACCGGCCAAAAAGATAGCTTGTTTTTAACCCCTGTAATTGACAATGACATAATGAAAATCATTAAATCTTTAAATGACACACATGTTACGGGTTATGACAAAATCACAACAAGAATAATTAAATTATGTGCTAAACATATAGCAATTCCTTTGACCTACATACTTAATTTGTCGTTGGAACAAGAAATATTTCCTACTAGATTAAAAATATCCGTTATTAAACCCCTATTTAAAAAAGGTGATTGTACATACATTTATAACTATAGGCCTATTACATTAATACCAATAATGGCAAAGATTTTTGAAAAAGTAATGCATGATAAAATTAGTCGTTATATAAGTAAAAATAATATTCTTCTTGACAACCAATTTGGATTTAGAAAGAGTAGTTACACTGCACTAGCCTGCTTTACTTTAGTTAAACAGGTTACAGAAGCACTTAATAATAAAATGACAACGTTATCAGTATTTTTGGATATGAGCAAAACTTTTGACTTTGTCTCTCATAAACGATTACTTTTCAAACTTGAGAAATATGGAATTAGAGGAAAAGCTCATAACTGGTTTAAAAGCTATCTGTCAAATCGTCAGCAAAAACGTTACTCTCAAAAATAGAAAATAACGAGAAAGTTACATATGAATCTAAACTTAAATCTTGTAGTTGTGGCGTGCCGCAGGGCAGCATTCTGGGGCCACTTTTATTCATCATTTATATTAATGATCTCTGCAGTAAACTAAAACATAAATGCACGTTGTTTGCTGATGATACCACTTTGACTATAAGATGTTTGAACAAAGATAATCTCGAGTTTGAGGCTAATAGTGATTTGCAAAATGCGGTGCAATGGCTGGAAGTAAATAATCTACGTGTCAATTTGAATAAAACTAAATTAGTACAGTATCAAACTCAAAATTCAACATGTCATCCTATCACAATACAATATAATAATACTGTTTTGCAGCCAGTACAATCTACTACATATTTAGGTATAATTATTGACAATAAATTGAACTGGAAGGAACAGGTGGATAAAGTGTGTAGTAAAATAGATAAATTCGTATTCGCTCTTCGCAAACTCAGACTCACGTCCAGTAAAGAAACAGTCCTCAACGCATATAATGGGTACGTCTCTTCAGTATTGCGCTACGGATTGGACATATGGGGGAATTCAGTAAATATAGATAGGGCGTTCAAAGCGCAAAAAAATGCATTAGGGCCATGTGTGGTGCTGATTATTTGGATCATTGTAGGCCATTGTTTCAAAAATTAAAGATACTTCCACTACCATGTCTCTATATTTTTGAAATGAGCATGTTTGTTAACACTAGAGAGCTCGCGTGGGTGACATATGTCACCCAGGGTGTAAAACTGTTAAATAACTTTTGAACGAAACGCGACTCAGTGTAGTCCTCTCAGGTATTCCTCAAGTACGAATCATCCCACGCGTCAGTAGTGCGCCATCACTGTAGGTCCATTGACGTGTACGCACTGCGTTTAGAAAGTACGTGGGTGACGCATGTCACCCGCGCGAGCATTCGAGGAAGTTTTAGAAAAAGTGTATTTGCGATTGTAAATCAATTATACCCTCAAGTAAGTTATTTGTTACATTTTTATTTTACATGTTTTATGATCAATAAATTGTAATTGATGAATCGGTCGTGTATTTACGT
Source organism: Euclidia mi (assembly GCA_944739405.2). Classification (NCBI taxonomy): domain Eukaryota; kingdom Metazoa; phylum Arthropoda; class Insecta; order Lepidoptera; family Erebidae; genus Euclidia; species Euclidia mi. The sequence goes on along the minus strand of OX123186.2, from coordinate 110,110,246 downwards.
AAATATTATTGTTTTATAACAACCAAGTGATAAAATACACATATTGTCTTAGGTTATAATGGCGTCAACGTCGAGAGATTTGACTACAAGTAGATGGTTGAAGGAAGATGAAGGAGAGGATAGTGGTTCCGAAGAACGAACAACTCCAATTGGTTCGTCTCAAGTTTCTGACACGGAACAAGACAGTGATAATGTATCTGACGATTTGCAAGAGGTCAGGTACGAATTGTCAGGTGAGACCGCACATTATAAAACCTATTTCCCAAGAAAGAATACCAAGGGCTATAAAATTGAAAGCCATGTTACTTTTGGGGCTGCCCGAGAACCCACAAGTACAAAACTCGCCAATACGAAGTGGAAAAAGACAGTCTGACTTCTGCAGTAGATGAAGAGATCGGACCACATGGAAAACCTGTAAATGTAATAGGCGTGTTTGTCCGAATCACCAAATCATAGTGTGCCCTAACTGTGATGAAATCTCTACTGAATTGTTATAACCCATTTCTAAACTTTAATATAAGATGATTTATTTACCAAATTAAGGTTTTGAAAATAATTAAAGACTGATTAATCACGATAAGTCAAAATTATATTAATTTTTATAGAAGTTTAATTTTTGTTCATAATTCAATTTAACTTAAGCAATTGATAAGTTTAGTTTAAGTATTTAGTAAGAAATAAAGTTGATTAGTAACATTTTGACCTATTTATTTTCATTAAATTAGAATAGTAAGAAAAATTCCCATATTTTAATGGGTGACATATGTCCCCCGCGCGAGCTTTCTAGGAAAATTTTTGACGCGAGCCCTCTAGTGTTAAGAGGCATTCCCATTTATTTCCAATAAATGAATGTATTTCGAAAAGAGTCCAAGATAAAAACCCAAACAAATTAGTAGCACCAAGCCAGAGACTACACTTGTATGGTCGTAATGCCTACTGCATGGCAATAACAATTTTTAATAAACTGCCAGCACAGATCAGGCACCCCCCCGTGGGATCTCCACCTTGTCGTGGTGGGGGGGCTCAGTAACCGTGGATTGGTCACCCGTGGTGAAGCTAAGAGGGATCCAGGAGGGGACGCTCCGCGTGGGCTTGGAGGGGCCTGCGCAGGATGCGTCCAACGGTGCGGGGGCGGGGGACAGTTCTGTCTGTCCCTTGCAGTCGGGTGCGGTCGCGGGAGGAGAGGCGTGTCGGTGTTGCGTTGCCGCGCGCCCTATCTCCCGCGACCAAATGGGGGCGCACCATTCGATGCGTCGCGGTGGGGCCGCAGAGGAAGAGGAGATGCGGTGTTGCGTTGCCGTCCTGCCTATCCTCTGCGGCCGCTGGGCGTTTTGGCGGCGGAGTCCAACACCTTAATCCGTCGCCAAGGGGGTTTTGTTCGGGGCCCGCCTGACCATCTGGCGGGCCAATACCCGTCGGAGGGTGGCGACGAGTGCTTAGGTGATGCCCCACCCTCCGACACACGGGTACATGGCGGCAGTCGAGGTGGTTTTTAGTGGAAACACCACATACTCCGGCTCTTATTTCCCCCAAGAGTCGGAGATCCGAAGGGATTTTCCACCTCGTAAAAGAAAAAAAAAAAGCACAGATCAGGCAGCTGCCTTCAAACAAATTCAGACGTCAAATATCTTCTTGGCTTTTGGATATGTGTTTTTACTCTGTTCAAGATTTTACAGAATATAAGTCATGAATGGATGGTTGCTCTTAATAATAATTCCCACGGTATTCTTTTTTATTTTTAAATGTATTTAATTTTTTTGTAAGTAATATATTTAAAAATTCCCACCAAGACCTTAGGGTCCCAAGCCAACCTCATCTGCAAGTGGTGCACCTGCCGATCAACGGACGAGGCTCTGGCAAACAAAATATCCCGATAAGCGGCAATAGGCTCGCCACCTATTACGTGCGATCAAAACACTGGCGAAAAGTGGGCGTTTAATATGCCTCTGCCTACCCCTTCGGGAAAACAGGCGTGAGTCTATGTATGTATGTAAATTTAAAAATGTAATTTAAATTTGATTAATGAGAAATAAATGAATAATAATATAATGTAATATCTAAAATTAATAACCACTATGCAAAAATTAATTATACTTAATGTTATTCTAATATTCTACTTGTAAAATATTTCTACACCGGATACGGAAGTATGTGTAAAACACTGCACCTATAATATTTGTAATATCTGTAATACCATGTACTAAGAAATAAACTATATTCTATTCTATTCTATTCTATAATTATGTCATTTTTGGGTAGTTTTCTTAAACCTTTTTTCTGGATTTTGGCATCGGATTTATTATTTCTTTGATTTTTGTTGCCACCTCTTACATGTATGGTTTTGGCCAAATAGTCACATCAAACTTTTGAATAATGAAATCCAGAGAAACAAAGTTAACATTGAACAAAGACTTGTACGACAAATGACGTCAACTTTTACATATTAACACCTAGACAATCGAACTCAGTTGAAACTCTTTTAACACGTGGTGATCGCATTTTGTTTGACCAATCATAATGCACATTTGGTTCCACAACCAATATTTTCGATCTTATCTGCAAACACTATCTTTTTAAAGTCCTCATATTCGTAAACAGATTGATTCCGAGTCATTTCTCGGTCTACGATACCATGTATGCGCAATTTGCACTTGAGAGGTATGTAATGATAGTGATCACGGATTTAGGCTGTGGGCTAAAATTACTGATATCCAAGTATTTATACATAACTAGAGGACGCCAGCAACTACCCCTGCATTTTTTTTTTAATTTACCCGTTTTGGCCGATCCCGTGGGAATTTTGGGAAATCCCTTCTTAGTGCACCCGTACGGTCACCAAGGAACATACATGCCAAATTTCAGCTTCCTGCGCCCAATAATTTCGGCTGTAGCGTGTCTGTCAGTCAGTCAGTAACACAAGGATTTTACATATTAAGATGATAATATTATGTAAGAGGATAGTGGCAGTTAAATGACACTGACATGACGTCAAACGTGTAAATAAGGTTTAAGCTAGTTATATAAGTCGAGAAGCTCGGCTAGTTCGCCCTATTCTTCTTCGACGACGCGACGGCTCAGGTACGTTATGGTTCTGACTATTTAACTGCCACTGTGTTTCAATATTGAGTTGCTTGTTCTTTTGTTTTATCATCTAGGAAACAATGTAAGATAGTGTAATCATTATCTTATTGATATTGTGGGTAGTTTGATCGTTTGTGAGATAAAAGATTGTAATATTGTCACATCGGCGGCGTACAGTTATATTTTTTTAATGTGGGTATGGCTCAAAATTGTCGTGGGTGATGTTGATGTATTAAATGACATTATGTATCTACCTACCTACTGTATTTATATGCACCTGTCTATTTATGTAACTAATAATTGTACGTTGTTATAAAGTGAGAATAAATGAATTACTTACTTACTTAATATAGGATATAAAAATATACTGTGAATCATACATACATACATAGACTCACTCCTGTTTCCCGGGGTAGGCAGAGACTACGGAACGCCATTTGCAACGATCTTGACATATCTCTCTTGCTTCATTCACTCCCATCAGATTCCTAATGCATGCTTTTCTGTTCAGGGTACTTCTCACCTGTCCTCTTTGTAGGATGTCTCCAATCTGGTCAGAGAACGTCCGCCTAGGTCTTCCCCTTCGTCCTGTCCCTTCCACACTTGCCTTATATGTCTGCTTGGTCTGTCTTTTGTCATCCATCCTCTCCACGTGCCCAAACCATCTTAGCATACCATTCTCGATGCTTGTCACTACATCTTCTTTTACCCCACAACACTCTCTTATCACACAATTCTTTACTCTGTCAGTCAGAGAAACACCACACATACTTCTCAGTGCTCTCATTTCTACAGCATTTATTCTACTTTCATGACTCTTCTGCCATACCCAACTATCACTACCATACATAAGAGTAGGTACTAACACCCCTCTATGCACAGCCAAACATAACATAAACGCATAAACGCCTTCCGATCTCCATTCACTCTATTACCTGCATTAACTCTTCTTTCAATATCTTTTACATTCTTACCATCTCTTGTAAACAGCGTACCTAAATATACAAACTCATTCACTTGCTCCACTCGCTGTCCATCGATCATAACATTACAAGCCGTAACGCATTCCTCCTTTTCAAAAACCATAACTTTCGTTTTACTTACATTCACTTTCATTCCTTTTCTCTGTAACGCACCATGCATGATTGTTACCATCTCCTGCAATTCCTCCGCAAAAGACGCAAGTATAACCTGATCATCAGCATAAATTAGGCATTTGACAAGTAACTCATTCATCCTTAATCCACAGTCACTATGTTTCAAATCTTGCAAACAACTGTCCATGAAGAGGTTGAACAGCCACGGCGACGCTACACATCCCTGTCTAACACCTGTTTCGATGGTAAACCAATCCGTGTACGACCCATTTATCCTCACACAAGCTCTAGAATCTTCATAAAGGGATTTCAGAGCTCGTATGAGGCTGCTGTTCACCCCATACATCGACAGTACCGACCACATTTCATTCCTCACCACTTTATCGTAAGCCTTTTACAAATCCACGAATGCGCAGTAGACCTTTCGACCTTTGGCCAAAAATTTCTCGGCTATGCATCGCAAGGAAAAGACTTGATCCGTACACCCCATACCCTTTCGGAATCACGCTTGTACATCCCATATTTTCTTGTCGGTTACTTTCATAACTCTTTCAATCAGTACCATCGCATACAGTGTGCCAACAATGCTGAGAAGGCTAATGCCTCTATAGTTTCTGCAGTCTTGTTGCGAGCCTTTTCCTTTATAAAGAGGCACAACTACTGCTGTGACCCAGTCCTCAGGTACTCGGCCGGTGCTCCAGCACAAGTTAAATAAACGCTGCAGCTTACTAACTATGATGCCTTGTCCAGCCTTCAGCATTTCGACTGTAATCCTATCATACCCTGCAGCTTTACTTAATTTCATACTGGCTAGTACCTTCAAAATCTCATCCACGCCAATATCGCTTTCATCATTGCTATTATTACCATTCATTTCACCTGTTGATGTCTGTGACGTCGTTCTTTCAAATAATCCTTCAAAATATTCTTTCCATCTCTTCAGCACACACGATTCACCATTCTTGTCTTGAATGTAGAAATTGTATCTTTCCATTTTTGTCTCTGATTGCTGTGTATTCTGAGGATTGAGTTTTTCCTCGAACTGCACGAACGGATTTCCAGAAAAACTTAATGTTTCTCCGAAAGTCGTCAAATGTCAATTAATGCGATTCATTATAATATATCTGTGGTAAACATTTAGTAAATTGTGTTGATGCTAATTTATAATGCTTATTAAGTTATGTGTAAGACAGACCTTTCTTGTAATATCAAACTACCCACAACATTGATATTCGATATAAATTGGCTGTACCACTATTAGTAAATTATTACTTACTAGCTGCTGCCCGCGACGTCGTCTGCGTGAACACTATACAGCACCTAACTATTAAATAAATAGTAGGTATTTATTATTATTATAGATTATAACTTTAAAAAAAACATTCATTTACCCGTTTCTTCTTTATATTTCACATCTGCAGAAAGTGGAATAATAGAGGGAGACTGTCTTTTGTAAAATTGACCTTCAAAAAGGCCTGATTTTCAGCCAGATTTGAATAAATGACTTTATGGTGAATGTGCTGAATTAAGTCATAAGTTGTGACAGAAGCAGATGGAGAAAATAAGGAATACATAATAGGGTAAAATACATACTTATAGGACTTCTCGATATACAACATTAGTGGTTTGGCTCTCCGCAGCCAAAATGTAAAGAGAGTCAGGACTGGTGACGCGTAAGAAAGCGACGTACAGGACACCCGCTGCCCTCAGTGTCTGCCTCTGCGACTTTTTGGTGGTCATCGCGAAGCAAACACTCACGGGGAACTGTATGCGCTGAACAGGAACCGGAAGTTAAGAGGTATGAGAGGAATGCGTGGTATAAATACTGCCTCGCCGACGCCACAACCCGTAAGAATTTCCGCCTAAATGGTGTGTCTGTGGAGCGAGATGACTTTCAGGCGGGTCACGTTACACAACTTCGGAGGAGATAGGTTCCGAAGAAGCATAATCGGGACACTGACCTTCAGCTTGATGGTATGCGCTGGAAGTTCGCTTGCTGACAGGGAGTTAAGAAATTCCACGGGATAATGTGTGGCGTTTTCTTGCTCGACGACAGTGTTTATAGAGGTGTAGACCACTTCATTCCCCTCAATTTCCGAGAGAATGCATTCGTCAATTGCTACAGCCAGATCATTTTTGGGCGTCAAAATAGGCTGGTTCTAAGCTAGATACAACTCTACTGAGAGACTCTGGAAGCACTCTAAAGCTGATTTTCCACCAGAGTGGCGAGACGAGGCGAGGCGAGGAGACAATTGAAATTTGTATGGCAAATTTTCAATTCTCTCCCAGCGCATTTTTGGTGGAAACAGTGTGGATTGACGAGAATATGCGAGGCGTGAATTGAAATATTTGTTTGTGTAAAAATGAATCGTATTGCTTCCAACATAGAGTATAAATTAACCAGTACCAGTATATCTTTATCTAATGAAGCCTATGGGTGGCGCGGCGGTCACGCGCGTGCTCGCACGAGCTCGCGCGAGCTCGCGATGGCTATTTTTAGTGGAAAAGGGTCAGTGCGATTTCAATTCTCTTCTCGCCTAGTCTCGTCTCGCCACTCGGTGCAAAATCACCTTAAAGGTGATTTTCCACCAGAGTGGTGGAAACGACACTCAAACATCACTGTACCTATGACGAACTCAAACATCACTGTATCTAATGAAGCCTATGGGTGGCGCGGCGGTCACGCGCGAGCTCGTACGAGCTCGCGCGAGCTCGCGATGGCTGTTTTTAGTGGAAAAGGGTCAGTGCGATTTCAATTCTCTCCTCGCCTCGCCTCGTCTCGCCCCTCTGGTGGAAAATCACCTTAACTCTCGTCCAACTCTCTCCTGTGACTTCGTTAAGACTTAGAAAGACATCTTAGAATTGTTGAGCACGTGCATTGACGCCAAGCTGAGCTCTCATATTAATGGTCAAGCGCAGCATACGAATTCGTAACCACAACAAAGATAATTTCAACGAAGCACTCACCTTGTCCGTGTGGTGACGGATTAAGAATACGGAATGTCACCACCCCATATCATCCCATGGGTGTCGTAAGAGCCGACAGAGGGAGCATATTATGCAGAGAACAGCACTGTAAGAGAAGGAAAACTTGGTACAAACCCTATACCAACCCGTTTGGCCAGCGTGGTATAGTAGGCCGATTCCTCCTTTCAAAGGAGAGGCCTAGCCCAGCAGTGGACTGTTAAAGGCTGATGATGATGATGATGATGACTCACCTCGTCAGCCCTCCATCCCCGCGTCACCACGGAAAGCATTTGTCGGGAATCGTCACTGAACAGAACTGTGACCACCCATTAAATGCTCGTTCCTGCGGATGTCCTGTAGGGTTCTGTCCATGGCCTCAACTGCCTTCCTATTGACCATCGTACGCTCATCCCATACGATCAGAGAGCAATCCTTAAGCACGTGTCCCTTATCACTGTTACGTGACACACCACAAACGGATGTTACGGCGCTCTCTAAATCGATGGGAATGGTATGTGCTGTCTTGCCACCCGGAAGCAGTGTAGCAGCGATTGCCGGCGACGCTACAGCAATGACAATTTTGCCTTGTCTTCTGATCTTTGCAAGTATGTCCGTAGTAACAAATGCTTTTCCTGTTCCACCAGGAGCAGCCAAGAAAAACATTTTAGCCTGGCTTTGCCCAACGCTTTCAAGGACGGTGTCATAAAATTCGTAAGGTGGTCATTTCAAATTGTCTCAGCATTATACTCCCAATTTTCACGATCTTGATGCGGTGATGATTGGGAAGCTGGTAACAAATATTTGACCAGTGGATTGCTGCCGATAGAAATGACCACGTCTTGAAGTGAACTGAGACAGGTGTTCAGCACGCGGTCATCAGTTACTTCGACTTCGTCTCCAGTAACACGCCTCTAAGTTCGTAGAAAATCATCAGACAGATGATAACGATACTTCTCCCAGAAAGTTACCGGGTTCGCGACTCCATAAAACACCAAGATGACGTCAAACAGATGACGCATGCGGCTGGGACTGTCACTGACGCTCGCCTCCGCGAGGGTGTCATCCCAGTCACAGAATAAAGAATAGTACTAACGTACAGAAAATTCACTTGTCAAACCAATTTATTGAATTTGCGACTCTTGCTACTAAGCAACAAAGTGCAATTCAACTCGCATAAGCACTCAGTGCCTAATGCGATATTAACCTAACCGTTCCCTTTCTTTTCTAACACATAACGCTGTCACTGTCTGGCGCGGAGTGGCGCGCTAGGGTTGTTGACTTGCCGCTGCAACTATATTAGTCGCTTGACACTGCGCCGAGTGTTGTGGGTTCGATCCCCACACGAGGCAACACTTTGTGTGATTCATAAATTGTTGTCTCGAGTCTGGGTGTTCATTGTGTGTTCATGTTTGTAAAGTCCCTCGCGACACAGGATTTAGTCCTAGTGCGGGCGTTGTCTTTTCTAAAAAAAAAATAAAAAAATGTTTTTTTTTATTATTTATTTGAATTGGGGTTTTTATCCATGTGGATACGCCAACCCCATCATGCCTTGTACAAAAACAACATTAGGACTTACAACTAAAATATTATAAATACTTGAAATTAAATATAGTTAATGAGCTGACACAATCTTTTTGCTAGGGTTGATTTTGGTTGTGCTAAAATTGTTTGCATTAACCCTGCCTCTAATAAATTCAACTGGAACTCTTTTGTTAAAATTTCTCTCTCGTTCCGGATCCTACCACATTCCATCAGCAAATGCTGTACATCTTCAATGACATTGCACGAGCTGCAGTTAGGTGAATTTGCTTTTTGCATTGAAAATGCAAACTTTGCCGATGGAAAGTGGCCGGATCGTAGCCTTAAGGCTAACTTGACAAAGCTTCTACGAAACAAGTGTTATTTGCACAGAATATAAATAAATATGCATAAAACCGTACAAGAATGCGTTCGGTATTTTTTGACTTTATTGCGTTCATACGGAGAAACAGGACGAACAGGAAGTAATTTTTATGAAACGGGTCAACATCGCGTAATTATTTGAAAATAAAGGGTAAAATACATTATATTTGTCTCAACGTGACGTGGTCACGAGATGACGGAATATTATCTTAATACTAGCTGACCCAGCGAACGCCGTATCGCCTTTTTAAGAATTTTTATTTAATTCCTTTTTCGAAGCCCCTTTTCCAAAGTTACCATTGACTTAGCGCTTAATCTCTTATCATTTCAGAGTATATAAATGATGAACAAACAAACAAAGATTTTTATATAATATTGAATTCCCCATTCGTTAAAATATCGGAGACGATACCCATATCGACTTTAAAAAAAAAACCCGTCCGCCATCTTTGATTTCCTATCCGCCATCTTTGATCACGAAATAGATGTTGTATTTGGATTCACCATCCCTTAAATCATCAGAGACGATACCCATATTGATTTTTTAAATTTTTCCCAACCGCCATCTTTGATTTCCCATCCGCCATCTTGAATCACGAAATAGATGTTGTATTTGGATTCCCCATCCCTTTTAACATCGCAGACGATACTAATATTGAGTTTTTTTTAATGTTCCCATCCGCTATCTTTGATTTCCCATCCGCCATCTTTGATCACGAAATAGCTGTTGTATTTCGATTCCCCACCCCCTAAAATATCGAAGGCGATACTCATATTGATTTTTAAATTTTCTCATCCGCCATCTTTGATTTCCCGTCCGCCATCTTGGATTACTAAATAAATTTCATATTATTAATCAGCGTCCCGAAAATCTCGAAAACGATACCCATATAGATTGTATCCTATTCGTTTAGCCTATTTTTGCCTTTGACCTAACCCTCCCCCTTCTCGTTTGACCGTTTTATTATTTTTGTCTGGCCCCTAAAAGTTGTGGCGTAATTTTATATAGCCTTTCGGAATAATTGGGCTATCATAGGCAATAACAATTTTTCAAATCCGACTGCTAGTTCCTGAGATTAGCTGACATTATTTTTTAGCCTTTTGCCCAGCCCAAGGGGTCGAAGCGTTATGTTATATAGCCTATAGCCTTCCGAATAACTGGGCTATCGTATACAAAAAGAATTCTTCAGATCCGACGGGTAGTTTCTGAGATTAGCACGTTCAAACAAACAAACAAACAAACTCATCCGCTTTATTATATTAGTATAGATAGATGTAAAAGTAAAATATGGTTATTGTGGGTTATCCTTGGAAGATAAACACATACTATCGCGGACTTTTTTGTAGATCTATTAAAGAGGTACAATCCCACCATACATTGTTTTGTTATAACTCAAAAGGTTTTGGCAGCTTTTTCGAGGAAGGCTCTCGATCGTCTTATTTTTTTCCGGCGCGTTGAACTAATATCGTCGTAATAACGTCAGTTTGCACAAAACCTAAACTTATTATACACTAAAAGCTTCCTCAGGGATCACTCTCGATGTTGTTGAAAACTGTATAAAAATTTGTCCAGTACTTTTCGAGTTTTGAGCGAACAGACAGATAGACAGACGCGGCGGGGGACTTTGTTTTATAATATGTAGAGATGAATAGAGAGATATGCTACTGAAGCTGACAAAACATGACATCATCATCATCCGCCTAGCGTTACCCCAGTTTCAATCTGGGGTCCGCTTACTAGTCTAACCGGATTTGGCTGAATATTAGCTTTTCCATAGAGCGACTGCCTGTCTGACCTCCGCAACCAGAAGGGATAGCGATATTCTATGGTCTAGACTAGTGTCAGTTTATTTAGAAGGTACTGACGCCCTATAACGACTATCAAAGATCTTCATGACAACCGGGACCGACGGCTTAACGTGCTCTCCGAGCCACGGGCCAAGCGATAATTGACAATTTAATACGCACATAACTCCGAAAAGTCATTGGTGCGCGCCGTGGATTCGAACCCGATACTCTCGGCATGGCGGTCTGTTGGTATCACCACTAGGCTATCTCTGCCTTTTTTTACAAAAAAGAAAAACATGACATAAAGACAAAATAATTTATTAACTTGATTTCAAAGTGACGCTTATCAGAGGAGAATGGGCGTTTTTATATGAACTGCATTTCCTTGTAACAAGTTGTGACTGGTTTAAACGTGTACAATTAGGCGTTTTTATGAATAATTATGCGAGATTTTGTTGAAATTCCGTGCAAATCAAAAATTATTGACCTTCAAATGAAAAAAGGAATTTCACCAAATAAAGATTCGATCATCACTTTTATACAATTTGCGCTACGTATACACATAATTATTGAATTCTTAATAGTTATACAGTAATCAAGGCCAGTTAAAGTTACTTTTAGACATTTTTTAATTACTTGTTTATAGACTCCACATTTACAATTACCTCCTATGAAAATGCGGACGACAGTATTATCATTAATGAATAGCATCGTTGATTGTTAACTAACACTAGCTAGCTCTTGTTCACTTTGATCTTGTAATATAATTTAAACTAAATTAAAGTACATCAATATAGATATACACAGTCAAATATTTCTAGCCAAAAAATCCTTACTAAGCCACTTCACGTCTCTGTCAACACAATGCTTTCGTTCCACACTTGATTCACCAAATCTTTATTATCAGCAATATAGCTACACTTGGCTTCTTTACACTCCATAAAGTATTTACCACTTACACCTACAACTTCTTCTGATACAGCCAGATGTATCGACGTCTGCGCACCCTCCCTCGGCGTTTTAAACTTCATCACATACAGTATAAACAGAAACCACTTCCAGAGAAATGGATAAAGTTTTCTGAATAAATCAGTTTTGATGACACCAGGATGCAATGCGTTCACTGTGACATTGCTAGGCAGCCTTTCTGCTAAAGCCTTCATCCATAGAACATCACAAAGTTTGCTGTTACAATATTTCAGAAACTGGTTCTTGGTATGCATCCCCTTTAGCTGGTCAGGAGTTATTCGACCTATATGATGCAGCAAAGAAGATACTATGATTATTCTGCCTGCATCTGAAGTCTTTATTTTATCTAAAAGTAAGTTTGTAAGCAGGAAGGGACCCAAGTAGTTGATTTGCATCACCATGTCTATTCCGTCTTCACTTGCCTTGTGCTTTAGGAATCCACAACCGGCATTGTTGACCAAGATGTCCAGATTTTGGTAGGAATCGTTGAACTCTTTAGCGAACTTCCGAATACTGCTGAATTGAGCTAAATTCAAATGCCTGTATTCCACGTTTTTGTTGCCTGTTTCCTTGATGATGTTGTTGACAGCTTCTGTTGCTTTGTTCTCATTCCGACAGGCGATGATGACTGCTGCACCTCTTGAAGCTAGATCCCGAGCAGTTTCCAGTCCGATGCCTTGACTTCCACCTGTCACTATCGCGACTTTCTTATCCAGTCTAGCTTTTGACTTACACTCAGCCTTGACCGGTTCTAACTTGAGTTTGATATATCCAAAACCGGCTAACAATACGGCGTTCACCGATAGACCGAATAATATCGATGTTTTGAGCACAGAGTATACAATTGCGTGCACCATGTTTATGTACGGAAGTGCTTGATATTGTTGATCAGAGAGTAATATCAGACAGGTACATAATATTTGCCTTTTATAGTGCATATGACGTTCACGTTACTGGCCTTAATAAGGATTTCGAGTGAAAGGCTATACCAATATTATAAAGAGGTGACATTTGTATGTATGTTTATAGGGGGTTATCTCTGAAACTACTAAAGCGATTTTGGAAATCATTTTGAAAATCACTTATATTAAATAGTTGCATTACTCTTGAGTGTTACAAGCTGTAATTTATTTTCAGGCTATATTATTTTTTATTAAGCAAGTTATATAATTTCTCCTTTTGATATATAATTATTTGTATGCTGCCTAAACTATTGCTTTATAAGGCCGGCGTAAATTTGGCGAAGCGCTTTGAAGAGCATTGTTCCACTGTCAAACTATTATTGACATTTTCCTAATTGAAATAATATCCAAAATCAATTAACAACTGTCCTTCACTTGCCGTATTTCACAACACGCCAACCTCAATGACATACTGCGCCGTGCTTTTGCCACCGCTGGCGTTTCAGCCCAACTTGAACCTCAAGGCTTGGCACGCGACGATGGCAAAAGACCAGACGGGATGTCGTTACTGCCGTGGAAGCTGGGTAGGCCCCAACATGTGTCGATACCCTTGCGCCATCTCATCTTCCCAGCACAGCAGGTTGTGCGGGCGCTGCTTCTGATACAGCGGAGGCCTCGCAAATATGTAAATCTAATAGGAGATTATGTATTTGAGCCGTTTGGGGTCAAAACATTGGGGCCATGGGGTCCAAGTACGAGGTCACTTTTTAGAGATCTCGCAAAAAGACTCATAGATGCCTCGCGTGACCAGAGGGCTGGCACGTATTTGGCTCAAAAGATAAGTATAGCCATTCAACGAGGTAATGCTGCCAGTCTTCTGGGCACCCTTCCAATTGACTGCGATGCGGATGAGTTTCATGACGCCTTTTAAATTTTATTTTTTAAGCTTTTTAATTTTCACTTCTTGTATATATTAATTAGTTTTATTAAATTATTTTAAGTCTTAATTTATATCATTAACAACTCAAAATTTCTGAGCGGATCGAAGCGTCTTCCACCGCGCTACATACGCGCTCGCATTTTTGCGCTGCGCTTCGGTGTATGTACAGTCAAACAAGTTGGCGCTGGACCAGTTTGAAAAATCCCTTGGCTCGCTCATAGAGTCGAGGAACACTAGAAACTGGGTTTGTATACGAGTGTCAATGTGCGTGTAAAGTAGCACTGGAAGCGACGATGTCTTGCTGAGCGATTCTCGCCCTTATGGTGGTCTAGCGGATAGTTGTTCGGCTGTACGCCGGCCGCAATCAAATTGGTTTGGTTACTACTACGCACAGCCAAGAATACTAGGATTAGAAACATAAAATTTTCGAGGAGAATAGGTTAGAAATTAAGAACGTCGTATCTCATTGTGGGGAATTCTTTAAAATTGGTACACGAATCCATGGTTAAAGCAAAAAATAACCTTAAATAGTCCGTTGTTAAATCTATTTTTTTTTATGCGACACTCAAGGGTTAAAGTACGTTACATGTAAAAATTTTGGAGAAGAAAGGTCCCCCCCGTGGGATCTCCACCTTGTCGTTGTGGGGGGCTCAGTAACCGTGGGTTTGAGGTACACCCACGGTGAAGCTAAGCGGGATCCCGGGAGGGGACGCTCCACGTGGGCTTGGGTGAGGCCTGGGTAGGATGGGTCCCAAGGTGCGGGTGCGGTGCGTGGGACAGTTCTGTCTGTCCCTCGCAGTCGGGTGCGGTCGCGGGAGGAGAGGCGTGTCGGTGTTGCGTTGCCGTGCGCCCTATCCTCTGCGAACGCTGGGTATTTTGGCGGCGGAGCCCAACACCTTCTGGCCATCTGGCGGGCCAATACCCGTCGAGGGGTAGCGAGGAATGCTTCGGTGAAACCCTACCCTCCGACACATGGGTACATGAGGAGCACGGGTTGGTTTTTAGTCCGTAAGAGTCTGACAGTCCCCTTCGTCCTTCCTTCCCAGGGCGGACTCCATGAGGATTTTTCAACTCGACACCAAAAAAAAAGTTCGAAAAAAAACAAATCGAAAAAGGGCATTTTGATCTCCCGTAAGTACCTTATGTATGATTTTTTAAGTATTTGAAATTGTTGGAAGCATAGTTTGATTAATTAAAATTTCGTGCCCTCTTGGCAGAATGAGCGCGTGCCGGTGCCTCGCTTTGCGTCGTACGACATCCCGTTTCCGCGTCCCGCCGCTCGCAACACCTTGCCCGCCAGTTCGGCTCGCGGCTCGTTGACAAAACGGCCACATTTTGATTTGTTAACTACTTTGTACTGTTTGCCTAACGTCCTAGTTGGTCATTTGTGTTGTCGTGGTGATGTTGTAAACCTATGTAAATATATACATTAACGCAAATCCGTCTTGTGTCTCAATCAATCGCCCTACAAACTGGCGCTATACAGCACCTAACTATTCAATAAATACCTACGATTATACCTTTTAAAATAACATTAATTTACCCGTTTCTTCCTTATATTTCATACCTGCAGAAAGTGTAAAAACAGAGGGAGACTGTCTTTTGTAAAATTGACCTTCAAAAAGGGCGATTTTCAGCCAGATTTGAATAAATGACTTTATGGTGATTCTGCTGAATTAAGTCATAAGTTGTGACTGAAGCAGCGTCCCCATCGGTAGCAACGACTATATAACAAGGAAATTTCGCACGATGCACGGCCCGCTTCAGTGAAGAAAGCCGCAACTCAGAGGCCCTGGAAGCGTTCGTCGACCGCATTCAAATATACAAAGAATGTATGTCCCTTAGCGACGATCACGCTCTTCGCGGCTTGGCAATGCTCCTGGAAGGGGAGGCAGCAGTGTGGTATCGTGGCATCAAAGCATCAGTGACGTCATGGATGACGCGCTCCAGAAGCTTTCCGCCATGTTCGGTGCGCCATGCCCACCGCACAAAATATTTCGCGAGATTTTTGCCACCGAACAAGCCGAACATGAACGTACGGAAGTTTTCATTGGCCGCCTTCGCGCGCTAACCGTGATACTTCCATATAGTTATCAACACTATGGAAGTTAATCGATTTTACACTTTCGCGATTTGTATACATCATACAATTTTGTTTAAACGGGTCTTATTACCCTTACCCTTTCTCGACGTAAAAGCGACAGTGAGGGAAAACGGTACCTTGGGACACACCGGTTATAGAAAACCGACACACACAGATAGGTATCTCAACGCATACTCGCATCATCACCCGCGACACTTGGAATCCGTAGTAACTTCACTAGTAAACAGAGCGTATGACCTCTGTGACCCTGAACATTTGAACAGTGAGCTGTCACATGTCCAGGAGGTACTTAGGTGCAACGGATTCAACAAGAAGATACAACGTCTGAAGAGGAAGGACCGTAAACCAGAAGTAAGAAGAGTACCGGCTTACATGCCTTACATAAAGGGAGTGACGGACAAAGTTGGAACAGTACTACAGAAATACTCCATAAAGACTGTATATAGTCCGCTCTCGAAGGTAGCATACAATCTGCACACCCCGAAGGATGTCATTCCTCTACAAACACCTGGCGTCTACAAGGTCGACTATAGTTGTGGTAGTTCCTATATCGGACAGACCAAACGAACCATCGCTGAAAGGGTCAAGGAACATATCGCAGCTGTAAAAAACCGGCAAATTAACAAGTCTGCCATAGCTGAGCATTTGTTGGAGTCTGGACCAAACCACTGGATCGAATTACATCAATCAAAGGTCTTATCTACCGATCGTCACTATTACTCCAGGATAGTACGTAAAGCGGTTGAAATCAAAAAGCACAAAAATTTCAACCGGGAAGATGGACACAGACTGTCTATAACTTGGAATCCAGTAACCAACAAATGTAAACCCCGCCGCAGTAACACAGCTCACCAGTGTGTGGACGTCATAAGTGTTGTGTGTCGACGTACCGACAGTTCGGATAAAAATAAAAATATAAAACAAGTGAGGGTAGCTGCCGAAACCCGCGCTTCACAAGGACGACGCTGAGATGACATCAGTCCTGCCGCGACCAAGGCTGTTGTAAGACGGTCGAAACGTCGGTAAAACATAGTTATTTATATCTTAAATTAATTAAATATCGCGAATAAGACCCGTTTAAACAAAATTGTATGACTATGGAAGTTGATATTATTTACGGGCCACTCCACAGATGTATCAGGAAATCCGTCGAAAATCTCAATATGTTGATCGAGAAGGCCCGCAGTATTGAAGATTCTCTGTCCGAGGTAACCCAGGTGGCGAACGATGCACTTCAAGGGACACCACCGCCGCCGCAGCCAGGGTCCGCGCCACCGCAAGCGCGCGTCATCGTCAACACGCCGAGTAGGCCGGCGAGCAAACCTACGCCGCGTGTCGAGTGTGTTCGGTAGGCCGGTTTTCCTGTCAAGCTGATCGCACGCCGACGGTCCGCGCTGATGTGTCAATATGTATGAAGTACTTCTAGCGTTTTTGAGTCGCGCTGGCCGCTCAGCGCTGTCGGTCGTCAGCGCTGAGTTATTACTCCATATATATTGACATTATTGACACATCAGCGCGGATCGTCGGCGTGCGATCAGCTTGACAGGAAAACCGGCCGTAGTGCTCCGCCCTCGTCGAGTACATCGTGTGGTGCTTCGCCCTCGACGTACACAATATGGACAAAGGTAAAATAGTTTTCTGTGTTTATTGTCGTAGATTGGGTCATACGCGTGACGAGTGTAAAAAGAAAGACAGAAGTGTCAGTGCTTATCTTAATATATAACATCCTTGCGTTACTGACTGACTGACAGACACGCTACAGCCGAAACTATTGGGCGCAGGAACCTAAAATTTGGCATGTATGTTCCTTGGGGACCGTAGGGGTGCACTAAGAAGGGATTTCCCGAAATTCTCACGGGATCGGCCAAAACGGGTAAATTAAAAAAAAAAATGCAGACGTAGCTGCTGGTGTCCTCTAGTGAGTCTATAAAGTATTATGGGTGCGGCGCTATCGGTGTTATCAGAGCAAATTGTGCTAAATGTTCTAATCCGTGTATGTCTATCTCAAAGGAATAATTTTCGATGTGTGAAATAAAGCCTAATGTCAATAATTGTAATAATTGTCACACTAGACTAAATGTTTGTAATTGTCCTTCGGTTAATAAAGTTTATGTATGTAATATTAATCGTAATAACGAAAAACATATATGTTTCGACAGAAACGCGTTACGCAGTAATGTTTGTAATGTGTCCGCTTCTAAAGTACGGACGGCGACCAGGAATAATTTCGTACATTGACCTTTTAGCCTACTGACAGTGGTAACAAACATGTTTTATTAAGTATGTATATTTACATAAAATGTTTATACGTGACAAAATCTGATCAAAATTGATTACTACTATGAATCTTCCTAATACAGTTAACACTAATGCACTTATTTTTTTGTACTTGGCATTGGCAGAGATATGAAATACCTAGTTTATTTTCTGAATTTAATTGTCCCAACACACGGTTTAACTCTGTACATTTCCATTCATATCGAGATAACAGTTATACCTACCTATGTACCTAAACTAATTATTTGTGAGTTTAACAAAGAGCTCTCAAACTATAAAAAAGATTTTTATATTTTTTATGATATTTCAAATGTTTTTACTTAGACCTAAATCTAAACAAAATATCAATAACAGCATTTAAAGTTTAACAATGAGTAAATAATATAAATAGTTTCAAGTGTAATTTTAGGTATTAGTAAAAAAAAAACAAATGTCAGAAATACGTATATTTTAATCTGTGTCAGTTTGCGATATGTCACTACTACGAGTATCTGATGACGACGTCTCACCTGTCACATTAATAATAAAAGAATCTACAGTTTTGTCGACATTATTATCAAGTCCACTTAGTTTCAGTTCTTCTTTCTTTACATGACTTATGCAATTCTGCCACTTCTCAGCAGATTTTTCAATGCCTCTTGGAGCAGTTTCTTGACATCTGCCATCTTAAAAGATGTGTTGTTTCTCGCCACGTGTCCCTTCACGTCTGCCCACACCAATTCGATAGGATTTAACTCGCAGTGGTATGGAGGTAATCTCAATACCTCTATACCAACTTCTTTCGCCATTTCATCTACTACATAACTTTGATATTATTTTTAATACAATTTACTTTTTGTAATAGTTGCACTTTGGTTTCATCAGGTTCAAAAGAAATATTTTTTGCAGACAGCCATTCTTGTATGTCAACATTTTTCCATCTTATCACTGGGGTTTTTTCTTGGCGTCTGGAATGGTAGCTCGCATTGTCCAGGACAACCACTGCGTTTGGTTCAAGTCTTGGCAGCATTTCTTTGAACCAATTTTCAAATCTGACTGCGTTCATTGATTCATGGTAATCGCCTGTACCTTAAAATAAACAAATAAATAATATTACATAATTTTGTTTTAGAAACACTACAATTACAATGGCAGACATCAATTAATGGGACCTCAACCTACCTTTACATTCAAACACCAATTCCGATTCCGGTACGAATCCTTTTTCACCACCGATGCTGTGTAAGACGATCAGCCGGTTACCTTTCGAAGTAGGATTTTTAACTCCCGTTGATAAACCCTCCAAAAATGCTTGTTTGCGTGACTTCACAGTAGTGTCCTCCCACACTTTGCCTACTGTATGTCCTGAAAAAAATTAATTGATCATCAGGTTAAATGATTAACCAACAGCTTCTGTTGAATTACGTAGGTCTTTCTATCCACAAAAGGATTAATTCGTAAAATTATATTATTGACATTCGCTCACGAATTTTAATTTCGTATTATACATCCTTAACTTCATTGTTTGTGTTGAGTTTTAAAACAGATAAAACATTTTTGTTACCGTTGGAAAAAATGTGACTAAATCGACATACAAAGCAAAAATATTATGTAATAATTCTTACCTGCATTTACCCAAGTTTCGTCCAAGTAGTAAATTGGTCGTCCTTCTTCTCGAAAAGTTTTTATATTTTTCAGATATTTAAAACGCCACAATGCAATATCATCTC
This sequence comes from Euclidia mi, assembly GCA_944739405.2. Classification (NCBI taxonomy): domain Eukaryota; kingdom Metazoa; phylum Arthropoda; class Insecta; order Lepidoptera; family Erebidae; genus Euclidia; species Euclidia mi. The sequence goes on along the minus strand of OX123186.2, from coordinate 110,090,510 downwards.
TGTCGATTAATGCGTTATTTCTCCTCCGTTTGATATATTTAAACTTTAAGTATTTTAATATTTTTTTTTAGAAATGTCGAACCCATATTTGGTAACCATTCGTATGCGTTTATAACATGTAACACTTTTTGCACCGTAGGTAACTCCCCTTTCAATTAAAAGCTGCGTACTATTCTTCTTATACACGATTTATCAAAATCATCAATCTTCTCAATTACTGTATCACGTGTTTTCGGCAGTGCAGCTGGCTTGACGGTATCAGTTTCGGTGTACACTTTCAAAATCCGATACACTGCCGACTTAGATATTCCCAATATATCAGGTGTTTTGTCTTTTTCTTTTCATTTCTTGCTTTGAAGGATATTTATCCTCGGGTGCTGTTTGTTTCACGAACTTGAATACGTTAATAATCATTAACTTCTCACTTTCACTGAAGTGTAAAATTTTTCGATTCTTCCGCGGAGAAGCAAACGCCTTGTATGGACGCGAGGCAGACGGCCCTGGTTCCATTATAGAATAACAATCAGTGGCGGCGCTAGGCGTCGGCGACGTCGGCGACCGCCGACGGCCTCGCGCCTGAGGGGGCCTCACAAAGAGTTTTACAAGTTACATACTTAATTTCATTTCGCCGATCATCCTGGCTTAGGTAGCCGACACCGAACAATTCGCGAAAAAGCTAAGCAGATGATAATGACTTGAATTATTTTCGAACACGTGCGTGACAAGATCTGTGTTGGGTGAAAATGTTTGAATTGTCATTTATTTATTCATACATCTTATTATTCTAATATATGTATAAAGCTGAAGAGTTTGTTTGTTTGGTTGAACGCGCTTATCTCAGGAACTACTGGACCGATTTCAAAAATTCTTTCAGTGTTAGATTGCCAATTTATCGAGGAAGGCTATATAACATCACGCTATGAGCCACGGGAGCTAGGCAATAGCCTTAAAAACCGTGGATGTTACCGCGGGCATCCTCTAGTTATACTATAATTTAGCTCACTTAAATTTTAACGGTTTTTTGTACCACGAAGTAAACGGGGCCTCGCCATCGATTTAAAGGGCCTCGCGAACTTGATGTCGCCGACGTCCACATGTGGTCTAGCGCCGCCACTGATAACAATCTTCACACCGAGTATAGTAACGAGATAACCAAACAATTAAACATAAACAAAAATTCAATAACAGTAGCAAATTAACAACAATTTCACTGATTTCAAATACTGAGCGATCAATCACTAATGCAAGCGCATCCCAGGATTTAATATTATGTTGTTCGTCGGTCTTCCTTGACAATATCGCGTCGATTTTTTGCTTCACTCACTCAGTAGACTAAAAATCAAGTACCTACACAAAAACAAACCTTAAAAACACAAGTAAAAGGTTTGTAATCCCTTACGATGGCGGTCGTTGCATCAGTGCGAGCGCGACAGCAATAAAATTACGCGGGTGTACGAATTTCTTCCTGCTCGGCGTCCGTACTTTAATGTAAGTGTGCCTTCGTCGTTACCTACCGGTTACGATCGGTCGATCCTTGATATCGAGATACGGGGTATCGTGGTACTGGGCTTGTCGATACGGCTGCCATGCGTAGCGTTGCTGGTTCGAGCCTATACGCGCTACTTCTTAAGTTGAAGTATTCGTTCCGTAGTAGTAGTCATCATCCTCCTAGCGTTATCCCAGATTTCAATCTGGGGTCCGCTTACTAGTCTAACCGGATTTGGCTGAATATTAGCTTTTCCACAGAGCGACTGCCTTTCTGACCTCCGCAATCCGAAGGGATAGCGATATTCCATGGTTTAGACTAGTGTCAGTTTATTTAGACGTACTGACAAAATCTAACGACTGTCAAAGATTTTCATGACAACCGGGACCGACGACTTAACGTGCTCTCCGAGGCACGGGACAAGCGATAATTAACAATTTAATACGCACATAACTCCGAAAACTCATTGGTGCGGGCCGTGGATTCGAACCCGATACCCTCTGCATGGCAGTCTGTTGGTATCTCCACTAGGCTATCACTGCCTGTAGTAGTAGTATGTTTGTCAAATTAGCTGACCGGGTAGAACGGGATATATTAGTTTTACTTACGGATGTGGATGAAGTGGTAACGGATTACATTACAGTGCCTATTACGTTCGTAATTTTTTGCGACGCAACTAATAATGACACATTTGTCGGAATAGATTTTTTACGCAGAGCGGGTATGGTTGTTAATATTTCGAATTATACGTGGTTCACAGCTGATCGGCCTCAGGTCATTCACCCCTTGCGTTCTGAGAATTCTCTTAATGTTGTGAGTAGTGCGTCAACTGATGTTTTACGTATGAATGAGGGAACAATGCAGTCAATTTCAGAAAAATAATCACTCGTTCATCTGCTTGAGGAGTATGGAGACATTTTTGCAGAAGGGGGAGAAGCTACACCGTTCGCAGATCATTGCATCGACTGCGGGGACCATCCGCCTATTTCAGTGCCACCATATCGACTGACGCCCGCCAAGAGAGCCATCATGGAAGCAGAGATCCAGAAGATGTTAAGTGAAGGTATCATCACTGAATGCGAGTCTCCATGGGCAGCACCGGCACTGCTCGTACCGAAGAAGGACGTACTTACCGGTTCTGCGTAGATTACCGCAAGTTGAACGCGGTCACCAAAAGCGACTCCTACCCGCTGCCGATGACCTACTCGCATATACTGGTAAGAGCTGTTGAGCACAATTGATTTGCGCGCTGGATACTGGCAATTGAGGGTCAGGTCTGAGAACCAGGATAAGACCGCATTCGTTACTCCGTTTGGAGTATTCAAATTCACGCGCATGCCTTTCGTTTTGCGCAACGCGCCTGCAACCTTTCGACGTTCAATTGTCAAATTTCGTTCAGCATCATATTTAAAGGTGGTGTGACCCTCCTCGGGTACATTGATGACCTGTTCGTAGTATCTGGTACCTTCTAACGTCATCTCCAGGACTTACGTGCGGTATTTAACCGCTTACGTGTCTTCAAGCCTCATGCCAAACGTGACAAGTGTGCATTTCCTCGGACACGTATCACGGCAGACGGTGTGTCACCGGAGCCCGATAAAGTTGCAGCTATATTGGAGATGAACGAACCAGCTAATGTTAAGCATCCCAAGTCATTTCTTCAAAGTTGTCCATGGTTCCGAAAATTCATGCCTAACTGCTCCCAAGTTGCCCAGCCGTTAACAATGTTAACGCGTAAGAACCAGTCGTGGCTGTGGGGTGAAGAATTAGTTAGGGCATTTAACGATCTTAAAGGGTTTCCCTCCACCACCTCATGGTCCCACCACCCGTATGGGTATATGGACCGAATCATGGGAGAGACGCGCGGTACTTGCTGTATGCTCTTTCCCGCGCACCCGTTGCAGGCTCCCTACAAATTTCGTCCCTTTGCCACTCTCCCCATTCAGGGGCGGCTCTACTATGCGAGTAGGCTAGGCGCTGTAATTACAGCTGTCGATACATTAACGGCTCCGTCGTCAGCCTGGGTCCTTTCACTCTCCTCGAGGCTTCTCCTCGTCCTGTGCCAGTTATGCGCGAAGTCTCTCAACCGCCGGAAGTTCGCTTCGGAGTTCACAAGCTCGGCGTAGAACGGAGGGCCCTCAGGACTGATAATCCCATCCATCATCTTTCGTCTAATGTCCTCATAAAGGGGGCACCGCCACAAAATGTGGTCCAAGCATTCGTCCTCTTCGCCGCAATAGCACACGCTTTCCTCACACAGCTTCATATCAAACAATCTCTTTCTAAAACATCCGTGACCAGTCAGAATTTGCGAGATTTGATAGTCCGGCTCGACCCAAGTATACTTGAGCCGAGCCGCCACGTTCGGGAAGAACCGATAGAGCTCCCTACCCTTCTCCTCACCTTCCCATCTCTGTTGCCATGCGGCAACAGCCTCCTGCGAAATTTGTCTACTTTCGGCCCTAAAGTCGTCCCTGGCTAGGTGTCGGCAATCGTCGATCCTGCCTGCCCGGCTTACCTCGAGGTCGGCTGGTAGCACTCCCGCCAATACGGGGAGAGCCGCGGTACTAACGGACCTGTAGGCCTTCGTCAGTAAAATCAGCGCAGGCCTTTGCGTCCTCAACAACACGCTCCTGACCATGAACGTGGTCGTTCGTCTCCACCAACACTCCGCGGCGTACGTCAGTATCGCGGCATAGGTGCCGCGATATAGGACCTTGAGGGCCCTATAACGCACGCCCCAGGAGGAGGCGGATATTCGCGACATCTTTCCGAATGCTGCTGCGGCACGTTCCCCTATGGACTCTGCATGTTCCCGAAAGGACATGCTCTTAAAGGATCTTAAAGGGTTATTGACCTCTTCACCGGTTCTTATCCAACCAGATTATAATGTCCCATTCGTTCTCAGGACCGATGCCAGCAACTACGCATTGGGCGCGGCTGTGCTCCAGGGGGAGAGGCTGCAAGATGAGAGACCCATCGCGTACGCCAACCGTCTACTCACCTCGGCGGAGCGAAACTACTCGACCACCGAGCGCGAGGCTTTGTTTGGGCAGTCGAGAAGTTGCGAGGATTCATTGATGGCCACCCCGTACATGTCGGCAGTGACTATCAGCCGCTGAAATGGTTACTCACGCTGAAGTCACCTTCTGGTCGTCTCGTATACGATGAGCCATGAAGCTCCAGTCCTTCGATTTGCAAATTGACTACACACCTGGGAAAGCAAACTTCGTTGCTGATGCGCTCAGTCGTCCACCGTGTGAGTTGACGCTAGTGATTCCTGTGGTGTCTGCACCATGCTTGTCGACTCGCCGCGCTGGGATGCTGCTACTCTCCGTGAAGATCAGCTCGCAGACCCAGAGGTAGCGAAGATCCTTAAAGCTCTGGAAGAAAAGGATGAATTAGAATTTACCCGATGGTCAGAGAGAGACTATCATGCATACAGAGGAGTGCTGTACCGGTATACTGAAGCAGAGAGAGAAGAACCGCAGCTCGTCGTTTCTGAAAATAGTTGAAAGCAAGACCTAATGGCTGTCATGACTCACCTACTTTGTCACGTTGGTGTCGATCGAACCCTGCATCATATAAGTCAAAGATTTTATTTCCCAGATATGTGCCGTTACGTCGCAGAGTATCTGAAGACGTACGTCGAATGCCAGCGCTATAAACCATCTAATGAGAAGCCTTCAGGACTGCCGCAAACTCCAGTCCCAGCGCAGCGCTTCAAAGTTTTAGCTGTCGACCTTCTCGGACCACTTCCCAAAGGAGCTAGAGGAGAAAGATGGGTGCTGATAGTGGAAGACACACCCAGCAAGTGGGTTGAGCTGTTTGCGCTCTTGGAAGCCACAGCTGAGGCATGTGCTAAGGTGAATACCTTACTTTTTCAATGAATATTGAAGAAGTTTTCTTACGCTTTGGTGTTACACGGCGTCTCATATCCGATAACGGTGTACAGTTCGTCGCCGACGTCATGCAACATGCGATGTTCACGCTGGGTGTGAAGCAGAATCTTGTTCCTCTCTAACATCCGCAGCCCAATCCCGTTGAGCGAAAGAATCACGATCTCAAGACGCAGTTGGCCATCCTGGTCAAGGTACATCACCATGATTAGTCGGAGGTTCTTCCTTTCATACGCTTCGCGTTAAACACATCGCTCACCAAGGCAACTCAACAGACACCGGCATTTCTAACATTTGCTTGAGAACTTCGTTCGCCTATTGCAGTACAGAGCGATCTTCATACTGTGATATAGGCTGAAAATTATGTTCCGCAGATAGCGCCGTACCTGCTGAAGCTAGCAGACACGCTAAGTGAGAGTAAGGAGTGCATCGAAATCGTCAACAGGATATTCGCAAGGTTGCGAGAGTTATGACTCGGAAAGCTGAAGAGCTTGTTGTTGGAGATCTCGTCGTTTTAAAGTCGCACGTCCTTAGTAATGCTGCTAATGGCTGCTACACACAGTGCCGGCGGCATGAGCCACCGGCTTTTGTCGCGCGGCTCATGCCACCGGCTTTTGGCGGGCGTCGGTGCCGCCGGCATCGGCCACAGAAAGCCGCCGGGCACCATTGCAGTTGTATAGAACGTAGAGTTGCCAACTTTCTTTGCCAAATTTTTCAAACTTTAAAATGTTTCATAGCTTTTTTGACAATAAAAATTAAAAAATAAACAATTAGTTCTATTTCTTTCTTCTTGCCACTTTGGATTCATCACTGAACTCTTTAATTCTGAACTTCTGAAGTGACGAGGACGGAGACGGAGATATGATTTTAAGTATAAATTGCCTTCGTGGTCCAGTGGATAGTGTATGCGACTGCTGATCGGAGATCCCGGGTTCGATTCCCGGTTTGGGCAAAAGTGTTACTGAGGTTTTCCGAATTCTCAGTAGCAGCACGGAGTCTGGTGTTGTGCCCGGTAACGGCGATAGGCTCGCCCCCTATTATGTAGGACCTAAAAATTCATGACGAAATGTGGGTGTAATATTACACCTCTGCCTACCCCTTCGGGGATACAGGCGTGAGTCTATACTATGACCAATTGCCTTTTTCTGTAAAAATAATTTACCATCAGTGATGAATTTCTTTTAGATCTCTCTGAGCCTTAATCGTTCCAATCATCCATTTAACTTAGGTGTAACGTTATATAGATAAGTATTCATAATTAGTGTTTGGTTTTACCCATCACAGTAAGGGTTGGAAGTAAAGTATTTTCATATACTTTATTTGTATACAAAAGTATAATTGCCAATGATAAAGTAGGATACGTTATTATAAAGTATGGCTGACAACCCTAATAGAACGACCACACTCAAGTAGCTAGTTGCAACCCGCGGCCGGCCGGCGGCCTACCCGGCGCGGCCATGCCGGCGGCTCATTCGTGCGGCCAGGCCGGCGGCTTTGTGTGCCGCCGGGCGCACGCGGCTCGGCCGGCGGCATGGCCGCCGGCACTGTATGTAGCAGTTTTAAGGGAGTTAGTGGGAAACTCACGCCTAAAAGAGATGGGCCATATGTCGTACAGGAGAAGCTCAGTCCAACCACTTACCTCTTAGCGTTTCCAGGTTTACCTCATCAGGTCGTCGGAAAGTACCACATCACAGATTTACGGAGTATCATTCTAGATGGTGAATGCCCTGAGGTTCCGCAGCCGGTTGCACCCAAAAGACCTCGCGGTAGGCCGCGAAAATCAAACGTATAGGTAGTGTTTGACCAAAGGTGAGGACACTTATTTGATATAGTTGATTGAATCAGGCGTTACTTGGCGGAACTCCATTGTAACCTAACCAACTAAGTCGTTGCCCATCGCTCCTGAGGATGCCTCGTGCAGAGGCGAAACACGTGTCGAAGAATAGTCGGCGCATACAGCGGGATACTACAAGTCAGGTATCTTCCTGGAATCCATACCATTCCTATATCCCTTATACTTTTAGAGGAGTTCGGTATTGTCAACTTTTTTCTATTGCAATAGTTGGGGTGGTCAATCCGAGGGTGCGTGGTGGGTTCCTCTTTCCTTCCATTAGACACTTATTTGGTCAAAAGGGGGAGTATGTAGGAAGCATAGTTTGATTAATTGAAACCTCGTGCCCTCTTGGCAGAATGAGCGCGTGCCGGTGCCTCGCTTTGCGATGGTACGACATCCCGTTTCCGCGTCCCGCCGCTCGCGACGCCTTGCCCGCCAGTTCGGCTCGCGGCTCACATTAACACACGCATATATATTGTATACAATTAAAATTATGTATATAGTGTTATGAATGTTGTTATATTATAGCTGATTTAAATAATAGGAATAAAACTGGCCCTAAAATTTATCCCTGTGGTATACCTCTGCTGGTATTTATAAGTTTTTATTTATGAACTTTTTTGTAATTATATTCATTTACGTTTGCGAGTTCGACATACATTTGCCAATTTTGGAAATACAATTTATACAACTCCTGATCGTTTGTTGTGATCTATTTTAACCATTAGCACCGCATGGTCTACCATATCAAATGCAGAGTTAAGGTCTTGAAATACACCTGATACTCTCATTATATTGTTGAATTTGTTAATAACATCTCCAAGTAATGCACATATTAATAGTTGATTTTATAATTGAATTGTTTTATGAATGGACTGTTCTATGGCACATATTTCCACCACCTCCTCATGGTTTGCCACAGTTTGCCTGAAATACATATACGATTGGAAATATTATAATTTTATTAATTTATATATAGGTAGCATGTCCGATGTCAACTCCTTTCTGATACACAAATTATCTCAAATTTAAAACTTTATTTTGATTTAAATGCGAAAAGGGCAAAATCTTAGGACTTTCTAAAATCTTTTCAAAATCTGGTAAATTGGCCCGTAGATTTTTTGAATCTGTTTTACCTTGTCTCTCGTGATTTCCCTGCATATTTTTTTTCTTCTCTACTAAACTTCAAGCTACCAAACCATCCTCACCTCCCATTGTGATTCTATGAATATCTAAAATATGATAAAGAAAATATGAGAACCTACTATCATCTTCTATCGACTCTTACAAGGTTCATAACATAAAATCGCTTCGTTGCAACTTTAAAGAAGGGCAAGCAAACACGCAAATACACTTTTTCATTTGTATGATCGATTCGGAGTTCCATGATCTCGTACAAAGTCAAGAGACAAAGTCAAAAACTTCATTTGTAAACACAGGTAGAGAGATGTTATTTAAAAATATACCTACTGGTTCACCTTGTTTCGCGTAAAAAAATTACCAATATACACGCAGAAAAAAGGCTAAATAAAGATAATTATTTATTAGTTGGATTACTGCGCTCAGGCGAAGCCTTTCCCTTCTCATAGTCAAGCATATATTAAACTAGAGGACGCCAGCAGCTACACCTGCATTTGTTTTTAATTTACCCGTTTTGACGGATCCCGTGGGAATTTCGGGAAATCCCTTCTTAGTGCACCCCTACGGTCCCCAAGGAACATACATGCCAAATTTCAGCTTCCTGCGTCCAACAGTTTCGGCTGTAGCGTGTCCGTCAGTCAGTCAGTAACGCAAGGATTTTATATACTAAGAAGATAGTCATATAGTTTCGTAGCTTAGCATTAAAATCCTAGCAACGTAGCTGCAAACCATATTTTTAGTGGAACATCTCCCTAAGATCGGCTTTCCTATAAGCAATCGGTGCGGCTGCAAAAAATGATTTATTAGCAAAATAGTACGCAATTAAGACGTAAAGACGCGTCACTGATGACGTCAAGCTAATTTTTTTTATACCGAGGTCCTATACCCCAATTACCGAGATTCGACGAAGGTATGACAAGAAATTTGTACGTCACATGCGTGTTTTCGTGAAACGTGACATACTGTTTACGTATAGTGGTACTTTTAAGAGTCGGCCTTTGGTCACGTGTTGCAAAACAAAAAAAACGAGTAATGTGCATTAAGGTTCGGCGCTCACATACCAAAGCGCAGCGGAGAGTATATTTCTGTGTCAAACTATAACTGCATGTGAAATTTGAATTGTAAATTATCGCTTGCCTCGTGCCTCGCAGAGCACGTTAAGCCGTCGGTCCCGGATGTTGTGAAGACAAGATCTTCACACAGTCGGTATAGGGAGTCGGTACCTCTGAATGAACTGACACTAGTCTAAACCATGGAATATAACTATCCCTTTGGGTTGTGGAGGTCAGACAGGTAATCGCTCTGTGAATAATAATAATAATATTCTATCACATACACACATCACCATCTAGTCTCAAACTAAGCAGAGCTTGTACTATGGGTACTAGACAATGGATAAACATACATATATACTTTTTTTTTGTAAATACATACATATTATACATAGAAACACCCAGACCAAGACAAACATCCATGTTCATGCACACAAATGTTTGACTTGAGCGGGAATCGAGCCCGCGACCTTCGGCGTAGCAGTCGCTTACACTCCCGCTGCGCCAACTGGTCGTCGAAAAAGCTAATATTCAGTCATCCAGTTAGATTGAAAAGAAGACCTCGGGTTCCAAATGGGATAACGACAGGCGGATGATTATGGACATAATTTAAAATGAGAACAATGTCGATATTAGTTTGATAAGGAAAAATGAACTAAGCTGCGCTTCGGTCTATGAGCGCTGGCCCTAAGAGGCTGTGTAGCATTGAAACTAACGAGTTTTCAGTGTTGTTATTAAATATTTGAGTTTATATTTTTTTCTGAACAAAAGAGCCATTCCGTTGAGTTTACGCTAAAGCAAGCTAAACACGAGTCGTGAGGCTCCACCACTACGTGACGTCGATTGACACCTTGGTGATTTAGCTACGAGGCTGTATTGTCTATCCTATCTCTCTTTTTTATATGAGATGTCAGAAGGCGAGAGACTAAAGAGTAGCAGGTGGCTTGGGATATGAGGGCAAGCTTTACACTTTTCCACTTTCCCTTAGGGTTGAAAACGCCTGAAATGCCTCTTTGCCAGATTTTACTAATGCAAAAATGTCTAAGTACTACGTCCACCATCAAGGGGGTCAATACCCATTTAGTGACGCAATTTGTGACAGATCGATAGCATTGCACTGTTATAGATCGGTTCACGAAAGTTGACCACAAATGGTGGCCATCGCGCATATTTATTTATTTATTTATTTATTCAGGTAATTACAACAGATAACAATCAGGAAAAGACACATCGTAACATTACAACAATTTTTGTACAGGGGGCCAATTCTGCTATTTTTATATGACATTGATATTATATTTTGAATGGATTTAAAAGCGGTATTCTGATAACCTAATGTCATTATCGTATAATTTAAAATAAACAGTTCGTCGTTGACACATACGATCTCGTTACAATTTCATTCAAATATCATATAATTTAGAAGAATACGCTTTTTGTGACGTAAGTATGACACTGACATGATATCGCGACTATATTTATTTAGCGGAATTGGGCCCCAGATTGATAGCCTAACGTAATCACACAACATGATACATCATAAGACTGTTAACAGTTATTAAATTATTATCATTCTGAAAAAAAGAAGCACTGAAAGTTGCAACTAAAATACATAAACAATAAACAAACGGAATACATATAAAACTCGAGTACAAACATGCAAACGAAAAAGAAGTTACTTAAATAAAATTAAAATTAAAACAAAATTAAAATTAAAACAAAATTAAAACAAAATTATAAAGATAAGGCCATAACATTCCGCTTATACACTGTGGCTCGTGAATCAAAAATATCGATATTAGTGTTGTTCGCAGAGATTTCATTATAGAGGTGATACATTCTGATAATTGGATTATAATATGAAGTATTATTTTTGAACACATTGAGAGAAAATGTTTTAATGTGGGCAAGCAAAGTGGAAGAGTTTAGAGTGCCATGTAGAATTTTATGAAGGCTAATTAAATCCTGTTGTTTGCGACGCACGTGAAGGGATGTCATTTTATATCTACCGAGGCGATCCGAGTACGACTTAAGAATTCTGGCAAGGCCGCGCCGATAGGAAAGCCATTTGACGCACTTTCGTTGCACACCTTCAATCCGATCAGAGTGTAGTGCATAACAGGGATACCATGCAACTGAACAATACTCAAGCACGCTCCTAACAAGACTGTTGTATAGCAGAATAAAGCTATGTGGTTTTTTGAACCCTTTAGTAGACCTTGCAGCCCGGGCATTAAAACTTCTTGGTTTCGTAGCAAGGGCTACGAAACCAAGAAGTTTTAATGCCCGGGCTGTGATGGCAGTGTAATGATCACGAAAAGTTAGTTGATCATCAAACAATATGCCGAGATCCTTAGCTACGTATTTACGTTCTAATTTGTAATTTTCGAGTTTATAGTCATATGTTATCTTAGTACGTTTCTTGGTGAAAGAGATTACGAAACATTTCTTGACATTTAGATACATATGATTCAAATTACACCAACTTGATATAGCGTTTAAATCTCGCTGGAGAGACTCGCAGTCGGTAACACTTTGTACGGATGAGAATAATTTTAGGTCATCGGCGTACAGTAGACAGGGGCACTTAAGTATTTTTATAAGGTCATTGATGGCAATTATGAAGAATAACGTTCCTAAATGAGATCCCTGAGGAATACCAGAACTGATGAGCGTGGGTTGTGATAGGTAACCCCTAACAGTGACGAGCTGACTTCTATGTTCTAAGTATGACTGGATCCAACGAAACAGGTCACCGTGTATGCCATAGGACTGCAGCTTTGATAACAGTATGTTATGATTCACTTTATCGAACGCTTTACGAAAATCTGTATATATTGAATCCACTTGTCCAGATTTGGCAAAGACTGAGCAGAGATAATTTTTGTACTCAAGTAGGTTAGAGAGTGTTGATTTGCCGCTAACGAAACCGTGTTGATTTTCAGATAGGTAGGGTTTAAAGTGACAGTAGATATGCTGGTATATAAGGGCTTCGAAAAGTTTAGCCATAGAAGAGAGGATACTAATAGGCCTATAATTAGTACAGTCTGACTTATCGCACGTTTAGAATTATAGAGATCTAATCCAAAATTTTGTGAATTTGAGTTAGAATCATAATATGGCTTTCGATGGCCGTCTTCATCGACTTATTATTAAAACAGAGACCTATTGAGGCGTGAAAGGGACAAAAATGTACTTGAGTCTCTTTTACTCCGTCCTCTTCCCCCGCCTGCGCTCAGTCAAAGAGAGACAGAAGCAGTAATGCGCCTCGAGTGTGGTGAGCAGGTTGCTGCGTGTTCGGTAACGTGGAGACCTAATCCAAATTAGGCCTATACAATATCGAAAAATAAGGTAAGTACATGTTGCAATTTAAATAAACTAAGGACCCATTTTTGGTTGAGTCTACCTGTTACAAAATGGTTTATGTTTAACTGTGACTTATCGATTATTCAGACACTTTTTTAGTGAAAATAATTATAACCTAAAGACGCAATCGTGATTTTGTCCATATTATTATAAAATTAAGGTCAGTAGAAACTTACTCATGATTGTGTCGGTAATGTTTTAAAAACCATTATATTAAAACTGACTAATTTAGACATACACCTGTCTAGATTTAAATATCTTTTTTTATGACTGTCATCATTAAATTAATCTTGACATAACTATGTTTTTTTTCAGATTTATTGGGGATTCATAGTTCATAAAAATGAAGAGATGGGCAGACTACATTTTAGAAAATTAAATATTAATAATAAAAATCAGGTAAAATTATCTACTTAATGTTAAAATATTTTTTCTATCATATCCACTATTATCTAATTCAGATTTATTTCTTTCTAGGAAAATGATTTAAGTTGTCAGAATTTACAAGAAAGAACTACTGACAGTGATAGCGTTAACGTAAGTGATGATGAACTTAAAATGGAACATTTGCATTATGTATTCGTAATTGTAATTATATTATTTTAAACTTCAATGAATTATTTCAGAATATTACTGATAAAGAAAACATTGTACCGGCCAGTCCACCTCCTGATATTTTGATGGACAAAAATATTATTAGGGTAAGTTAAATACCTAATTACCATATATGCTTTCTTAATTGTATTTTAACTAGTACACAAAATATTCTCTAAATAAGTGATACGTAGACTATTTTTATTTGTCTAAGAGTAAACTTAGTTTTGTAGATAAAAATTTTTTTCCAGACAACTCCTGACTGTGAAAATAAATCATTAACACGCAGTCCCTCAATAATAGAAAATTCTCCTGATCAACCTGTCTCGGATTTTAATTCAAAGATGATTCCAAGATGTCCTACAGATAACACCAACGAAGTAAGGTCTTGTTTTATCCAGGTACAGTATATAAAGGAGATGTACCATTTGGCCATACATTATGGGCCTGGCACGGCCAAACACGACACCATGTGTGTTTTGAAGATAAATGACTACTCTATTAACCTGTATAATTTCTTTTTAAATAACTTTTGGTGGAAATAAGATACGAGATATTTGAAATGGAAATTACTCCGCAACTAAATATACCTCAAAATTGAATTTTAACATAAATATAATTCCTAGATGTAAATAAAGGTATGTCTTTGCGTCTTAAAGAACAAAAACTACATAAAGAGTGGCCAATACTAATGAATAATCACCTGTCACACTAGGGAACCTCGTACTATGTATACTCGTCCAAAAAAGCTAACCACAATCACAAACACCGCTGCATATTCTTAGCATGGGTAGAAGGTACTGATCATTATTATTGAATTTATATTCAATTACATTACATTAAAACCGTACGAAAAGACGAATAAATCAGAGCAAAATATTTACGATACACAGTAGCAACACGAATGACATAACAGATAAAAAAAGTGTTGCAAATGGTTTGAAAAAATATTTCTACTATCGATTAAAAAACAAAACGATTTTTACCGATTAATAATTATGTAACGTATAATAAATTATATATTTCTTGATTCTTTTTACAAATATACATATAAAGTAAATAAAATATATTGTTTTCTAATATAAAAAATATTATTTCCTTAAAACAATTTCTGCCTACCATACTTTATTTTATTTTTAATGCTGGCAACATAAGACATTCATCCGCTATTACCATAGCCTATTCAAAATAATTAATCTTTAAAAACTAAATTCTTTCACCGATACTCTATCAAGAAACGAAAACGATGTAAAAATTTTAAAAATTATATGTTTAATTTCAACGATTCACAACTTTCTGGCCGCTACAGGCCGTATTTGGTATTTCTCCTTTACAAACCTTTAATAACTAAGTTACTTTTATTTCAGGCACAAACTATAGAAGAGACTGACAATTTGTATCACGGATTAGAACCATCAAATCAGATGGATCAATCGAAAAATTCCCTATCGTCATCAAGTTTAAGTAGTTCTTCTTCGACAAGATCTTCATCAACATCGTCTTCCAGTTCCAGCAGCTCCTCTTCTAAAAGTAAGGTAAATGCCCATTTTATTATTGATGGGCCTTCAACATCTTATTTAATAGTTACAAGCAGAACGCAAGGTACATATTTTCAATCTCCTATAAATTCAGAAGAAAGTGATGTTGATTTGAGCGACTCAGATCCAACGTATACTGCAGAAAGATCACGGTCAAATCTCAGAAAGACTCGTTCATTATCCAGCTCCAGCAACAGTTCTTCACTATCATCCAACAGTATTGCCAATACTCCAGCATCTAGTGATACTAGCCCGAAACCGAAAATCCAGGAAACGTACGCGTGATCCATTGAGATGGGAGCAAAATGTATGATGCTTGTGAATGTAGGCTTAAATGTTCCGAAAACATAAATGAGTCCGAACGGGGAATATTGTTTGATACATATCGGGCTTTAAAGAATATAGAATAACAGCAATCTTATATCAGATCTTGTATGATGGAGATAATGCCAAAGTATAAATATACGAATGCTGCTAAACCCAGATTACCAAACAATCCTTTCTATTTCACAGTCAATAACAACAAAATTCGTGTATGTAAGACCTTCTTTATTAACACACTTGGTATATGGGACCGACAAATCAGAACAGTTAAAAAGAAAACTGATCCACAAGGCTTCGTGGGTAATGACATTAGGGGTAGACACCTATCAAGGAAACCTACAGATCCATTGCTCATTGAGAGCATAAAAGAACACATAAATTCGATTCCGCGAATCCCGTCACATTATTTGAGGGCCACGACTTCCAGAAAAGCGAGAAGTTTACAACGGACCTCTGGAAAGATTTCAATGCGAGTCAAAAATAAGAAGGAAAACCCACTTCTGATTATTGGCTGTATTATGATGTTTTTACTTAACAGTTTAATATAAGCTTTTTTAAACCAAAAAAAGATAAATGTGACTTGTGCTTGGATTATGAACTTGCCAACGCGGTTCGAAAAATAGAAATTAAAAATAAATATGACGATCACCTGAAAGAAAAGGATCTGTGTCGACAAGAAAAACGTTTAGATCGTCAGAATATTAGTTACACGTTTATTTGCGCTGTATATGATTTACAGACAATTTTGCAGTGTCCTACTGGAGAAACATCTTCGTTCTTTTACTAATCTAATCTGTTGCCTGAATTTTACAATAGTGGAAATGTTAAAGAAAACCGAGACAGATAAAAGACGTAAAAAAATGAAGAGTATTCAAATGAAAAAGGTGCGTATGGAAATGTGCATAGCTATTTCTGGGACGAAGTTCAGGTGAAAAGAGGTGCTATCGAGATAGGGTCATGCATCCTAGATTACTTACAACGTCTGAATGAGGAAAATCCAAACAAATCTCTCCACGTCACATTTTATTCCGATAATTGTTGTGGGCAGAATAAAAACAAGTTCATTGCATCATTATACTCGTATGCTGTAACTGTTTTTGAGAATATTTACTCAATTACACATAAGTATTTAATTAAAGGGCATACACAAAATGAAGGGGACAACGTACATAGCCTTATTGAAAAGGAAATAAAGAAAAATAAAAAAGCCGGCCTGATATATACACCCTACCAATATGTTACACTGATAAAAAATGCACGTAAAAATGGTAAACCTATTAATGTAAAAGAACTAACATACGACTTTTTTGTGGACTTAAAAAAATTACAAGAAAGCTAGAGCTTAAATATAATACAGATATACATAAAAACAATCTTATATGGACCAATGTCAAAGTATTGAGATTTTATAAGGAAGAACGGTTTATATTTTATTACAAAACTTCATATACACAAGCTGACTACACCATAGTAAATATGAGTAACAAACGAAAAAAAAATAATAGACCAGAAGAAATAACCCTTACTAAAACTTATACCCAAAGACTAGAATTAAGTGAAAACAAAAAGAAAGATTTGCGCGATCTCACTAATAAAAATTTAATACCCAGTTACTATGCAGATTTCTACGATTTGATACTTTAAATTTTATTGTTATGCTCTAAGAGTAAAAAAAGTATTATTAATAATAATGTGATTGTTATAAATAGTATTAATTAGTATGAGAGAAGACTGAAAAGTTATGTTATTTTTTATATATTTTTTTGCTGTAGGTAAAGCAAACGCTTTTGTTTTTGCGTAATTTCAACTGTCCAAAGTTTGTGATTATTAATAAAAATACTTAAACTTATTAAATTGTTTTCTTACAATTTCTTCCTTAAAAGTATCTTTAAAATAATCTGAAATTTATTATTACTTAGACTCATTTAGTTATGCAACGAGGCTATTGATCTATGCTCAGAAAATGAGAGACCTAAACAATATAAGGTCTTTTTGAAAAAATACTATTTTAGTTATAGAAAGACCCAAAAAGGCACTATCTATAAATTAATGAAAATAAAAATATTTACACTTCATTTTATTTCGTTTATAGTTTATAAACATGTAGGTTAATAACATAAGCACGATATAAAAGCATTTTTGTTTTGTTTTTTCTAATCTATAGGAAAATATAGTTATTTTTGTAAAAAATGTACCATCGTCCGAATCTTTATTAGACGTTTCTCAAAAACTTATGTTTTTGGATTAAGTCACTATATTTCTAAACGTGCGTTATCACCATTTTTGTGAATAGGAACTACATGCGCTACTTTCCACAGTTTTGGAAATACTCCTAGTTTCAAGGATCGGTTAAAGATATAGTAAAGGGGCAAGGATAACTCATCGGCACACTTAACTAGAAAACTTGGTGGATTTCCGTCGGGACCAGCACCTTTATTACGGTCTAGCATTCTAAGGTTTCGAAGAATGTCCCTCTGCTCAATAGTAATTACTGCTAATAGTGAATTACACTCCACGTCAACAAATTTAGTACCACAAGTTAAACCTGGGGTTGAACTCTCAAAAACAGAACCAAAATACTTCACGAATAATTCAGTGATGACTTGACCTTCAGATGAAACTGTTTCATCGAGTCTCATAGTTTGTGGTAGCCCATTCGATCCTTTTTGACTATTAACAAATTTCCAAAAACTTTTGATATTATTTAATAAACAATTTTCTGTGTATATTAAAAACGACCTGTAACATTGTTTAATAAGCATCTTGCATCTGTTTCTCAACAGTGAAAAAGTATCATAATCGCGCGGATTTCTATATTTCTTAAACCGATTGTGATATCTATTTTTCCGAAGACACCTTATCAGCGCTGGTGAGTACCAGTGAGGTTAATTCGAGTTATTTATCTGGTATATTTAGCAATAACATCATTCAAAAAGGTATTAGAAATCGCGCAATGCTAGGTCAATATCATTTGCAAACAAGAGACTAGACTAATCTTTATTTGAAATATCCGCTTTAATCATTTCATAATTACATTTGTTGAAATTGTATCGCTTAACACATGAGTTCAGTTTCATTCGTTTACTAGGAATAGTACCTCTTACCTGTATGCAAATAGGAGGGTGATGTCCCTCACGTCGAACTAACGGCTCGTCAACCAACTCAACCCGAACCCCTTCAGAAGTGCACAACACCAAATCTAAGAACCGGTTATTATTATTCATAATGTGATTAAATTGAGAAAGATTACATAGTGATAAAAAGTCCAACAGTAACGTAGTTTTTATGTCAGTCGGTACATTACTTGATTTCAACTCGCAACATGTAGAAGTTGGGATCCATACTAATCGAGGCACATTAAAATCACCCACAATGAGATGTATCGCATTATTTTGTGAGTTAAATAAATTATTTTGACAATTTAAATAGAACACCTCCAGATCATTGTGTGGCAAATCCGGTGGTAGGTAACACAAACAAAGGTTAAAGTGACATTCATTATGATCGTTAGGCAAAATACTAATCCAAATGTCTTCCACCCTGCTATCCCAGGAGGTTTGTCGAATTACTCTGAATTCCCTCTTTATTGCAATAAGAACACCCCCGCCTTCAACCTTTCTCGAACATTTACACTCGCATATGTACATTCGTGCACCAATGGCGTGGCTCCATTCTTGACGCATTTAGGGAATGCGTCAAGAATGGAGCCACGCCATTGGCATTCCACCCGCGCCTCACCCCGCACCTCTACGGGGACCTAAAAAATGATTTCTGCGCAGTGGTCATCTTTCATGAACCTACCTATACCAGATTTTGACCGCGCATATTGAAGTCCCACGTCTCAGAGACGGGGGATATTTTGTTTTTGTTTTTATAGACTCACGCCTGTATCCCCGAAAGCGTAGGCAGAGGCGTAATATTACACCCACATTTCGCCATAAATTTTTAGGTCCCACGTAATAGGGGGCGAGCCTATTGCCGTATCGCGCACATTACCAGACTCCGTGCTGCTACTGATAATTCGGAAAAACCCAGTAACACTTTTGCCCGACCCGGGAATCGAACCCGGGACCTCTGGTCAGCAGTCGCATACGCTATCCACTGGACCACGGAGGCAGTCAATGGGGGATATAATTATGCCGCACTATATGTGTTCTGTCAGTCTGTATGAGCGCGATGACTGAACACTACCGAATGGATTTCTGTACGGTTTTCACCAATATTTTTCCCCATTTTAGGTTCAAACCCATGAGGAATGTTTAGGTGAATAATTCACGCAGATGGAGCCACGGACGAAGACTATTTATGTAAACCTATTTGTTGGCGCATATGCTAAAGATAAGAAAAAGTGTAGGTACTCCAAACATCACAACATTTCGCATCCAATCAAAGGC
Organism: Euclidia mi; assembly: GCA_944739405.2. Classification (NCBI taxonomy): domain Eukaryota; kingdom Metazoa; phylum Arthropoda; class Insecta; order Lepidoptera; family Erebidae; genus Euclidia; species Euclidia mi. Next base: position 110,070,883 of record OX123186.2, on the reverse strand, counting down.
TTTCTAAGTGACACGATAAACGTTTGCCATTGGCTGCTGTATTGATCCCATTCCCCACTATCCTCGACTGATGTAACCAAGTTTCTTAAATATAATCGTATTTTATTTCGAACAATACGCATCTTTCACTCAAAACTTCCAAAAATCTTAACCTCTCACCTGGTTCACCACTGCATCAGGCCACTACTTACAAAATTCAAAATACCGACGTCACAATCCGGTACACTATTTTTAACTTTTTGTTCATCTGCAGTTTTGTTTGTTTCTTTTGTAGAATTGAAACAAAGTTACCTAATGTTGCAATATTGTATTGTTCTAGACAATGTTACCTTGAAGTTACTCAAAGTAAGCATTTTTTTATAATCGTAGGTGACATTAAACACTTGTCAACTGCATTCGTTACGAGCTGTTAATTCATTTAACTTATATTAGATGCTCGCAGTTGCTTATTTATCTAACTTTGTATTCTTCCTTTGTATAAAAAGTAGGCAATCATTAGTTTTTTAAATTAATTGTACCTACCGAACTACATTAAAAACCACGATAGAAATTTTATAATTTGAATTTCGTTTACAGTATTTCGCAGTCGACTTGGCCTTCTATAAATATCACGCTAGCCATACGGGTTGGTATAGGTTTTGATGTCGAGTTTTTCATCTCATAGCAAAGATAGTAGATAGACCTCCATTTGCTTCGCATATTTTCACTCGTTGCTATGGCGATACACATGGAATGCAAATATAGAGTAGTGGCATGAATTCTTAATCCATACCGACAAATACTAATTTAACTGACGATGATGTACCTATACTGGATCATCCTCTCAGCGTTATCCCAGTTTCAATCTGGGGTCCGCTTACTAGTCTAACCGGCAGGCCGATTCAGAATGTCACGAGTTCTAAGCTATATTCGATAGCGATATTCCATGGTTTAGACTAGTGTCAGTTTATTTAGAAAATACTGACGCCCTGTAACGATTGTCAAAGATCTTCATGACAACCGGGACCGACGGCTTAACGTGCTCTCCGAGGCACGGGACAAGCGATAATTAACAATTTAATACGCACATAACTACGAAAAGTCATTGGTGCGCGCCGTGGATTCGAACCTATTACCCTCTGCATGGCAGTCAGGTGATATCTCCACTAGGCTATCGTTGTACTGGATGTACTTTTATATTTTTTTATAGACTCACGCCTGAATCCCCGAAGGGGTAGGCAGAGGTGTAATATTACACCCACATTTCGCCATGAATTTTTAAGCTCAAAGTAATAGATGTTATCTGTAAATATCCGTTTCTCTTAAAATACCTAAAATGCTGGGCCCAACAGAGGCATTGGCAAGATTATCACCTAAAAACGACACATTGTGAAAAACGAATACTCAATTATGAATTGAGAATCTGAGGGCAAGAATTACATGGATATTACTCACGGATAATATTATTGTCATGTGCACTCAATCAGGTCAAGTAAAGTATATAATTATCCTTAACAGTAATTCTAATTTCTATTAATCAATGCTATGCTCATACGGCATGGGCTGTTGCAGCTTTAATTAAGTAAATACTTTAGATTTAGATGTCGGATAGACAGTGATAGCCAAGTGGAGATACCAACGGACTGCAATGCAGAGGGTATCGGGTTCGAATCTACGGCGCGCACCAATGACTTTTCGGAGTTAAGTGCGTATTAAATTGTTAATTATCGCTTGCCTACTGCCTCGGAGAGCACGTTAAACCGTCGGTCCCGGCTGTCATGAAGATCTTTGACAGTCGTTACGGGAAGTCAGTACCCTCAAATAAACTGATAGGTACTCGTCTAAACCATAGAATATCGCTATCCCTTTGGGTTACAGAGGTCAGACGGCAGTCGCTCTGTGGAAAAGTTGATATTCTGTCATATCTGGTTAGATCAGGCAGCGGACCTCGGGCTCCAAGGCTGTAAGTCTTGGATGCAACTATAACACTAGGGCGATGACGACTTTAGATGACGGTTACTGTCATAAGTCATCATCATCTAAGCGTTATCCCGATTGCATCCAAGACCTTACGCCTGGCTTTGTCAATTTACTAGTTTAATCCAATTTGACAAACTGCTGACCTTCAGAATCCCAAGAGACAGTTTTATTCTGTGGTTTGGCCTCTGGATATTTAATAGAATAGAATAGCATTTATTTGCAAATATGAGTAATACATATAAGAAGGTAGTAGGATGACATTAGAGTTCTGCCATATTTCACCACTCGGCATGCAAACATTTTAATTATATCATCACCATCATCAGCCTCTAACAGTAGTAACAGTCCCCTGCAAGACTAGGCCTCTCCTTGGAAAGGAGGAATTGGCCTACTATACCACGCTGGCCAAACAGGTTGGTATAGGGTTTGTATCAAGTTTTCCTTCTCTTACAGTGCTGTTCTCTGCATAATATGCTCCCTCTGTCGGCTCTTACGACACCCATGGGATGATATGGGGTGGTGACATTCCGTATTCTTAATCCGTCACCACACGGAATATATAAAATTATATAAAATTGTTAAAATTTAAATTCTTATTGATACATTAAATTTATTATGTCACCAAATAAAATTATTAAATTTCAAATTTTCGTCAAAATATCAACGTAATTATTACATTTTACATATTTAAAATAATTGTTAAAAATTTAAACTGTCAGTAACAGTCAAAATAAGATATAAAATAAAATAAAAAAATAAAATTCTTGGTCCGAAGATAAATAAACAAACAAACATTACGATTTAAGGGCACTGACTTGTCGTAAATATTTACATAGATATTCATTCAGATTCAGCCGCTTTTTGCTTGTAGTTAGTACTTAGTTATTTTATATAATTGTAAGTAGGTATGTCACATGCCGCAAGGTTAAATATAGTGATTCTAACACATCTTTGTACCAATAAGATCCCATGTACCAATATTTGTGACTTATAAATAAACTAGAGGACGCCAGCAGCTACGCTTGCATTATATTTAAATTTACCCGTTTTGGCCAATCCCGTAGGTATTTCGGAAAATCCCTTCTTAGTGCACCCCTACGGTCCCCAATGAACATACATGCCAAATTTCAGCTTTCTGCGCCCAATAGTTTTGGCTGTAGCGTGTCTGTCAGTCAGTCAGTAACGCAAGGATTTTATATATTAAGATAAATAAAAGTTACGCCATGTCTGAATACCTAGTCAAACTGAAGTGGCAGTGGGCAGGGCACATATCTCAAAGTACCGATGCCTTTGGGGCAGGAAGCTCTGGAGAGACCTTCTGTAAGGGACCGAGGATCTGGTGAAGATAATGGTTCAATGCGGGCGGCTTGGGACAGACCTATGGGGATGTCGCTAGGCTCCATCCTAGGTCCATTCCGTCAATTCGTCTGCACGCGGCTCAACTAGACTATAAATGATGCTTTCTGATCTTGTCTGCAAAACTTTGACATAAAACGTAAAATAAGATTAGTGTGTATAATCTGATTTTGAAGTCTGCGTCTACTAAGGAGCCAGTTGAAAACCAGCGCCGGGCACATATGTACATAATTATGTCCGGCAATATGCTGAACTGGCCTCCTATTTTTGTACAGACGACGGTCGTGTACGATTTTTGCCAATTTTTTTTTCTCACATTGTTTATATCATGTCCTTCGTCTGATATAAATATAATCGTTTTTCTTTCTTTCTTCTTTCTATGTGATTTTATTTGTTATTTACAATACTTTTTTATGTTAAAGGTTGTGTCTGTCGCCTGATGGTAAGAGATTACCGCCGCCGATAGGAGGAGTGGGATGAGGGAGAAGGAATAGGGGATGGGAACACCGAACGAAACTCAGCAATATAGGTACTTTACATCGGTTTTCTATGAGCGGATAGTTCTTCCCCGGTCGAATCGTTCATGCTGAAATCATCAAGGCTCTTCTACGTTTTAAATAAATACGTTTGAGGTATAAGTTTGGATAGCCCAGGTGCGAAATATTTAAAAAAATTGCCAATGCTTACTAGAAAGAGCTTTAAATCTCCGTGCAAGCTAGGTGACAAGTGGATAGCATATGTTTCAAGAAAATTATGGAGAACTCTCAGACTTGACTCATGATATTTTCCTTCATCGTTTAGTAATAGATCTTAAAACCTAATACGCACGTAGGTTACTTACAAATGTCAATGATAAGCACCGTGGGATTGAACCTGTCACTCTCTGAGTAGCAATCTGTTCAATTGGTCATAGTGGTTACATACGTCTTTGAAAACTTTTTAGGGATGCTTAGACACTATATATAATATTGGGTGTAATATTTATTTATTTTATGACTGGCTCGTTGGTCTCGCGGCATAAATGTGCTCGTGGGATTGGGAGGTCTCGGTTTCGATTCCCGGGTCGGTCAAAGTGTTATTGGGTTTTTCCGTTAGGAAATGCTCAGTAGCAGCACGGAATCTGGTAATGTGCCCGGTACGGCAATAGGCTCGCCCCCTATTACGTGGGACCTATTTGATTCTTGATGGCACGGGCTGTTTCCGCAGCTCCACGTATTGGCGTGTATTTTGCGTGCGGGTGGGAATGGTGTCGTCATTCGAGCCACCCCAGCTCTACTGCTGCGTGTACTGTGCGACCTCAGGTCAGTCGAGGAGCAGGTGGGCTGCCGTCTCGTCTGCTGCCACACAGGCCCTGCACAGCGGGCTGTCGGTGATATCTATAGTAAATAGGTGTTTATTAAAGAATCCGTGTCCTATGTAGGCGGCCGTGACTGTCCGCAGTTGTTGTTTGGACAGCCGGAGGATTTGTTTGGCTATCTTACCGTCTACTGCGGGAAGAGCCTCCTTGGCCTGCCTACATGTTTCAATACCAATCCAGGACTGGTTGTGATGGGTTCTGCGATAAAAACCAGAAGGGAGGGGAATAATGGGCTCGGGTCCCACCACCTCTAAAGTGGCCCTCTTCTGGCAAGTACGTCGGCTGCGTCATTCCCTCTTGAGCCACTGTGGCCCTTGATCCGTTGCAGTGTTAATTTGTTTTGTTTACCTACCTCTGTTAGTTTCTGGTGGCATTCAAGCGTGAGTGCCGAGGTGATAGTATGGCTTTTGAGGGCTGAGAGGACAGCCTTACTATCTGAGAGGATCCTAATGGATCGTTCCCTTACCTCACGTGCCATGATTGCTGTGGTAGCTAGGATTATGCCAAAACATTCGGCCTAGTAGACCGTGTTGTAGGCTCCCAGCGGTGCTGCGATGTTGATGTTTAGGTCTTCGGAGAATACTCCTGAAACCGTACCTGTATCCGTCTTAGACCCATCTGTGAAGATCGTGAGCTCGTTGTGGCCAACCGCTCCCTCGTGTAGATCCGTACAGTTGGATTTTGTATTTCTTGTCGAACACAAATTGTTTCGGTATTCGGTCGCCAATGGCTTGTGTGAGAGGGACTTCTTTAGAGTGTGTTTAAGTTGCTAGTGTGCGGTGTGTTAATGTCTTTCCAGAGCTTCAGAGCTCTTAGCCGGATCGCCGACATCGTTGCCTCCTGTTGTATGAACAGGTGCTATGGAGGCAGGTCCGGCAACACTTCGAGTGCCGCTGTAGGTGTAGTTTTCATGCAGCCCGTGGCCGCTAGGCATGCAAGTCTTTGAAGCTTTTGAAGCTTGTTGGCGGCCGTTGTTAGGTTGGTCCAAGGCCACCACACTACTGCGACGTAGCTTATCTTCGGACGTGTTATTGTCTTATAGAGCCATAAGACAATTTTGGGGGATAGGCCCCAGCGTTTAATATCATCTTCTTGCACTGCCAGAAGACGATGCTGGCTTTATTGAGCTTATTTTCAATGTGGCTGTTCCATGTCAATTTGCTGTCAAGAGTGACACCCAGGTACTTGACCTCGGTAGACAGCTTGAGCTCTGTGTTGAATAGCCTGGGCAGTCGGTAAGTACCCAGCGCGCGTTTGTGTGTGAACATAACTAGTTCGGTCTTGGTCGGGTTTACTGATAATCTATGCGTAGAGCCTGTTGGGTAAGGTCGTACACTGTACTAGTTAACTTACCTGAGGTGAGAATGGTCAGATCATCTGCATATATCCTATTGTGTAAAAATATCTCGCGTTGAGTTTGTCTGTGAGTTCATTGATGACTAAGTTCTACAATAGCGGGGAGAGAACACCGCTCTGCGGGCAACCTTTAGTTATCAAGGCTGTCTGGGAGTCGCCGTGCAGGCGCACTACCCTTTTGCTAAGCATGTTTTGGATCCACTGTATGAGCATCTGATCCACACCATGTCTGGCTAGGGCGTTGTTTGTGCTGGAGAAGTTTGTCTCGTCAAAGGCTCCTTCTATGTCAATGAAGGTGCCCAGACAGATGCTTTTTTATTACGTAGGACCTAAAAATTCCTGATGAAATGTGGGTGTAATATTACACCTCTGCCTACCCCTTCGGGGATACAGGCGTGAGTCTGTAAATAAATAAATAAATATTTATTTATATATAATATTTAGCACAAGTCATATAAATTAATATCACCGAAGGGGTAGGCGGATGTGTAAAATGTTACGCTATGCGCTGGACCACGGAGGTACTTATTACAGCGTCAAATAATTATTTATTTAACTTTTAAATAAAAATCACGTAATAAAGAAAAACAAGGAAAATTTTCACAGCAATTACGTGGTTAACGACATACAGTTTACAAATAATTTTGCATGTCATTAAATAAATATTGTGATCATCAGTTCAAGGGCAATTGCGTAACCTTAGTATTTTTTTTATAGTCTCACGCATGTATCCCCGAAGGGGTAGGCAGAGGTGTAAATATTACACCCACATTTCGCCATGAATTTTTAGGTCCCACGTAGTAGGGGGCGAGACTATTGCCGTTACCGGGCACATCACCAGACTCCGTGCTGCTACTGAGTATTCGGAATAACCCAGTAACACTTTTGCTCGATCCGCGAATTGAACCCGGAACCTCCGATCAGCAGTCGCATATTACGCTATCCACTGGACCACGGAGGCAGTGACCTTAGTAAATGACTTTAATATTTTGTTTACTAAAATGCATTGAAAATATATTTCTATAACCCATTTTTTAGTTAGTTTCTTATACATTTTTATTAAACAGGTAAAATAAATACAGCACGTCTGCATGGATGGCATAGCAGTTAAAAGGTCGCTTCGGCGTTTGGTACTGCGCCGCATGTCGTGGGGTCAAATCCGATACAAAACAACATAAATTGTTATTTCAAGTCTGGTTGTTATTTTAGTAAAATCTGCCACGTACAAGTAATACACCCAGCGCGGTAGCTGTCTTTTTAAAATACAATTAGATTACAATTAAAAAAATTGGGCATGCATAGTCCTGAATCTTTCACCAGTAAAAGTCTCATTAGAATTGGTTCAGCCATTCCAGAGATCACCCCGTACGAACGAAAAGACACACATAGAGAACTTTAAGATATGCAGTTTTTTCTGTATGTTTTCTTCAACCGTTCAGCAAGCCTTAATACGAACGTAACTTCGAAAAGGTGGTACGACCCGTAGATTTGTATTCGTGATCCTCAACATTACATGTAGTTAGAGCGTTGCTGATTTCAGCATGAATGGGCCGTGGAAGTACTACCCTCTCACAGAAGATCGACGTAAAGTAATAGTACCCAAACTGCTGCGTTTCGTTCAGTGAATGAGAGTTCCGGAGACCCCATCCCCTACTCCTTCTCCCTCATCCCAAAATTCTCATCCTATCCCTTTTCCCAACCCCAAGGGGCGGCAACACACTTGTGACTCCAGTGGTGTTGCTTGTGTCCATGGGCGGCGGTAATTGCTTAGCATCAGGCGATACGTCTGCCCGTTTGCCGCCTATTACTATAAAAAAAATTGCCGTCTGCTAGTCTCTTCACTAGGCTACCTCAGCCTCATATACGTTACATAAAAAAATACTTTTATTTTGTAGGTACAGCTTTGCTCCCCCTCGATCTCCACCTTGTCGTGGTGGGGGGCTCAGTAACCGTGGTTAGGTCACCCTCGGTGAAGCTAAGCAAGATCCCGGGAGTGGACGCTCCGCGGGGGCTTGACGGAGGCCTGCGCAGGATGCGTTCAAAGGTGCGGGTGAGAGGGACAGCTCTTCTGTCCCTCAGTCGGGCGCGGTCGTGGGAGGAGAGGCGTGTCGGTGTTGCGTTGCCGCGCGCCCTATCTTCCGCGACCAAATGGGGCCGCACCATCGTTGCGTCGCGGTGGGGCCGCAGAGGAAGAGGAGATGCGGTGTTGCGTTGCCGTCCTCCCTATCCTCTGCAGCCGCTGGGTGTTTTGGCGGCGGAGCCCAACACCTTCATCCGCCGCCAAGGGGGTTTTGTTCGGGGCCCGCCTGACCATCTGGCGGGCCAATTCCCGTCGGGTGGTAGCGAGGAATTCTTCGGTGATACCCGACCCTCCGACACACGAGTATATGAGGAACACGGGTTGGTTTTTAGTCAGTAAGAGTTTGACAGTCCCCTTCGCCCTTCCCCCAGGGCGCAGGGACTCCATGAGGATTTTCCAACCCGACACCAAAAAAAAAGGTACAGCTTTGCTCCTTTCAAAGGCTGATGATGATGATGAGAGCCTTGCTGATTTCAGCAAGAGGGTGCCGGCTTGACCTTGGAAGTATTTACTAGCCTCTCACAGAATATGAACTTAAAGTAACAGTTTTTACTTCTGTGTTTCGTTCAGTGAGTGTTAGTACCGGAGGTCCTATCCCCTTTTCTTCGTCATTCTGCTCCTCCTTAATTTTCCCCCATCTAGGCCAGCCACGCACAGCCAAGGAAAAGGTGGATGGACTGTGTGAGGATGGATATGAGAGAGAAAGGGGTAAATGATCAGATGACGGGTGACAGAGAAGTATGGAAGCGCGTCCTTCGCTTCCATACTTCTCTACAGCGCCGAGGTTAAATAAATTGGGACCAGGGCAAGAAGATAATGATAGGCCAGTCATGCACTAATGACTCCTCTGATGTTGAGGGCATCCATGGGCAGCAGTGCTTAACATCAGTCAATCCGTCTGCTCGATTGCCACATCTATACACATAAATAAAATTGGAGTGTCTGTTTGTACTATTAAAATAACCGCTTTTTACTAAATGCATATGGATGTATAGACGGTACATATACCGATCATACATTTTTTACAATTTTTGTCTGTCTGTCTGTTTTTACTCGCTAATCTCTGGAACGTCTGGACCGATTTTGACGGCATTTTCACTGGCGGATAGCTGCTGTACCAAGGAGTAACATAGGCTATAACTTAACCGGGTAAGCGAAGTATTTCCCTCAGGACGTGGGTGAAACCGCGGGAAACAGCTAGTAAAAAATATAATGAAATAGGTACCTAAACCGTGGCGTCGTGTTGTGTTGTGCCTTTTCGTGATTTACATCATTCATGATGTATTGCTATGGGTTAATGTTACTACCTAAAAATAAATAATTATTCCTATCAAAATTTTTGAGGTCTTGTTTTTGTGTCCATTCGTAAATCAAACTTGATTTATCATTTGAGGTAAAACTTTGACGTATGTTTAAAATAATTTAAGTGACCGTGAGCCTTCGATTAATATCTTATTTTTCTATTTTTCGTATGTGTGGGCGGCCTACTCCGGTGTCTGAGTTTTTTACCTACTTATTTTTAACTTTGTAACTTGTGTTTTCCTGTAATTTTATCCTACATCAATAAGACTTCTTCAGTTCATGCATGCGGTGTTTACCTTCGTAAGTTATGCACTTAGATTAAGGCTACTAAGCTATTTTTATATCTATATATATTTTATGTAATATCTACTGGTAAACCAATAAAGCCAAGGTCACATAGTTACTTACAGAGTAAAATCTTGTACCTACTTATTATTCGCTTCATGACCTTGTAAAGCAGAGACGTTATTGCTAGGGGCCTGTAATTTGACGGGTCCGACCAGTCACCCTTTTTATGGATCGGGTGAAGAATGTTAAGATGGACTTCTTTCACGAAAATGGAACCATTTGGGCTGCGTACGAAAAACGGTATAGGCGCGTTAGAATGGGGATCAACACAGGGGTGTCTCACGTTTTTAGCGTCACTGCTGACATACTCAAAAGACAAAAAGTAAATTAGCTGCCGCCTGACCACGCGTTGCGTAATGCAAACCTCAGGCCGACTGCTCTCACACCATGAGATCGAGGGTGAAGTGGCTCATTAGCATCCAAAGTCGAGTTCGAGGCAAATAATTGGACCAAGACCTTGTCTTTTGCACTATGGGCGAGATTGTAGTGGGATTTACGCAGTAAAGCGTAGCCTTAAAACAGCCTTCTTGCTGAATCTGCAAGCGGCGTTGAACTTCTGCTTGTCCTCCCCGACCCTTGGATCTCGATTCCTCGTGTGGCCTAGTGCTACAGTTATTACAGTTCTACAGGGCTTAACCATGAACGACAGTGCTCACAGTGCAGTATATGAGTATTGGGGATGAATAACTCCATCACCAGTAGTACCACTTCTATGACGCACACAGCACCAGAGTCTGGATTATCTGACGAAGAGCAGTGCCATTTCCATAGGAAGGAGGCGAAGAATTCTCAAAATCTATCTCAATTTGCTGACTTGTATCGCCAGACTGGGGCATTGATTGCGGCTCACATTTATGTCTCCGTTGAAAAGAGCAGGACAGGCTATGCCGTATCTAGGTGGTGGTGGACGGCCTCAAGGTTGCTGTGTAAACCTCTGACATTACAGAAGTCCAAACAAACTGGGAGCTTAGTATAAACTTCGCATACTCGACTCACGTCGGCCAGCAACCAGGATATTGATAAAATGGATCGTAAAAATATACCATTAGAACGTTGCTTTTCACATAGCAATGCTAAAATATTTTTTTCATTGCCTCAGATTCTATAATCTGAGATCATAGCACTCTGTTAGGTACTCGGCCGAAAATAAGGTGGTATATTCAAGGTTATTAATAATTTTATTATAAGTGATGACATGAGAATGTTAGTTTTGTATTATGTATTTTTTAATAAACATCTTGACTGTTTGTTTGAATTATATAAAGTTAACATTGCCAGCAGATATCAAAGGTATTTTTGACATGCATTTTATTTAATGCCACATAAGGATCGTCTTGTGATATTGAAACTTATACGCCATCTATTTAGTCCAAAAGAGTGGTTTAATGGGCCAAGACGCCATCTCAACTCGACGGCAACCCGGCCATTGTGTGATCGACCGGGCTTGGGACTGGGAGGTGTGTGGATGCTCTCCTCTAAAGGCGTTTGAGGCATACCCACTAAAACCACCGCGGTGTCCCTGCGGGTCCCGTGTAGTGGCGGGGTCACGCGATTCGCGGATAGCATTCTTTTCCGTGACCACGCCCGGGACTGGCCCGCCGTTGGTGTTGGCCGGCCCCGTCTCATTATGACTTGGGAGGCGGCGCGGACACAACGCCGCCTGCTTGCCTTTTGGCGGACGGGAATAGGGAGGATAGGGAGGACGGCAACCGGATAACACCGCATCTCCTCTTCCTCTGCGGCCCCACCGCGACGCAACAAATGGTGCGCCCCCATTTGGTCGCAGGAGATAGGGCGCGCGGCAATGCAACACCGACACGCCTCTCCTCCCGCGACCGCGCGTGACTGCGAGGGACAGACAAAACTGTCCTCCGCACCCGCACCTTTGGACGCATCCTGCGCAGGCCTCCATCAAGCTCACGCCGAGCGTCCACTCCCGGGATCTCGCTTAGCTTCACCGTGTGTGCCCTAACCACGGACACCGAGCCCCCCCAACACGACAAGGTGGAGATCCCACAGGGGGGGATGTTAATTATTACCTACTGGGTTATTGTCACTGTTCTACTTGTACCTTGTAGTTTGTATAGGTAAAGATATAAGGTTATTATTTACTCACTTTTTTCTTTTTTTTTTGACTGGCTTCGTGGTCCAGAGGTTAGCGTATGCGTTAGCTGCTCGCAGGTCCTGGGTCGGCCAAAAGTATTAGAGGGCACAGAATATCACCCTTCTCTTTAGTTTACTTGATTTTGAAGAATTGACAAGACGAAGATCATGTCTAACGTTCATGTCGTATCTGCTCCTACCCAGGTTGGGAAGTCTACATTCGAAGTCGTTGACAAGTATACAGTGAGTAAAAAGACTCTTAACGAAAACTGAAATCCCATGTTTTACCTATCACTACAAACATTTTTTACTTCGGCACCATACCTGGGAAATTAATGGTTCAGGAGATATGGAGGCTCAAAGTTAGTATGGAATTTTTCTAATTAGGTACAAAATCGATACATTTACCCCGCCAATATGTTCTTTAGATGCCCTATGACCCAATGGATGAGTAGGTATTTCAAGCATTGCACGTGCGCGCTTTTAATTGCTTTTTAAAAAATGTGAAAACTAAAAATAAAAATCGTTTCCCAGGTATTATTTTTGGTTAGTATGACTTGGCATGATGTCCACAACGAGTAGACTTCGGCTTGGTGATGGGTCTTGTGACACCCTGTATATACCTAGGACAAATGATCCAGTTAGGTAGGTCCAACTTTGAGGAAGAGGTCAATAGGCGAATCCAACTCGTTTGGACAGCGTTAGGGAAACTTCGGCATTTCTTCACGTCCGACATCCCGCAGTGTCCCAAGTCAAAAGTCTCTGACCAGTGTGTGTTGCTAGTTTTGTCATACGGAACGAAGGCTGGCCGCTCACTATGGACCTCATTAGAAAAAATACCACAAAGTCACGCAAAGCGCGATGGCTCTCCGTCGCCCTTTTAGCCTTTTAGCTCTCTAGCTATGCTCGGAGTTTCCTTGTGAGATCAAATCAGAAATGAGGAAATCCGCTGGCGAACCAAAGTCACCGACTTAGCTCTCCAAATGGTAAAGCTGAAGTGGCAATGGGCAGGGCACATAGCCAGAAGAACCGATGGCCGTTGGAGCAGAAAGGTTCTGAAGTGGCGGCCAATCACCGAACGTCGTAGCAGAGGTAGGCCTCCCGCAAGATGGACTGACTATCTTGTTGGGATCGCGGGCAGCGGATGGATGCGGGTGGCTTAGGATCGGTCCTTGTGGAGAGCCTTTGTGGAGGCCTATACAGGGTGTCACAAGACCCATCACCAAGCCGAAGTCTACTCGTTGTGGACATCATGCCAAGTCATACTAACCAAAAATAAAGCCTGGGAAACGTTTTTTTTTAAGTTTTCACTATTTTTAAACTGCAATTAAAAGCGCGCGCGTGCAATGTTCGAAATACTTACTTATCCATGGGGTCATAGGGCATCTAAAGAACACATTGGCGGGGTAAATGCATCGATTTTGTACCTAATTAGAAAAATGCCATACTAACTTTGACCCTCAATATCTCCTGAACCAGTAATTTCCCAGGTATGTTGCTGAAGTAAAAATGTTCGTAGTGATTGGTACAACATGGGATTTCAGTTTTCGTTAAGGGTCTTTTTACAACCTGTATATAGCAGTGGACGTCCTTCAGCTGATATGATGATTTTAAAATCATCAAGTTTGCTTGTCTCAGTGTGTAAGTAGGCTTTATAGAGTCAATTATAAAGCCCACGTCAAATAATGCAAATTATTAGCTTCCGAAACTATGCATAATCCAAAGAAGCTAACAAATTCATACAGCAGCCGTGGGCAACGACAGTCATAAATATAATTGCGCGATTAAGACCCCGTTACTTTAAGTGAATACAATAATAAAGTTTTATATTTTTTTTATAAACTCACGTCTGTATCCCCGAAGGGGTAGGCAGAGGCGTACACCCAAATTTCGCGATGAATTTTTAGGTCCCACGTAATAGAGGGCGAGCCTATTACCGTTACCAGGCACATCACCAGACTCCGTGCTGCTACTGAGAATTCAGAAAAACCCAGTAACACTTTTGCCCGACCCGGAAATCGAACCCGGAACCTCTGATCAGCAGTCGCATACGCTTTCCACTGGACCACAGAGGCAGTCTATACACACAATAATAATATTAATCTGATTCTGTAATAATATTCTGACGGATCTCTATGGACCAATAAGCGGACCCCGGGCCGGATAACGCTAGTACATGATGGTGACCTTTAGTGATTACACATCGCGGTTTTTGCGAGAAATATAAATATTGAGAACAGCCATTAATGGTACATATTCATCTGATGGAAAGAAATTATCTCACATAATAACTCACTTAAATATACATACCTAACAGAAACCACTACAAAACTTATACATCATCCTCTTAGCGTTATCCCAGTTTCAATCTGGGGTCCGCTTCCTAGTCTCACCGGATTTGGCTGAATATTAGCTTTTCCACGGACCGACTGCCTGGCTGACCTCCGCAACCCGAAGGGATAGCGATATTCCATGGTTTAGACTAGTGCCAGTTTATTTAGAAGGTACTGACGCCCTGTAACGACTGTCAAAGATCTTTATGACAACCGGGACCGACGGCTTAACGTGCTCTCCGAGGCACGGGACAAGCGATAATTAACAAGTCAATACGCACATAACTCCGAAAAGTCATTGGTGCGCGCCGTGGATTCGAACCCGATACCCTCTGCATGGCAGTCTGTTGGTATCTCCACTAGGCTATCGCTGCCTATAAATATAAATAAAAATAAATAAATAAAATTAACAGTTAGACCGATATACAAGCTCCTTATTGACCTTTGGTTTTTTACTTCATCTAAATGTTATTGCACTTTTGGCCATGACAATAATTTTATTATCATCACAAATAAATCGTATTACAAGTATAGGACTGCTTTATTTTGCACTAGAAGATGGTCGCAGCTATGCCCGCACATTATTTAGTTTACCCATTTCTTCCCGATTCTGTGGGGATTTTGGGAAATCCCTTCGTAGTGCACCCCTGCAGCCCCCAAGGAACAACATTCAATCCAAGTTTCAGCTTCGTGTCTGTCAGTCAGTCGGTATCGCAAGTATTTTATATTATACTTATAGTTTTACTAGATGAGCCCGCGGTTCCACCCGCGATACTTAAGGCTACTGCTCCGCGCCCGTGGCTCAAAGCATGATGTTATTAACCTATAGCCTTCCTCGATAAATGGGCTATGTAACACTGAAATATTTTTTCAAATCGGACCAGTAGTTCCTGAGATTAGCGCGTTCAACCAAACAAACAAACTCTTCAGCTTTATATATTAGTATTAGATTTCTCGCAAGTTCTTCTTAAATATAACTTGATATTTTAATTTTAACACGCAATTCGTTTTAATTAAGGAGCTTTTTTCTTTTACTGCAGTATATTCAGCAACAAGCAGCTTTTCTCGTGGTATATATTTATTCAGTTTTTATTGTTATTTTTTATAAAATGACGCAATTCTATTGTTAATTAAGATGAGATTCCCAAATTATGTAATAGCTTATAAATTTTATTTAATAAATACGATTAAATTCATTGACACGAGTTACGATATTTTTGTCTTCAAGGTCGCAAAAATCTTTACAAATGTATTTTAAAACCATTGTTTGGAAAGTCGAATTGTATATGTCGCCGGAAAATAACTAAAATCGCAAATTTATAAATTTCCTAGGCCATTTATAAACTTCCGTAGGATTCTAAACGAGAAATAAATTGTATTATTTTACGCCCAGATTTTCGCAAATTGATAAATTTACCGAATTTATTCCGGTGACATAGGTATACATTTAACTAATTAATTAGCTTTATTCAAATATGTTTATTTCCACAAAAATAATTAAACTCTTGGACGCATCAGAATCAGAAGGCTTATAGCACATGAGTAAATAAACTGAACAGAGAAACAGCTTCTTAAGAGCTTGTAAATCTGTTATCTATTTCGGTAGGGTTGTCACAATAGGTTAAGACAAATCGCTTGTTCGGTATACGACAGATTCTGGATTGGACAGATTCGTGATTCGGCAGATTCCCAACTCGATAGATTCGTGGATTGGGCAGATTCTTGGAGTCGACCGATTCGCTATACGGCAGAAGTACAGTAAAATACCGAGTAGAACCAGAAAAGGCATGCACCTGAAACTTTTAAAAGCACGGAATAAAAATATACATTTGTTACCAAGAACACGACGTGACGGCATGATTTATTTGACATTCTCAACGATACCACTAATAGTGTTGAATATTTTTCTGGTAATAATTTATGATATTTTTTGCTAATAAATATGGGAATCTCCTTTAGCTATTATGTGCCACTAGTTTTACCACGGGGATAGGTACCTAAAATAAGTTTAAAAAGAAATTGTGTAAGAAAAATTAACGTCTACAAAACAAATGACTATAAAATGATCAAACATCGATAGGGCTTACAAAAAACAGGTTCATGCTTCATGACAGACTTTTTTTTTGTATTTTCTTGCTTTCTGACATTGATACGTTAGTAAAATTATAAATTCTGAGTTACGGCAATAAGGTCGAAAATCGCATGCACCTGTTTTTTGTAATCCCTATCGATGGCTGATAACTCTCTGATAGTCATCGGTTTTGTAAATGTTAATTGCTTATATACAATTTCACAACTAATGAGTTCACGAGGATCCTCTGGGGGATCGGGCTAGGAGATCCTGATGGACAACATGCAAATATGTTAAGTATTTCGATGCTAACATTGACAATATTTATTTCAAGATCGAAATATTCGCGAAACTTTTGCTCGAGCAATTCAACAAATGCGATAAAATTATCAGGAGGAAAAAACTAATTAAAAACCCCAATTGTACGTTACCATCTTTGAAATCTTTATAATGACTGAATTATTTCATCTAATATTATTCATACACACAGTACAATAAACTATTACATTATTAATATTAAAATACCACGTTTTTACATTAAAATATTAAAACTTACAACGTACAAAACAAACAACGTGCGTCGTAATAACCCTGAGATTGTCAACTGCCTGTGCCTACGTAAACCGGTTTTTTCCAGTCTCGCCGCGTACACGACAAGCGGCCAGTGGTCACGCACACAATTGAGCCGCGTGCTTGAAGTAGTGCAATCGATTCGCGCTGTTGTATGAAGCTGTGTCTCTGTTCCGTTTATCTACTCATGTGGCTATAGATAGTAAACATATAGGTAAGTACTTATATATTTATGCTTCATAAACAATGATGTTACAAAAGTAAATAGAAGTAGATATGTTATAGGCGTACCAAAACTTAAAGTGAGAATACTAATAATATTATACACCACTATTTTTTAATTAGTACAAAAAAATTAACAGGGCTCTAAGTACATTTAACTGATCATATTTGTTTAGGTAAAAATAAAAACACTAAGTCCCAAAACTGTCTCAATACTGTCCACAAAAATACGTAATAATTGGTAAATGCATAACTAAGACTATGAGTAGTAAATTAGTAGTAGTAGTAAACTATTTCATTGATTAATTCCCCCTGTCCCTCTGCGCTCGCGCCGCGCCCCGCCCGATGCGACAAACAGTGCTAAATTGTAACCGGTAGTGAGCGCATCGTTTATGTAGCTATGCTTCGTGCGTACTTTTTAAGAGGATAAAACGCGAGAGCAGCTATGCGTTTGTACAGGGAAGAGTTTGGAAGCCAGTGGATCGGTCGAGGCGGCCCCGTAGCTAGGACCTTTGACCTCACGGCCATGGACTTCTTTTTGTGGGTGTACAAAAGTGAGCCGGTTAGGGTCGAACAATTAAAACAGCCCATATTAGACGCTTATGACGAAGTGAAAAGACAGAAGCGTACTTCACTCTTTAAAAAACAATTTAATTATACTTGCCCGTCTGTGTATTGACAATAGTGGTGGACATTTCGAAGGACAATTGAAATACTTGTAAGTAATAATTACCTACCTACGTAAATAATAATTTGATGCGGGCGGATCAAAATCGGTCTGTGTGGAGAACCTCGGGGGAGCCCTATGTGAGTATATGAGCCAGTGGACGTCTTTAGGCTGACATGATGATGATGAAATTTGTAAATAGCAGCTGATTATAACTTCATAAATACGCCAAAATTACTATTTTCTTTTCGTACAGAATACCTTCTTTTATTTTTATATTTGTTTGCTTTCTAATTACATACCTCCGTATTTAATTACTTGTAAAACGGTAAATTTTGCCAGTCCTAAGCCCGGATGAAGTATGAAGGAGAGGGTAGAATTAAGAAAATTAAAAAGTACACTTATTATTTATTATTTTGCTACACTTATTATTTTGCTTCATTTTATTGTCTAAGGCTACCTACATCATAAGTGCGACGGAGAGAATGTGAATGAGCAGGATGGAATATTATCAATGAATTAGTGAATGGATTGTAAAATATGACTATGATTTAAGTGAGATTTTCTACAATAACCCTATACTTGACGATGTGCATTTAAATGCACACTTTTTTTAAATATTCTACAAGCAAAATTAAGTACATTTTTTATTTATTTTCTACTCATTCACCCATGAAATACCCGTATTTGACATAAAAAAATATTGCTGAGCACAGGCGACACTTGGTGTACTCAGTAGATCGCGAGATGGTTGAGCATGCGCGTGCGTCTACGGCATATAAGGTAAATTCGATTGAAATCATATCATTTATTAAATTAATAAAAAACGAAATTGAATAAAAACGTGATAAAAACAGGACCTAAATATACAGTCTTGTGAATTAATAATAGATTTTTTCAATTGGAAAAATGTTCATGTTATTTTGCATGTGTCTTTAAATGCACATTGCCAAACTATTAACAGACCTACCAGCACTAGGCTGTGTGCATTTAAAAATACATTGCCAGTTTGAAGGACATTGGTTTTAAAATAACATTATGAATTTCAATTAAAATATGTCTTTCTATTATATGTTTATTTTTTATATTTGTTTATTTTCTAGCTTTCTACAAGGACTTCGAGAATTTTGGCGTTAGTACCTAAGTCTGGTGCTAGTTCCGACCTAGAAAAAAGTGGTTCTTCGGAAGATGAACTTCATTATGCATGTTCAGTGCTATACTTCGACAAATTTTTCACTTCAGTAGAATTGCTGGAACATTTGAGTAATGTTTATGGTATCTTGGCTTTAGGGACTATCAGGCAAAACAGACTTCGAGGAGCTGCAGCCAAACCTAAAAAATAAAGGTCGTGGATCTTTTGCTCAAGTCGTTTCTAGTGGATGTAAAATAGCAGTAGTCAAATGGGTTGACAACAAGTGTGTCACTACGGCCAGTACTTATACTGACTCGCAGCAGGTGCATCAGGTGTTACGATACTGTAAAAACACAAAAAGCAAAGCACCTGTTACATGTCCCAAAATCGTAAAAGAATACAACTGTTGTATGGGAGGTGTAGACCTTGCAGATATGCTTGTAGCTCTTTATCGGACTGAAATGCGAGCACTTCGTTGGTTTGGTTGGTCACAGGTTCTTGACATATAAGTCAATAATAGGTACGTGGCTCATTTATCGTCGTGAAACCAAAGATGTAAAGCAAATGAAACTAAAAAAACTTTCGATGGGCCATAAGTGGGTGATTCTTCGAGCAAGGCATTATTTGGTGATTTGCGTGGCAATTTTTAAATCTAATATATTTTTTAAATCGACAGGTGTTTCTTAAAATATACGTAAAACTAATATTTTTTATAGAAGAGGCACCTCAGAGAGCTATATATTTTAACCTCCCTCACCCCTTTATGAGGATGCTAGAGCTTGTGTGAGGATAAACGGGGCATACATTAACTGGTTTACCATCGAAACAGGTTTTAGACAGGGATGTGTAGCGTCGCCATGGCTGTTAAACCTCTTCATGGACAGTTGTTTGCAAGATCTAAAACATAGTGACTGCGGATTAAGGATGAATGGGTTACTTGTCAAATGCCTCCTTTATGCTGATGATCAGGTAAAACTTGCGTCTTCAGCGGAGGAGTTGCAGGAGATGGTAACAATCATGCATGGTGCGTTAGAGAGGAAAGGAATGAAAGTGAATGTAAGTAAAACGAAAGCTATGGTATTTTAAAAGGAGGAATGCGTTACGGCTTGTAATGTTTTGATCGATGGACAACGAATGGAGCAAGTGAATGAGTTTGGATATTTAGGTACGTTGCTTACAAGAGATGGTAAGAATGAAGAACTTGATGGGAGTGAATAAAGCAAGAAAGGTACATATGTCAGAATCGTTGCAAATGGCGTTCCGTAGTCTTTGCCTACTCCTCCGGGAAACAGGCATGAGTCTATGTATGAATTTTATTTATAGTAAAATCAGTCAACATTATTTATTTTGAATTTTTGGTAAGTACTTATATAAGTTTTTCATGAAGGCAACGTTTAGCTTGTTTTTTTTCTTCAAGTTATGTTTCTGGGAACTTAATCGACTTTTCTCTCGTCTAGGTTTTTGTTCGCGGCGGTTTAAGTCATGAATACTAAGTATTTTTCCTTCAGCTTTTCTTTTATAATATCTTGCTCGGTTTTTGGCCTTGAACTGTTTATGATTTTTAAACCTCTCTCTTCTTCTTCTTTCAGATAACTTCTTTCTTTCTAATTTTTCCTCTCTTGTTAATGGCATTTTGGTCTAAAAATAATTCATTACAATTTTAGCTAATCTGAAACAATTTTTATTATTATTAGGTACTTATAAAATCATTTTAAGTTTGATTTAAACGAATTTACACTTAACGAAAGTAATTAAAAATATTATCATACAATACTATTACAAAACTCAAAGTTATTTCATTTGCATGGCAAATAATTGATTTGCGTGGGTCAAAACTACCACGTAAACCACGCAAATCACGACCACGTCAATCAAAATAAATCCTTTATAATAAAAATATATAAAAACTCTTTAAGCAAATATACTGTGTTTTGAATATAGAGTTGCGTTACCTTATGTTAGTTTGTCCGCTACAATATTTTATTCAATAAACAAATTCACAGACACCGGAGAAAATTGAACCATGCAAATCAAAGTTTTGAGAAACCACGCAACGAAGTTCTTACCTTAATTTTTCGGAAACCTGCCGCGTCGTCACACAAGCACTCTGTCCAGCGTCCAGCTGTCGGAGTGCGGGTTTACTAATGTTTGTCATAATTTAAAATGCCATAATTTCATATGCCATACTAGTATTTGCCATAATTTCATTAGAAATAACGCTTCAGTTTTCATAATCGTGAAATGACATAAAATGACTTTCACTAATTCCATTGGTCATAATCGATCAAGTGTCATAATAATTTAAATCCATAAATGAATTTGCTATAATTTTCGTTTTCAATAATCTAAGAAGAAAATAGATAATAAACTGAAGTTGAACAACTTCAGTTTATTAAACTAGTGTGAAGAATGTGGACTAAGTTGACGGAGCCCTGCTTCGCAGGGCTCCTATTTTTGGGTTAAGGGTCAAAAGAGAACCCTAACCTAACCTAACCTAACCTATCCGAGTCGGATTGCACTGAGTCGGGGTGTTAAAGATAATTAATTCAACTTCAGTTTATTAAACTAGTGTGAAGAATGTGGACTAAGTTGACGGAGCCCTGCTTCGCAGGGCTCCTATTTTTGGGTTAAGGGTCAAAAGAGAACCCTAACCTAACCTAACCTAACCTATCCGAGTCGGATTGCACTGAGTCGGGGTGTTAACGATAATTAATTCAACTTCAGTTTATTAAACTAGTGTGAAGAATGTGGACTAAGTTGACGGAGCCCTGCTTAGCAGGGCTCCTATTTTTGGTTTAAGGGTCAAAAGAGAACCCTAACCTAACCTATCCGAGTCGGATTGCACTGAATCGGGGTGTTAACGATAATTAATTTCGACCTAACAATATTATGTATAATTTTCATTATTATATCAGATTTTGATTATGTCAAGAGTCGATTATGAGATGTGTTACTTATGGAAACTAATTATTATGATATATGTTGTTATAGAAAGTCATTTTATGGCAAATAAAAGTTATCACTGTTGAGTTGTTAAGGCAAACTTTATTAGTATAAATGATAAAAGGGCAAATAAATATTATGATCGGGGATGATTATGGCAAACAATATTAGTGCAAATGAATTTATGGAAAACGAGAGAATACCCGGAGTGCGACTAGTTGTAACGTGAATTAGGATGACACAACATTGGGCCGCGAAGTTAGGGATGTGCAAGTGAATTTACAATGATCCACGCAAATCAGTAACTACCCCGGGACAGTTACATTTTTATTTCTTTAAGATAATGTAATTAATTTAGAACTATGATCTAATTTTTCATAGCATTGTCAACTTCTTAGGACTTAGAGTTTTTTTTTGGTAAGCATGTACCGGTTAGTTTAAAATATATAATTTACTAAGTGACTAAATCGGGGTTGGGGACACTCCACGAAAATCAAAGAATAGGGGTGTTTTATTTTTTTAATGATATTAAATATATAAATAATTGAATAATAATCAATAACCCAAATAAGAGAGGATTAAAGGTTTGCCCGAAAAAAAAAGTGGCTTGCTAAAGACATAAAGACATATTTATTTCTGCATTTTGGTTGTTTACAACACTTATACATGTCAAAACCCTATTCTAGATGATGCCGGCTTTTCCTAGCTAAATGACTTCTTGAGAAGAAAGGCCGAAACAAACTCAGAGTCATTGTTTTTTTTTTGTCACTTCAATTTTTTTAATCTTTTCTTCATCTTTTAAAGTCCAGACAAAAAAGGGTTTAGTATGCAAGTACAATGCAGGAAATTATCTGACGCTTTTGACTGACTCGGCCCACTGATGGCCCGCATTCAACAGCAATCGTACGGCTCAACCTTGATTGAGGGAGCCAGCACGATCTGTATCACTATGCCTCCACGCCATCAGAAGGTGTATGCATAAGCATGTCAGCCTAAGCCATCAGACAGGTTGCCACAACTACTTGTTTATATGTTTAATAATACCCACATCGTACTCACAACTTTACATGCTAATACACAGTAAAATACATGTTGCAAACAATAAGTAAAAATAATAAATTTAAATAATAAAATGTCATATATTTAAAATGTCACAAAATATTATTGAATGTCAATTTAGGCATAATAATATATTACTTAAGTAATTTAAAAAAATAATAAAAATTTAAACAATAAAATGTCATATATTTAAAATGTCAGAAAATATTATTGAATGTCAATTTAGGAATAATAGTATATTACTTAAGTAATTTTAAATGTCAAAAGAAAATAAATAAAATAACAATGTCAAATCAAACTATGTCAAAAAAAAAAATTAAATTACAAATGTCAAAATAAAAATGTCAAAATGTAAAAATATAAGTATTACAAATGTAAATAAAAATATCATGTCACTAATTTCAAAATGTCAAAATTCATAATTTTTAAACTCAATTCCAGGCATTTTTGTCTGCTAAATAATCCTTCACTGTGTAATAAGCTTTTGAACACAAGCTCTGTTTAATAAATACTTTGAATTTATTAATACTTAGTTCCTGAATATTGCCTGGAATTTTGTTATAAAAACGTATGCTTTGACACTTGTATGAGTTACTTATTTTTTGTAGTCTAGTTGAAGGTAGAACAAGTTTGTTTTTATTTCGTGTATTTAATTTATGAATGTATATAACAAGTTCTCATAAATGTATTGAGATGCGACAGTCATTATCTTAATTTCTTTAAATTTTTCCCTCAGTGAATGCCTTGCACTAAGACTAGATTGCACGAATAGCCCGCTTCTGCAGTACAAACACAGTTTGAATGTCAGCTGCGTTGCCCCATAATAAAATGCCATATGACATTATGCTGTGGAAATAACTAAAATATACTAATCTGGCCGTATCTATATCAGTTAACTGACGCATTTTGTAAACCGCGTATGCTGCAGAGCTAAGTCTATTCGACAACTGACCTATATGTGGGCCCCACTGTAGCTTAGAATCTAAGGTTATGCCTAAGAATACGGTATTATCTATAAGATCCAACTCTTCTCCATTCAAACATATGTTAGGTTTAACTTGTTTTACATTCGGTCTTGAAAATCGTATACATTTTCATTCCGACTCGTGCTCAGACGAGAGTAGACGTGTATTCGACCTTTTAAAATACCTTTTAACAAGTGCCACTTCAAATTTATCTTAAACACTCAAGTAATATAGAGTATATTAGTTTAGTTATAAAGATTGCAGTTACTCTTTTTTTGCCTGCGTACTGGAATAGTTTGTGCGGCTCCGCCTCTGTGAGGGAATAGGACAGTTGCGATTTTTTGGCTCGCTCACACGCACGACATCACAGCCAGTTGTGACCAACCCGGTCCGCAATGAATCCAACTTGCAGAAAATGTAACGACAAAGTAAACGACGGTGCCCTTTGCTCGAAGTGTCAGATCGTGTACCATTATTACTGTGTTGCACTATCTGAAGTGGGCTGGAGAAGACTGGGCTTAGAGAGACAAGCAACCTGGCTGTGCCCCGAGTGTAAGTCCAACGTACAGTTGAATTCACCCAGAAACCCTGCTAATACCAAATCAACCGAGGATAAGAACACAGAGCCAACACAGCTTCAAAAAATCGAGCTTATGCTGGCGTCGCTTGCGAACCTGCCTGATTGAGTCGAGAAACTACGCAATGAAGTTAGTGACCTAAACTCCAGATTCAGCACTCAAGTAATAGAAGAGCTGAACTCACGATTGCAGGTTATAGAATCCAAATTAACCACGGTAGACTTGTTAAAAAAGGAACAGGACAAGTTCAACAATAAGCTTAAGTTACAAGAAGACCGAAATGCAAAACTAGAACAAAAGATGATGCAGCAGAACGAGCTTATTGTGGACATTCAACGGAAATCTAAGATGCTGGAAACAGAATACAACAAGTCTCAACAACAAAACCGATTCCTGAATATAGAATTGGTTGGAGTTCCTGAAAATCCGGACGAAAATTTACTACAACTATTACTTCAAACTGCAACAATGGTCGCAAACATAACAGCTGAAGACATCGACTTTATCACACGCGTACAATCTCAGCAATCACATCCTGTTCGTCCGAGAAAAATAGTTGCCAAACTGAAGAACCGGAGAACAAAAGACATTCTAATCGCAAATTTTAAGAAATTAAACAAGTCCAAGGGCATCACATCCAAGGATTTAGGCTTCGAAGGTAACTCGAACAAGATATTTATCAACGAACACCTAACAATTGCCAACAAAATTCTTTTAAATAATTGTCGTAAGCGAGCTCAAGATTTAAACATTAAATTTGTTTGGGTAAAAAACTGCTCAATTTTTATGAGGCGCAACGAAACATCTCCACCTATAATAATCAACACGGAGGAAGATATAAAGAAAATATGCTCTTGAAATTGCTCTGTATAAAAATATTTTTTAGTTTAAGTTACATCTTCGAGTATATAATTTTAAACTTATCAAATGAACACAATCATCACACACAACCAACACTCCACAAAACTATCCAAACTTTCAGTCACTCACACATATCACAATATCTCGTTGCAAATTGCGACCCCACATTCTTTATTAAAGTACGGTTGACCAGCCCTGACTCGTTTTTATACTCAATAACAACCAGAGTGTTACCGCGCGTATTGCAAGTAACTTTAGTATATTTTTATACTTACCCACCTTAGTAGTTTATTTTTCTGTACATTACTCACAACTTATTTTATTAAAAACTAAGTTGTATTAATTTTAGTATGGTTACTCGTAAATTAAACATTTTTTATCAAAATACGCGCGGGCTAAGGACTAAATTGACGCATTTCTATCGAAATATCGAGACTAATGATTATGACATAATTGTTGTTACCGAAAGCTGGTTATGTGAGGGCATACTTGACACCGAATTGTGTGATAATCGTTATGATGTATTCCGATACGATCGTCCCACGACTCAGAAGGGAGGAGGAGTATTAGTTTGTATCAAACGCGAGCTTTCGGCCCTGGCAAGGACTGATATTGACACAGGTTGTTCGGAATCCGTTTGGATAACATTTAAATGCCTCACAAACAACGATAGGCCATGCGATTGGACTAATCGTTCTAGAAGTATCCATCTAGCTGCAGTATATATACCTCCGAATAACAAAACGCACTCCATGTTAAAGGACTTTGGGAATTCGTTCATGACGATTCACACGGCGCATCCCGAGGATACGTTCTTAATTATAGGCGATTTTAACCTATCACTAATTACATGGACGCAGGACGGTAATGGCATAAAAAATATGTCTAATTCCGATTTAAGCATAGCCGCTAACGAATTTATAAATAACTTGAACTATACAGGTATGACACAATACAATATAACTCCAAACTGTAGTACTGTAGATCTCGTTATCTCGAATTCGAACTCTGATTTGGAATGCAAACAAAGCAATTCTTTTTTAGCAGACATTGACCGATATCATATTCCCCTGGAAATTACCATGAACAATTACGAACTTAAACCGATTGTAACCCAACCACGAATAATCAAAAGATTTTTTAAAGCCGACTATACAAAAATTAATTCGGAACTGTGTAGTGTAAACTGGAATGAGTATTTGAACACAAGTAGCGTTGATGACATGGTAGATAGATTATACGTTAAAATAAATTCATTAATCGATTTATATGTTCCGACCGTAAAGGTATCTGGCAAGTTTAGCTATCCTAAATGGTATCCATCCTCCTTAATAAATGTCATAAAAGAAAAATTTAAAGTTCACAAAAGATGGAAAAAGTTTAAAAACCCTAGAGATTATGCTGAGTTCTCACTATTACGACAAAGAGTAAAGAATCTTCAAAACCATTTCTTTAATAAATACACCGAAAGATGTGAACAAAATATTAAAAGAGCTCCTCAGGACTTCTGGAGCTATATTAAAGTTCAAATCATCCGGTCTTCCATGTCGTATGCATTATGACGGAAATACATTTACTGGGGGTGAAGATATTTGTAATGCTTTTAACAATTTCTTTCACAGCGTTTTTGATCCTTCGGACTTGCCTAATCAAACTACAAACTGCTCTGAATCCCCACATGCAAACATCGTTAATTCAGTTCATGTTACCACAATGAAATTAAAAACTGTTTTTAGGGGACTAGACCATAAAAAAGGTGCGGGGCTAGATGGTATACCCGTTATATTTATAGGGAAATGTGAAGAAGGTTTAAGTGTACCCCTCCAAATAATATTTCAGCAGTCTCTGAATAAAGGTATCTTTCCCAAACAATGGAAAGACGCCCAGATCATTCCTATACATAAAAAGGGTAAAAAAACAGACGTAACGAACTTCAGACCAATTTCTTTATTAAATAACTTTGGCAAAATACTGGAATAAATTGTATACCAGGATATTTACTTCGCTGCACAGCACTGTATACCGTCAACACAACATGGGTTTGTCAAATCACGTAATGTTAACACTTACCTTCTAGTTCTAAGTAACTATATATTATCTAACATGAATAGCGCTCAAATTGACGTCATTTATACTGATTTTGAGAAAGCGTTTGATCGCGTAAATATTTCCATCCTAATTTCTAAATTAAATGCTGTAGGTATAAAGGGCAATCTACTTCGTTGGTTGGAGTCGTACTTAAGAAATAGACGCCAAGCTGTAGTGATAGGTGGTGCCAGGTCAGACTTTGTAGACGTGACTTCCGGAGTTCCCCAGGGTTCCTCACTCTCACCACTTTTATACAACATCTACCTTTATGACATAGCAGATTGGTTTCAGCACTCTAAATATCTCTTATTCGCCGATGACAAGAAAATATTTCCAGATACTATAGCGGACTGTCTACTGCTGCAATCTGATCTAAATCAACTAACAACTTATTACCAACTTAATAAAATAAACGTAAATACACAGAAATGGCAGGCAATAACTTTCACCAGGAAAAAACAGCCCATATATTTCGACTATCATATGAATAATGTAAAAATTCCCAAAGTCACACAAGTTCGAGACTTAGGTGTAATATTAGACAACAAATTTACGTTTAATGCACATATTGAGCAAATTATTAGCAAAGCATATAAATCTTTGGGCTTCATTATCCGCAACAGCAAACCTTTTAAGGATTTGCAATGCCTCAAAGTTCTTTATTGTAGCTATGTCCGGAGCGTGTTAGAGTTTGGGAACTTAATTTGGAGGCCATTCTTTAACATACACAAACAAAATATTGAAAATATACAACATAAATTTGTCAAACATTTAAATTATAGAGCTCAAATAATAAATAAATCGTATGAAGAATCATGCTACTATCATAAAATTGCTACCTTAGAAGACAGACGTCAAATAACCGATATGATATTTTTGTATGACTTACTTCATAATAAATTTGATTGTGATGAACTTTTAGAAAGCATCAACTTTAATGTACCCCAAAAACGCACTAGGCAAACGTCTTTGCTGTCGGTCCCTTTCAGTACAACAAAATATTACCAAATGTCGCCATTTTGTCGCATTCCATATATTTATAATCACTTGTTCTCTTCATTGGATCCCTTTAATGCCTCACATAACGCTTATAAGAAACAGATATTACAGATTATGTCACAAAAGAACTTAATTCCGCCTAATACAAACCAGTGACTGTCAAACCCCTAATACACTAATACAACACACCTACACTACACCTACACACACACACACACACACTCACATTGTGTATGTGACACGCGCACACACACACGCACACGTATACCGGACATATTTGATTAACATTAGAACACAATATTATGTACGTGTTGTTTGTAAATTAAATACTATTAACGAACATTGTCTACCCTGTCTGTAATTAACTAATTTAAAAGTGTACTTCGTAATTGGCGTACCTATATACATTGTAATAACCTTAGTTTAAGTATTGTCAGCTGTGAAGGACCTATATGAAATAAATAAATAAATAAATAAATAAATTTTGTTTTTCTTTCATTTAACAGTAAATTGTTAGCTGTAAACCATTGAACTACTTTAGAGAGAGCGTTATTTACATCGTCATTATTTGATTGTTGTCGTCTTAGTTTAAAAATAAGTGATGTATCTTCAGCAAATAACACTATCTCTTCATTATTTTGCATAATGTATGGCAAATCATTAATATATACAAGGAAAAGGAATGGACCAAGAATTGAACCTTGCGGCACTCCCATTGTGACCACTGAACCCATAGAAACTTTTCCATTTACCTCAACTCTCTGTATCCTATTACTCAAATATGATGTTAGGAGATCCAAAGCAGTGTTCTTTACTCCATAGTAATGTAATTTCCTGATCAATGTTTCATGAAACACGCAATCAAAAGCCTTAGATAAGTCACAAAAGACTCCCAGAGCATCATGCGACTCCTCCCAGGCATCAAAAATACTATCTAAAAGAACAACTCCAGCATCGGTAGTTGAGCGACCCCTAGTAAAACCAAATTGTTTTTCATGTAACAGCTTATTGTTATTAAAATGAATTTGAAGCTGACCTAGAATTAATTTTTAAAAAATTTTACTAAACGTGGGTAGCACAGATATTGGCCTATAATTTGTGGGGTCAGATGTGCTACCTGATTTAAATAATGGAATTACTTTACTACTTTTCATTTGATCAGGAAACACACCACAGTCAATGCATCTATTGAAAATCATTGCCAGTGCAGGTGCTACTGTGTTGATTATGGATTTCGTAATCACAACAGAATTGCCCCACAGATCAATAGTCTTCTTCAAATTAAGGGTATTAAAAGTTTTTACAATATCTCTGTCAGTGACATAACTAAAACTAAATTCAGTGTTACACCTATTGACATTTTGCTTCAATAGAGATTCGGCTTCATTAGGGGACGAGTTGAGGGATTTAGTGGTTGAGACTGGAATGTCTGTGAAGAAATTTTCAAATTCTAACTTTTCGATTTCTATTTTTTTAAGGTGATGCCGCTTAAAAATCGTGTCTCGAAGAATGACCCAAGTAATGATCTCACCACGTTTCGGTGCGCTCATAGCGAGACTTGGCTTGCCGTTCGTAACAGATCGACAAAGTTAAGCAACGCGTGCACAGGTTGCCACTTAGATGGGTGACCGTTTGTGGCATTTTCATCTGAGCGCTACCGTGCTCCGGAGGGCACGTAAAGCTGTCGGTCCCGGCTCTTGTCTAAGGATAAGGGTCGTTAGGCCATGTCGGAGGCGTTTGGGCGGGCTGAAAACTCAGACACCAGAGTTGGCCACACACTCACACGAAAAACAAAACAAACAAACACCACGTTTCAAAGAATTAAGAAGTTTTCGAATACGTCCAGAGCTTCGAAATTTGTTACACCGTAGACGTCCGACTACAGCCGATATGACCACTTTGGACACTTTACACTCAAATAAAGGCATTGCATAAAAAGTCAGACTAAATTAATATATGTAAAAGGCAACGTGAGGCTTTGTTTGGTATATGGTCGTAATTGTTTTTATGATTATCATACAAAATAATAATAATAAATTTCATTGTCGACATGTCTGATTACTGATCTCTCATTTATTAATATTATTTTGTGTGATTACAGCTTTTGTAGTACATAAAGAAGTTTTTTTATTGTTTAAAAGGACTATAGCGGCAACTGAAATACATAGTTTGTAAAAATTTCAGCTTTCTAACTATCAAAAGGTCATAGATAATCATGTTGTTGTCTTTATTGCTAATATTTGATCTCTTTACTAGAATTTTTTTTTAAATAAACCGTTGTTTCATATTAAATAAGTCGTTTTCCAATTTCGTCTGCACATGGCAGTGTGCATTTAAATGCACACGCTTTTTTACAGCGATAATTCGACGAAGCTGGCAATGTGCATTTAAATGCACATGCTATATTTCCAAAACTACCTATATATGTTTGTTTTTTTTTTAATTTTTTTCCCTATTTGACACGTATTAGATGCGATATATGTGGAAAATATAATGAATATATACAATAAAAACCTTTGCCAAGTATAGGGATAAACAAATGATAATAACTTTGCTCTTTATACATATTATGAAATTCTTACATCACATAAATGATAATAATGTCTTCGCTAATCTGTCCTTAAAGTTTTTGTACTAATTAAAAAATAGTGGTGTATAGTCTAAGTACCAAAAGCAGGACGCTAAAGATAAGCCAGTTGGCAAGTCTGACATATGTGTGTGAGAAGTCGCGAACCGGCGTCAAAGTGAAACTGACACATCTTGTCAATCAAAAATAAATAAAATATAGAGTTATCGATGTGTGCGTTAGTGTACCGTTGCTACGGGTTGATTACTACGTAGATAACGTATCTACCTCTTTCTTGTAATGTCATTGTTCATAAACACAAAGTATATAAGTATAAAAGTGGGTGTAGAAATACACCTCTGCCTACCTCTTCGGGGTTATAGGCGTGAGACTATGTATGTATGTATATAAGTATAACCATGTGTCTACTTAGGAATTTAAACTTTCGTGGTCACTATAATTACTTTGTACTGTTCCTACGGGATATATACCACGTACCTTAAGGTACGTGGTATATATCCCGTAGGAACAGTACAAAGTAATGTGTCTACTTATCGTTCCCAATTAAAGTGGCTCCCTATACGTCAACACCGTAGTTTGCGTGCTCTCATTACTCTATACACTATTCCCAGATCTCCTACTTCTCCTCACTATATGACTCCTTAAGTCCTTACTTTCAATACCCAGGTTCTAATCATAAGCGAAATCTTCGCTCCTCTAATAATCTTCAACTCATGGTACCTACTCACAGATCCGATTTCCTTCACTCTTCTTTCACCGTTCAATATATTCTTCTATGGAATGCTCTTCCTCCTTAGATCACAATGACCAAAACCAAATTCATATTCAAGTCCAAAGTGAAGGAGTTCCTTTACTTTGGACTCAAGTCCAAAGAAAAGGAGTTCCTTTACTTTGGACTTGAATATGAATTTGGTTTTGGCCATTTTGGTTCCTGTTGGCTGAGTCCGCGAATTATAAGTCGCTATCTTAACTAGGTATATGTTTATGTATATCATATGTATATTAATATGTATCAGTATAAGTAGTAAGATCTGCCGTATGGTTGACGGCATAGAATACAAGTGTCACCACCCCCTATCTGCCCGTGGGTGTCGTAAGAGGCGACTAAGGGATAACACGATGCAAATACCATCTTTGCGTAGAGACGGAAAACTCGACATCAAACCCTATACGACTGCCTCGTTGGTCTCGCGGCATAAATGTGCGCGTGGGTTTACTATTGTTTTACAAAAAACGTATGACAAAAGATCATTTTACAAACAATGTTTGAAAAACTAATAATTTGACAAACTTTTATTTCGCAAACACATTACTTTAAAAACAATCATTTGACATATTACAGGTTTCGCAAATGTTTTACTTACAAAATGATTAAACTGTTAAATTATTATTTTAAAAATAATCAAAAGACTAAATAATTTGTTTGCCAAATTGGTGATTGTACAAAAAGTTAGAAGACAAATTATTAGTTTTTAAAAATAACAGATTTCTAACCAATACTTACGCGAAATTTTGAAAATATTAAATTGCATGGTTGCAATTTTCATCTTGGACAGATTATTTATAGGCAAGTAATAATTTTGTATTATTACTAATTCCATGGAAACTTAAGTATTTAAAAAAAAATACACACTACCTGAATGAAGCGAAATAAGTAGAATTCGGTTCTGGCTCTCGCCGGCCGCTGCCGCGGCAAATTCATGTTTTAACATAATAACTTTTTTTTGTAAATATATTGTCTAATGAGTAGTTTTATAAACAATTGTTTGTAAAATAATAAATTTATCACGTAAAATTTTGTCAAATGTTATTTTTCAAATGAAAATTTGTCATTTGTTTTTTGTCAAATGATCGGACACCGTGCGCGTGGGATCGGGAGGTCCCGGGTTCGATTCCTGGGTCGGGCAGTGTTATTTGGTTTTTCTGTCACGAAATTCTCAGTAGCAGCACGGAGTCTGGAAATGTACCCGGTACGGCAATAGGCTCGCCCCTTATTACGTGGGACTAAAGTATATCTGGCGAAAAGGCGTGACGATATGTGTATGTATGTATGTAGTATAAGTAAGTCTATAAATCGTTTCTGATTTTATTTATTATTATATTTGTATTTATTGTGTATGTCCTAAGTTTATGTATTCTATTATAATGTATATTTATGTAAGTATGTATAATTAGTATGATCAAGAATTTTAATTAAATATTTAGTTTTTTTTTCTTAACCTACATCACATAATAGGTACACCTACTTCTTATCTCTCTGCACAACTTTAAGGTAGACTGGTAGATAATGCCGATGGCATTAAGTCCGCCTATATACTTTGTGTATATGAAGAAATAAAATAAATAAAAATATATATATATATATATAGACGGACTATATGGGCATCAGTCTATCTAAGGGCCTGCGCACATGTAAGTAGCAAAGCGCAGCTCAGAGCATGCACACGGATGCGCGCAGACGCGTTAGTAACTATGCGCGACTAAACGCTGGTCTGCGATCCTCGATACACCATCATTATTTTTCTAGTTATTCGAGGGTCCAAAATAAATCTTTACATACTTAATCCATCAAATTTAAACCATTTATTTATACCACACATATGGACACGTAAATAACAATTTATAAAATTTTAAAAAGAAATACAAAAAGATATGCATGGCAAGGATACAGCTCAGTAGACGCTGTGCCTAATAGGCACAACACTGATTTTCAGCTGGATCCTTCCATCTGAGCAACAATTTGTTTTGACGCACAACTACAATACAAACTACTCAGTTAACACAACACAATTCTTATTTAAGCAAGTTAAACAAAAACAATCGCACAACTACGATAACAATTACACTACAACAATAACAATTACACAACTACAATAAAAATTACAATTTACAATTACACACTAAAATTGCATTTCAAGTCTCTTTTGATGGACACACTATCCCGATAAAGAGTACTTTTACGCTGATTTTTGAACGCATAATAATTCAGAAGAAATGTATTTTTTTAAGGTGCGCTGGGACATACATTTACGGAAGGGAGGCGGCAGGTCGTTCCATATTTTGGCAGCGGCGTATTTAAAACATCCTTTAAATTGCGTTGTTCTATGGGTTGGTATTACTAAATTATTAGCTTCCCGTCGTCGCCGTGTATTTTTTTGTTGGACATCTCATACCCATTGCAATTTGTCAAATAGATATTTTGGTGTTTTTCCTATGGCAACCTTGTGGACGAGACATGTAAGGTGTAGTTTCCTACGGGCCTCCATTTTGAGAATATTGTTGTGATTCAAGTAGAGTGCCACATGTGATCTCCTTGGTATGTTATAGCAGAATCGAGCACATGCATTTTGCACTCTTTGTATAGCTATTTTGTTTATTTATAAAGTCTGGGGCCGTACACGGTATCGCAGTAGTTAAATTGAGATAGCACGATCGAATTCACTAGAGTTTCTCTTATAGGTATTGAAAGGTATTTCCTAATATTATACAAAGTTTTTAAGCGATAAAAGGCATTTTTAATTTTGGTATTTACATGTACACTGTATCGTTATCTTAATATATAAAATCCTTGCGTTACTGACTGACTGACAGACACGCTACAGCCGAAACTATTGGGCGCAGGAAGCTGAAATTTGGCATGTATGTTCCTTGGAGACCGTAGGGATGCACTAAGAAGGGATTTCCCGTAATTCCCACGGGATCGGCCAAAACGGGTAAATTAAAGAATTGCAGACGTAGCTGCTGGTGCCTTCTAGTTAAACCTAATTTTTTTGCGGTGTCTACTCGTTGTAAAGCTTGGTCATTAATTTTAACAGTGTGGGCGCAAGATGCAACTTTTTGGATTAGTGACTTACTACCCAACACCGTATATTTGGTTTTACATGCCTTTAGTACTAGAGCATTTTTATCAGCCCAGTGAGAAATAGCTTTTAAATCTTCATTAATCTTAGCGATTGCCTGTTCTGCGTCTTTCAGTTTGAATGAGTAATATATTTGCGTGTCATCCGCGTACATGTGAATTTTTGCATGTTTCACACATTTGACCAGATCAGCTGTAAAAAGGATAAAAATAATAGGACTTAAAATCGAACCTTGAGGCGTTCCTTTGTTCAAGTATTTGATGTCAGATTTTAATACTTCGTCTTGATCTGTTACCATATCTACATACTGCCGTCTGTCTGTCAGAAAAGACTTGAACCATTTACAGGCTTCATTACATATGCCGTAATGCGAAAAGTTTGCAAGGAGAAGCTCTATATTTAAACAATCGAAGGCCTTTGAGAAGTCCAGAAGTACCAAAATACTGCACATACTCGCATCCGACGCAGTTATGATATCATCACTTACATGAGTTATAGCAGGTGAGGTACCGAAACCACGACGAAACCCAGACTGTATCTCAGGAAGTATATCTTCGTCTTCTAAGTATTTGGTAAGCTGTGTACAGACGACCCTTTCAATTACTGTAAAATGCTGATTGGTCTTAAATTCTTGTACTCACCTACTTGATTACCTTTTGGAATAGGTTTCACTTTAGCTAATTTCCAAATATCGGGAAATACCTTAGAAGCAATAGAAAAGATCGCTGTTATAAAAGGTAACGTCGTGGGTAAAGTAATTTTAATCATGTTTATAGAAATACCATCACAACCACTGGCATTCGTACTTATATTATGTATTATTCTGGATACTTCGGTCTCTGTAGTAGCCTTCAGGTTAAAAAGATTGTCGCGTGGGCTTTCTATGAAGAACTGTATAGTCTGCTTATCAGCAAATCCGCCACCAGGAACTTCTAGGAAAAAATCGTTGATTTTGTTTGGGTCGCTCAGATGTTGTGGGATATCTATTTGACAATGTGAATTATTACCAATAGGGTATATATTTTTCAGATGTTCCCACATCTGTTTGGGATTGGTTATATTTATATTAACGTAGAATGTGAAGAATGCCTTTTTTCTCTATGAATAGCCCCACGAACATAGTTTCTAAGATTTCTGTAATAGTCTGATGAACGTTCTTTTTTGTATTGCGTGTCGCGAAAAGACATCATGAAATTAATATTAGGCGTTATCTAAGGGGTAGGTTTTGTTTTCACTTTGGAATGTTTTACAGGTGCATGGATGTTGAACAATTTTAATATATTATTATTAAAACATTGTATTTGCCCTTTGTTCACGCGCGCCTGACCAAATCACCATAGCAGCATTACGCTCAAATCACTAATTATAATTTAATAATTGTATTCATATCGTGTATGTGCAAGTTCACTTGCTGTACGGATC
The DNA here is from genome assembly GCA_944739405.2 of Euclidia mi. Lineage (NCBI taxonomy): Eukaryota > Metazoa > Arthropoda > Insecta > Lepidoptera > Erebidae > Euclidia > Euclidia mi. Next base: position 110,034,665 of record OX123186.2, on the reverse strand, counting down.
TCGTGGAGTTAACACGAATTAAAGATCATCTTTTGTACAGAGCATTCCAGTTTCTCATTTCAGCCTCCCAATAGACCATACATATGGTCCATTAGCGAACCGGATGGATTTATAATATATATTTTGAAGATAATCAGCGAATTACGGATTTGGATTATTGAAGGTGACTTGAAGGTTGATGGATTGAGGATTGGATTAAGCTCAAGCAAGTCATTTTAGCGGTGTATTGCATTTATTAATAATTAATATCGTAACCCAACACTCAGGTAATATAATTAAATTTACCAATGCAAAAGGTCAGTACTTAAACCTTTTTATAGTATTGTGTTAGATTTTTATCATTAGGAACTTAATGCTGTGTGATTAGTATTATTCGACAGTTCAGATTAAGTTTAAATCGTACTTATTATAGTATAGTTAGCTTAGATATTTGCTACATTATTTAAACTTAATTTTATATAAAGCTGTAACTAATCCATAAGCTGACAATAGTTTATTGTTTGCAAGTACCTCGACATAATACATTTATAGTTTAGAGTGTTTGATATTAATGCAAGTCATTGTTAGTGCCTATTTAGAATCTTTATGTACTTTTATTAGTGTTATTTGTTAAAACTAAGTAAAAAATAGTTAATTAGTAGTAAAACTTACAACATTTATATTGTAGGTAGTTGAACTATAGTTTGTAATTAGTTATTCTATTTAGTTTGTTTTAATTACTGCTTTTACTGGTAGGCGTGTATAACAATTATATTGTTCGTATTTACATTGTATTCCTGTATCAATTTCAGGTGGACAACACTCGTATCCCAGAATGTCTGAGGAAAGGGATTTAGTTAAAAAGCGAGGCAGCTTTAAAGGCCGTCTAACTTCTTTCGTCACCTTCCTGGACTCGCTTAAGGACAAACAATTAACTAATTGTGATGTTTCTGAATTGCAGTTGCGCATGGGAAAAATGGAGTCGTTGTACGAACGGTATGATGAGGTACAGTTACGTCTAGAATGCATTGTGGACGATCTAAAATTACAATACAGTGAGCGTTCTGATTTTGAGTCTCTTTATTATAAAACCTTGTCTAGAGCTCAGAATATTCTGTGTGACTTTAATAGGGATAATAAATCGATAGAAAGCTCTAAAAGTACTGTTGCTAGTATGCATAGGCCAGTCAAGTTGCCTACGATTCAGTTACCAAAGTTTAGCGGCTCATATTGTAATTGGCTAGAGTTTCGCGACACTTTTGCCAGCCTAATTCATGCTAATAATACAATTGACGAAATAAATAAGTTTCATTACTTAAGAGCATCACTGGAGGGAACAGCAGCCCTTGTAATTAAAGCTGTTGAGTTTTCGTCAAGTAATTATTCTGTGGCATGGAATTTATTGCTCGATCGCTTTGATAACAAAAGATTGTTAGTCAATAATCATATATCGTCGTTATTTAATATTGAGTCTATCTCAAAGGAATCTTCTGTTGCTATAAAAGGCTTGATCGATCGATTAAATAAAGATTTACAATCATTAGAATCGTTAGGGGAACCTGTCAAGCACTGGGACACACTTTTGATTTACATTGTTACACGCAGGCTTGATCAAAAGACATATCGCGAGTGGGAAGAGCACAAGAGCAAGTTTGATCAGGAAACAATTATTACGTTTGACTCATTTATTAACTTCCTTCGTCACCGTGCCGATCTACTTGAGACCATAGAACAAGCTCGAACCAATCATATTTCCCAAACGCCAGGTAAATCAAGCCCTAAGATCAAGTCAATGGTAACAATGCAATCTCCTAACAACACTAGCATTGAATTAGCTCCTAAAGCATGTCCTAAATGTAATAAGGACGATCATATATTAAATAATTGTCCACAGTTTCTTGCATTAAGTAATGACGAACGTCTCAAATTACTACCCACTTATAAAGTTTGTTTTAACTGTTTTCGGTCTGGTCATTACGCTAATAAATGTAAAAAATCAGGTTGTAAACTTTGTAAACGTAGACATAACACACTAATTCACATAGATTCTAAAGGTGCTATTGCGAATTCACTTAGTTATACGACTTCTATACCGATTAATAATCAATCTGCATCGTCTATCATGCCGTCTGCCACCACTGATACGAATAACGTCGCGTTATCTGCAAACATTGCATCGCGCCAAAGTTACGAACAGCGAGATGTGTTATTATCGACCGCTCTGCTCAAAGTGCGGGACCGTTATGGTTATGTGCATCTCATTCGCGCAGTCCTCGATAGTGGTAGCACTTCGTCATTCATAACGGACAAGTTATGTAGACGATTGCACTTGATAACTAATCAGGTTAACAAAGCTATACTAGGTATAAACAACGTCACTTCGCACGTAGGTAAAATGTGTAAGGTTGAGATATCTTCGTTAGATGATAGTTTTACTTATAGTCTTCATTGTTTTGTTTTACCATTTATTACGAGTAATGTACCGTGCCGTGACATAAATATGAATTTTGATATGCCATCAAATATTATTTTAGCAGATCCTACTTTTTATAAGCCCGGAGACATTGATATTTTAATCGGTGCCGACTTATTTTGGGACTTATTAGGATCTCAAATTTATAAATTGGGTACTGGAAAACCAGTTTTATGTGAAACCCGTTTGGGCTGGATCGTTTCCGGTCCTATTGTAAACAATAATATTGCGTTGCTTTCGCATAATTTAAAATGTAACTTATCTAATATTGTTTCCGATGACAATAGTGATACACTCAGAGCCGACTTATCTAAGTTTTGGCAATTAGAGGAGGTAAATGCGAGGTCGTCTAGTTCTTACATGCCTGAAGAAAAGTTATGTGAAGATCATTTCGTTAAAAATACGACCCGATTGTCTGATGGCCGGTTCTGTGTTCGCATACCCCTTAAGAAAGATCCTTCGGTTCTAGGTAATTCCTATAAAAGAGCTACACGCTGTTTACAGTCTTTAGAGCGTCGATTAAAGGTTAAGCCGGAATTTAGTAGGCTGTATTATGATTTTATGCTAGAATATGAATCGCTTGGTCATATGACTAAAATAACTAAAAGTAATTTGTGTTCTGGTTATTTTATTCCTCATCACGGAATACTACGTGAGTCGAGTAGCACGACCAAACTGCGCGTTGTATTTAATGCTAGTTGTCCTACGTCAACGGGAGTATCTTCTAATGACTTACAGATGGTCGGGCCAATTGTACAGGACGATCTGCTGTCTATACTTCTTCGGTTCAGACTTCACAAGTATGTTTTATCTGCTGACGTGCAGAAGATGTATAGATGCATTGCAGTACACCCGTCCGATAGGCATTTGCAACAGATTGTTTGGCGTGATAATATTAGTGAGTCTATTAGTGTTTACGAATTAAACACCGTCACATACGGCACTGCTAGCGCGCCATTCCTTGCGACACGGTGTCTTAAACAGATAGGAGACGACTGCGAGAACCCTAAAATAGCTGATATCATCAGACATGATTTTTACGTGGATGACCTGCTTACTGGAGATGATGACTTGGAGGAAGTGACTTTCATTCGTAATGAAGTCACCAAGGAGCTTGCGTCAGCATGTATGCCATTGTATAAATGGAAGTCAAATGTTCCTCAGCTGGTGCCTGACGCTGTTCTTTCTTCAGACAACTTGCCAGCCTCACTTGACTTAAATAAGACATCAAGTGGGCCTGACAAGTTGCTTGGTCTAGACTGGTATGTCACCACTGACGAGCTGGGGTTTTCTATAGATCTGTCTAACTCAGCAACTACTCACACTAAACGTGATTTGCTATCTGTGATTGCGCGAATATTCGATCCCTTAGGTCTCTTGGGTCCTATTGTTATCACCATGAAAATAATGATGCAAAAAATGTGGTTAGATAAGCTGGGGTGGGATCAATCACTACCTTGTGAGATCCAAAGACATTGGGACATTATAATTAAATCATTGCCTCTTTTAAATAATTTACGTATTCCGCGAATTGTAGTCTGTAATTCATATAGGGAATTAGAACTCCACATTTTTACAGATGCATCTGAGTCTGCATACGGTGCTTGCGTCTACGTTCGCAGTATTAATGAAGTAGGCGATTGTTCGGTTTGTTTATTAATGGCTAAAAGTCGAGTGGCTCCCATTAAGCCCACAACAATTCCGAGGCTGGAATTATGTGGTGCCGTGGTTGGTTCTCGTCTTTATGAGAAGGTGAGGAGTTCACTTCGAGTGGCGATCAGCCGAGTTTACTGCTGGACTGATTCAACCATAGTGTTGGGATGGTTACAAATGATGCCTAACAAACTTCAGCCGTTTGTGCGTAACCGCGTAGCTGAAGTTTTGGACAAGGCGGGCAATTGTACCTGGAGACACGTCCCAACAGATAAAAATCCAGCAGACCTAATATCTCGTGGCGTGGATATTAGTGTTCTGCAGGATTCCGATCTGTGGTGGTCAGGGCCAGATTTTTTGATGTTAGACCCGTCTGAATGGCCATCTCAAATTAACTGTTTAGGAGCTGAACCATTACCTGAAATCCGACCTGATGTAGTACTAAGTGCTGTCTTAGATAATTCTAAAGTAGTACCTTTGATTAGTTTTAGTCGTTTTTCTAATTATTCACGACTTGTACGTTCTGTAGCTTATATATTAAGGTTTATTAAGTCATGTAGGAAACGTTACCCTGAAACTAATTATTTGTCACAAGATGAATTACAAGATGCACTAGATGTTGTTATAATTCAAAGTCAGTCTGAATCGTTTACTGAGTATGAATTACTTTTGCATAAAAGAGTTTACCTAAGAAGAATGCTCTTCTTAAGTTTAATGTTTATTTAGACAACAAAAAAATAATGCGTGTAGGCGGACGCCTCGATAGTTCTAATTTTAATTTTTCTAAAAAGCACCCCATTATATTACAGTCCACTCACTATTTTACCAAGTTGTTATTTGATTTTGAGCATAAAAGGCTGATGCATGCTGGCCCTCAGTTACTATTAGCCTCAATTAGGGAATCTTACTGGCCAATAGGAGGTCGCAACTTGGCGAAGGCCTGTTATCATAAATGTGTTCTTTGCCATCGCATGAAGGGTAAGGTTGTAACGCCCATAATGGGTAATTTACCAAAAGAACGTGTGAGTCCAGGTTATCCCTTTGAGAGTACGGGCGTTGATTATGCCGGTCCTATATGTGCGCTAGTCGTCAAGGTCGTGGATGCAGGCTGGTAAAGGTGTACATCGCAATTTTTATTTGTTTCACCACCAAGGCAATCCATTTGGAGACCGTAGGTGATTTAACCAGCAATAGTTACTTACTAGCTTTGTATCGATTTATTTCTCGACGAGGTAAACCCGCTGATATATTTTCTGATAACGGTACCTCATTTGTCGGTGCGTACAACGACCTCTCTAAATTTTTTAAATTAAATAGTTCGTCCTTGGGTGAGAGTGCAGCTAATGACGGAATAAGATTCCATTTCATCCCAGCGTATACGCCTCATTTTGGTGGCCTCTGGGAGGCGGGTGTAAAGTCCACAAAGTATCACCTACAAAGAGTGTTGGGCAATTGTAATTTAACATTTGAGGAGCTTTACACTGCTTTGACTAAAATTGAAGCCATACTGAACTCTCGTCCACTGACTCCGATGTCTTCAGATCCTGCCGACTACACACCGCTGACGCCAGGTCATTTTCTGATTGGGCGACCCCTTGTTTCGTTGCCGCAACCGAATTACACGGACCACTCTGCTAACCATCTTTCTCGTTTTCAACGAATAGAGCAATTACGCCAGCACTTTTGGAGTAGATGGAGCAAGGAGTATGTTTCAGAATTACAGCTGCGGACAAAATGGCGTTCTTGCAAGGATGGACTAAAGCTGAACACCCTTGTTGTCATCAAAGAGGACAATCTTCCTCCTCTGAAGTGGAGTCTTGGACGCATTGTGGCTGTACACCCCGGAACAGATGGCATAGCTCGTGTAGCGGATATTCAGACATCGACTGGAGTCATTCGCAGAGCGTTCAACAGGATCTGTCCATTGCCTCTTCTATGATCTGAGATTGCCTGTGTCTACGGAGTCTGGTTGAAACCGTTGCTTTCAACGCCCGGGGGCATGTTCACGCGCGCCTGACCAAATCACCATAGCAGCATTACGCTCAAATCACTAATTATAATTTAATAATTGTATTCATATCGTGTATGTGCAAGTTCACTTGCTGTACGGATCTCGTGGAGTTAACACGAATTAAAGATCATCTTTTGTACAGAGCATTCCAGTTTCTCATTTCAGCCTCCCAATAGACCATACACCCTTCTATATTACTAATATTTAAGATATTAAACCATGGTATATTATTTAAGTCAGCACAAAACAGGTCCTGGTCAATTTGATCTAACAACCGCTTCGTTATGTATTTTGGCCTTTCCTTGGGCCTTTTAATCATAAATTCGCATATAATCATGGCGTGATCGCTGAGAGATGGATTGTGATAGATACTTACACTTTTACACAGATGTGGTGAGTCCGTAATTATAAGGTCTAAGAGAGATGAAGACCGGTCATTCACCCTCGTTGCATACCTGACTAGAACTTCTAAGCTATAATGGGTTAAACATGTTAGAATATCCTGGGTTGATGACTTATCATGCCTTAAAAGGTCCACATTAAAATCTGTCAATATAAATAAATGTTTATAGTTTGAGAGTGCAGTTATAGATTTAATGAGTGCTTCAATAGCTTCATCTACTGATACTGATTCCGGCATGTATGCCGTACCAATAATAAGTCGACTCCTGCTAGGAATAGTCAACTCGAGCCATAATTGCTCAAGTGGTGAGTCAGGGTGTGGTTTAATTTTCACTCGCAACCCTCTCTTCACATAAAAGACCACACCACCTCCTCGGGCATCCCTAGGCCGAGGTTTGTGTTTTAAAATGTATCCCGGTACTATTGGCGCGAATTTCTCTTGGGCGATTTTAATCCAGGTCTCATTAAGGGCTAGTATATCTGGTTTATACCTGTCAATACTTGCTACCAACTCATCTTGTCCCGTATTCAAGGAACGCGCGTTAAGCAGACCCAATTTCAAATTATAACTCCTGCCTTGAATCATTTATAAACAGTAAATAACTGCAGTAATTATTTCTTTGTACATAACATAGAATATTATTTAAACCTTTGTGTGTGTCCATTTCAAGGGCTTTAAAATTATTGTAACAATTACTTAAAACGTTTAGACTGCACAGGTTAAAAACCATAAATCACAAATCACAAGTAGAACATTTATACGGCACAGCTCAAAAGTGAATGAATCACATATAAATATTAGTAAAACATTTATGTAGCTCGGCTTAAAACACAATAAAAAGGATATAAATATTAGTATAATCAACTTTAGACATACTACGATTTTAATGACAATGTTAATAAAAGTTAGAAACATTATGGTGAGCTGGAGCCAACGGTACCATTGCCAAAAACCCTAGAGATATCAAGTTCTGTTGGGATACGAATACTTACTCGCGATAAATCTTCTATTTAAGGCATAAATACCTCGGTTTTCCAAGCAAGTCAGCCGAAACGATGGCAAAAAACCGAGGTATTTATGCCTTAAATGTAAGATTTATCGCGAGTAAGACCCGCTATATAACCTTGTATAATGTATACTAATCGTGAAAGTTTAAAATCGAATACTTACTGTTCCATTCTCCCGTCTGACGTAGATTTTACCGTTACGGGTCCATACAAATCGCCAAATCATGCATTGGGAGCGGAAGATGAGGTATTAGAGAAGAGCCGCTCTCGGCAGCGCCGTACGAATGTCGCTCCGGTGAATTCGTTCCGAAAGCATTGTGATTGGATATTTTTACTGACAATAGCTCCAGGTCAATTCTAACCTTCGAAATATACATCTCTTTAATCCTCTTGTCCTGGTCCCAATTTATTTAGGGTCAATGCAGTTTGTCCTTCAAATCCATATTTCTCAGTCACCCGTAATTCGATCATTTAGCCCTTCCACTTTCATATCTAGTCCCTCACATAGTCCATCCCTATTTTCTTAAGACTCCCTCTTTCTTTTCGTAATTCTACCTTCATATCCATAACTTATTTACCTACCTAATCCTTTTCTTTTGTGTTTTTTTTTTGTGTCGGGTTGGAAAATCTTCATGGAGTCCCTACCCCCAGGGCGGAGGGGATTGTCAGACTCTTACAGACTAAAAACCAACCCGTGTTCCTCATGTACCCGTGTGTCGGAGGGTCGGGTATCACCGAAGCATTCCTCGCGACCCCCCCGACGGGTATTTAGGGCCAGATGGTCAGGCGGGCCCCGAACAAAACCTCCTTGGCGGCGGATGAAGGTGTTGGGCTTCGCCGCCAAAACACCCAGCGGCTGCAGAGGATAGGGAGGACGGCAACCTGACAACACCGCATCTCCTCTTCCTCTGCGGCCCCACCGCAATGCAACAAATGGTGCGCCCCCATTTGGTCGCGAGAGATAGGGCGCGCATCAACGCAACACCGACACGCATCTCCTCCCGCGACCGCGCCCGACTGCGAAGGACAGAAGAACTGTCCTTGGCACCCGCACCTTTGGACGCAGCCTGTGCAGGCCTCCGTCAAGCCCACGCGGAGCGTTCACTCCCGGGATCTCGCTTAGCTTCACCGTGGGTGACCCAACTACGGCTACTGAGCCCCCCACCACGAGAAGGTGGAGATCCCACGGGTGGGAACTTATTTACCTACCTACATATCATGTCTTCGCATAACATGTGCATATTAATCGAAATCTCTCTTCAGTCATAATTTGTTTGAAAATTTACTTTTTTTTATAGCCACTGCAACATTTTTATATACAAAAGGTTGCCAAATAAAACTGCAGAGATATTTTATAAAATTTATTATTTACAAAATAATATTATTAATTTAAAACCAGATCTTGTAAAAAGACGTTCACGAGATTTAATTTAACAATATTCGTAACATGTACAAGATACATTCTCACCCATCACCCATATATTTTGTTCAAATAGTTTGTCAAATAAAATCATAACGAGTACCATATAGACATAAGGGGCACAAACTGCGGTCATTATCCCTTTAGCGTTATCCCAGTTTCAATCTGGGGTCCGCTTACTAGTCTGACCGGATTTGGCTGAATATTAACTTTTCCACGGAGCGACTGCCTGTCTGACCTCCGCAACACGAAGGGATAGCGATATTACATGGCTTAGACTATTCTAGTGTCAGATTAGCGCGCTCAGAATACTGGAATATTATATTTTAGATACGTTGAACTTAATTTCCTACCTATACTATTGCCATCTATTTCTATTGCTCTCTTGTACGTTTAAGCGATATTAATTACCACCACCAAGAGAGCAATAGAGTTAATTTTATTCAGAAATGCTCAATAGTATCACTAGCATATCTAAAGATGGTATTCCTAGCCTTAGGTCTAATAATAATTATGAATAGTTAGATATCTGCAAATAGTATTGTTTATTTCAATGGTTTGAGCTATATACATTATCGCCAGTCCGTACCATACCGTCCGTAAGCATTGAATACAGCTTTATATAGAAGCGCAGTTCTTAAGGATTTCGTATGCCGATTCCAAGTGGAGACTGTCTCCAGTTTAGTTCGTAGTTAGCGCCGTGGCGGCGCTAGCGTTGTTCTCAGTCTCTCTTGCTCTCGTAGTTAACATACACAGGAGGAACGTTAGTCTCTCTTGCTCTCGTAGAGACAGCTGTCACAGCGCGACTGCCACGCCGCCAAGCTAGACTCAATAAGAAAAGGGGAGGTTCAATGATTTTAACACACAGAAATAGTAACGTAGATGAACTACAAGTGTGTAAGCAACTATATAAAATTGACTGTTTTGAGGTTTGTGGCGTTAGAGATGTTGAAACCAATTTGAATGTTATTTGTTGTTATCGAACTCCCACAAACAAAAATTTTGACAACTTCATGAATGGCCTTGAAAAGCTATTACAGCATTTCCTCAATAAATTTTGTATAATTTGTGGCGATTTTAACATAGACATGTTGAAAGATGATCTGAAGCATAGTTCTTTCTAATCATTATTAACTTGCTACAATTTTAGGTACCTAATAAATGAGCCTACTTTTCGGAGAAATAAGTCCGATTCATGTCTAGATAACTTCATTACCAACTTACCAGACTGCCTTATAGAAAATACGTATATCGATCATAATGGTTTAGCTGATGGACACGCGGGTATATTCTGCACTTTGCGCTTAGAAAAAACTAGGTTTAAGGAGCAGTCAAATTATGTACGTATTTGTAAAAGAAGATATAACGATGATAACAAAAGAATCTACAGAAAAATTCTATCTGAGACTGAATGGAGTCTACTGTCTTTAAGAAGCGTAGTATAAAAGTTAATATTAATAGGAATAAAGGTTCTGGATGGATAACAAATGGAATTAGAACAGCTAGCAAAGCAAAACGTTTCCTTAACACATTAGATAAGACACATTGCGACATTTCAGTTTTGGAGTATCGGAACAACTATATCCGGATGTTTAGGAAAGTAGTGAGTTGTGCAAAAAGGAATGATGTCAGAAAACAAATAAACATGGCATCTAGTTCCAGTAAAATGATATGGAAAATAGTTAATAGACAGCGCAATGCTACCAAAGACATAAATATTGACCCTATTACACTTAAGAGTGATAACGCAGCAACTAATAATGCACTAGAAGTGGCTAGAATATTTTCCAAAAGGTTTGACAACACAGTCCACTTAGAGGCTTGTGACAGAGAATTGGCAATGGCATTCTTGATTGAAGGGGTTAGTCGGGTTGAATATAAAATGAATTTTGATATAGTCACACCAATAGAAATTTTCAACATAGTAAATAAAATGATCAACAAGCCTTCTTCCGGTTATGATAAAATTCCCTTAACAATAATTAAGGAGAATATAGACTTATTAGTGACTTCATTAGCATCTTTTTATAATGAGTGCATCGAAAAAGGCCTGTTTCCTGATCAGCTTAAAATCGCAAAAGTGATACCAGTTTTAAAAAAGGAATCAAAGACAGACCCTGGCAATTACAGACCTATTTCTCTCTTGCCTGTATTGTCGAAAATTTTTGAGAAGATTATAAAGGATAGGCTCGTAAAGCATTTAAAGTTGTACAATATCCTAAACAATCAACAGTTTGGTTACCAAACATCACTAAGAACCACCGATGCTATAGAGGCATTAATAGACGATGTTATTTGTAATTTAAATAATAAAAAAAAAGTTGCTGGCAGTTCTGCCTTCGACACAGTGGACCATGGTATTCTCCTGGCTAAGTTAGAACATTATGGTGTACGTGAGAATGTTTTGGAACTATTTAGCTCTTATCTGTATAACCGACAGCAGTATGTAGAGATTAAATCGGTAATAGATGGAGAAGAAACAACTAGTAGGTCTAACCTAGTCACTGTGTGCCGTGGTGTTCCTCAGGGATCCGTCCTTGGTCCAATTTTCTTTATTATATTCCTGAATGATTTAATTGAGTACATAAAAACCGTATTAAAGACACACAATTAATTATCTTTGCCGACGATACAAATGCAATAGTTATTGCAGACGATATACTGAAATTAGAATCCAAACTCAATGCTCTCCTGATCGCTTTTGAAAATTGGTTTAGTACGAACAATTTGAAACTGAATGTTAATAAAACAAAATGTGTCTTATTTAAGACCTCTACACGGAATGACGTCAAGTTGGATATATGTATCTTGTGGAAGCAATGTCGATATAGTTGATAGTGTCAAGTTCCTGGGTGTACACATTGATGCATTGTTAAATTGGAAGGTTGAGACATTAGCTTTAACTAAATCAGTTAGCGCGGCATGTTACGCGATCCGATCTCTGAGAGAAGTATTAACTTTGCCTCAACTTAGGGCGGTTTCAGATTAGCGTATTTTTCTGCGCGTATACGGTCGTTTCAGCATACGCGCTTACACGCGCGCTACATTACGCGCTTCAAAAAACCAGACTCACGTAAACGGGCGTGTTCGCTCGAAATGGTAGTGACGTCTTGTCAGTGTCAACATGGATTCTGACGGCTCGTGGTAATACGAGCTTAGAAGCGCGTCAACGCTCGTACGAGTTGCGCGTGTGCCAAAAGGCGCGCCTATACGCGCCTACATGCGCTTCCAAAAACGAGCTTATACGCGCGTATAAAACGCTAATCTGAAACCGCTCTAAGAAGTGTGTACTTCGCTTTGGTAGAGTCCAGGCTTAGATACAGCATCGAATTTTGGGGTAACAGTTACAAGTATAACATGCAAATGGCATTTGTTATTCAAAAAAGAGCTCTTAGGACAATGCTCCGCATGAAACAGACGGTTTCATGTAAAGAGCATTTCATAAAACTACAAATCTTGACAGTGCCATGCCTTTATATATTGGTGTTACTGACTAGCTTCGTAAAAAAATTGCACACAATTGAGACCGATGAGCAGAGAGTAGCTAGAGCTAGTACACGGAGGAAAGATGTGCCCTACAACAAACAACCAAAATTACAAGTTGTGCATCACAGCCCACGGTATCAATCTGTAGTTTTATACAATAAATTGCCCATAAAATTCAAAAGTATTTATAGTGTCAACTTATTTAAAAATAAATTGAGGGCTTATTTATTGAGGAAAGGCTATTATAGTATCAATGAATTCATGGAAGATATTTGACATTGTAACTTGTAATTGTATAGTGGTAATTTATATAATCAACTTTGACATTTACTATTTACTTTGACATTTACATTTACTTTGAAATTTACTAGGTATTGACATAATAATCATCTTACTTGTTAATTTAATAGACTGTTATTGTTTTTATTTACTGACTGTTCTAAATGTATTATAATGAATTTTAATCTGATTTAACTGTAATTTTTAATGTAATGTTTTATTTTTAAAATCTGATTTATTTGTAATTTTTAATGTTATGTTTTATGAAATTTTTAATCCAATTTAATTTAGTTTTAAAATCCAACACATGATCTATCAATGGCTGTTACTGTTTTTCTAAACGCATTTTAATGAATTTAGATCTATTTTAAATGTAATATTGTATGGTTTTTTCTTTTAATTTATTTGCAATTTGTTATGTTTAAATTTTCAACACAATATTTCTATTGTTATGAAATCAATTACTTATAACTTACTTATGACTTACTTAAGCGGTAATTTGTGTCACAGAAAGTTTGTCTTCAGAGCGCCCATAGGAAATGCGCCTCTATATAAATATCTGAGCTCTTTGCCGTAAGCCTGTCGTAACTTTGACAAGTATAGAGGTATTCCTTAAATACTGCGTAAAAGTAATACGGCGTAAAAGTAATGATCCTATTTGGTTCAGCTACAACTTCGTTTCTAAATTAGAAAACTAGAATTAGTTTTTTAAATATATATAAAACATAACAAAAAATATTTTATTTGCATCTCCAAAACATAACATACATAAATTTTCTTAATGCGAACAACAGAAGGCGGTATATGGAGAACAAATTAGGCCACTGCGTCAGCCATAGATTTATATGTACCTACTTCTATCTCTATGGCGTCAGCTATATATTTGTGCCATGAAATTTTGTTGCATTATGATTTAAATATGATGTCTATTAAATGTTGACCTCTAAGAGTTCAAGCACATTTGAGCCCTATTTATGACATTTTCCATAACTAGTCGTACCTAACACTACCTGCGATATGTTTCTTATTTCTTGGAGTATGTTTTCTTTTAAAGCTGCGACAGTCTGTGGTTTGTTCACATCCACCCGAGATTTCAAATAACCCTAATGAAAAACGCCACCCTGTATATAAGCAACTGTATTATGATCATCTTACTGCACATTTGTTCAAATACATTACGTTCATTTCATAAATTACTACCTTACGTAAAAAATCGCACAGTTCAAATTCTTTCACCAAATATTCATTAACTTGAAGAAGACATTTAATTTTCTTAGTAAAAAAGGTCACCACTGTCTGCCAATAGATGGCGCTGTACACGCAATTCAACACTTCACCGATAGATGGCGTTGTATACACAATTCAACATTTTACCGATAGATGACACTATTATAAACTAACACTCATGTCCTCATAAGCGGCTCTTGGATGTCCTTCACATCTTTGGTTTGTAAATGCAAAGCCACTTCTCTTCTACCATACATCCAATTCCAGTACATCAGTCTTGCAGCATGAGATAGCAGCCAAAGGCCAGCTACAAATAATATTGTTTGTACTGCTAATAATACGTAAGGGAGGTAGTTATGGATCATTTGTAACATAGATATTGCTTCATCTGCCATTTTTGGTTGCACCTGAAAATAATAAAATAAAATAATAATAATAATAATCTACCACATTCACACAACACCATCTAGTCCCAAACTAAGCAGAGCTTGTACTATACCAACAGACTGCCATGCAGAGGGTACCGGGTTCGAATCCATATAACGCACCAATAACTTTTCGGAGTTATGTGCGTATTTAATTATAAATTATCGCTTGTCCCGTGCCTCGGAGAGCACGTTAAGCCGTCGGTTCTGGTTGTCATGAAGATCTTTGACAGTCGTTATAGGGTGTCAGTACCTTCTAAATAAACTGACACTAGTCTAAACCATGGAATATGGCTATCCTTTCGGGTTGCGGAGGTTAGACAGGCAGTCACTCTGTGGAAAAGCTAATATTCAGCCAAATCCGGTTAGACTAGTAAGCGGATCCCAGATTGAAACTGGGATAACGCTAGGAGAATGATGATACTTTCTTTTTGTAAATACATACATATTATACATAGAAAACACCCAGACCAAGACAAATATCCATGTTCATGCACACAAATGTTTGACTTGAGCGGGAATCGAACCCGTGACCTTCGGCGTAGCAGTCGCTTACACTCCCGCTACACCAACCGGTCGTCAAAAATATTAATTATTTTATAATTTAAGTGGCTTGTCAAGTGATGATTGTGTTTATGTCTGTTTTTGTATAATATAAACATTTTTTATGAATTGCATGGAGTAGCTAACTGTTTTCCGTCACCTATGCAGTGGAGAGACAAATGAACTTTTTTGCAGAGGGTCTTGGATTCACACCCACACGGCTCACACTGATGACTTTTGTAGTTATGTGCATATCAAATTGTTCATTTATACATACATACATAGACTCACGCCTGTTTCCCGGAGGGGTAGGCAGAGACCACGGAACGCCATTTGCAACGATCCTGACATACCTCTCATGCTTCATTCACTTCCATCAAGTTTCTCATGCATGCTATTCTATTTAGGGTACTTCTGACCTGTTCTTTTTTTTAGGATGTCTCCAATCTGGTCAGAGAACGTCCGCCTAGGTCTTCCCCTTCGTCCTATCCCATTCACATTTGCCTTATCTGCCACATAGTATATCCTTTATGTGATGTAGAGCATAACTGTATTTTCATTTTATCATACAGCTACAGTGAAATTAAGCAGGTGTTACCTTTAGTAATAAATAAACTAATAACTTACAATTTTGACATGCACAACTGGCACGAACATATTGGAGAACCTTCTGATCTTGGAACTGAATGCCACATCTTTGACATTCACGTTCACTTGGACGGAAAATTTCGTAGTCATCACCATTCCTATCCTCTGGAAACAATAAAAAAAGCAAGTTATTTAGTACTATAGTCATATAGCTGTATTGTAATGAAAATATCCAAACTGTCCGTGTGGTGACGGATTAAGAATACGGATTGTCACCACCCCATATCATCCCATGGGTGTCGTAAGAGCCGACAGAGGGAGCATATTATGCAGAGAACAGCACTGTAAGAGAAGGAAAACTTGATACAAACCCGTTTGGCCAGCGTGGTATAGTAGGCCAATTCCTCCTTTCAAAGGAGAGGCCTAGTCCAGCAGTGGACTGTTAAAGGCTGATGATGATGAATGAAAATATTAAAAATACAAAGTGTCACTACCTTAACTCATTCTGTGGATGTCGTGATGAGCGACAAAAGTAATTTCACGAAATAAATAATATGTTTGGGCAGATGTGAAATACTCGACATCAAACTCTCTGTGCCTACCAACATCTCTACAGACAGGCTGTCACAAGACCCATCACCAAGCCGAAGTCTACTCGTTGTGGACATCATGCCAAGTCATACTAAACAAAAATAATACCTGAGAAACGAACTTATTTTTGAGTTTTCAAATTTTTAAACCGCAATTAAAAGCGCGCGCGTGCAATGCTCGAAATAGCTACTTATCCATGGGGTTATAGGGCATCTAAAGAACATATTGGCGGGTTAAATGCATCGATTTTGTACCTAATTAGAAAAAATCCATACTAACTTTGAGCCTCAATATCTGCTGAACTAGTAATTTCCCAGGTATGGTGCCGAAGTAAAAAATGTTCGTAGTGATTGGTACAACATGGGATTTCAGTTTTCGTTAAGGCGCTGTCCTAAGCGACTGTTTTGGTAAATGAGGGGGTGAAGCAGGGGAGGTGAAGGGAGCTTAGCTCCGTCTACTGCGGGGCGCCCCCTTTCATTCTCGACGCGTGCGGCCGTATTCTGGCGACATCCGTATTCCAATATTTCAAAATCGCAAGCAAAACGTTTTAGCATATTGAATTGAGATACTGATATTAAAATTTATATTACATACATTAATCTGTTTGTACAATATAGGCATAGCGCAATTTTTGTTCTCAGTGCAGCCATGAGCAAAACTGGTTTACATTAGACGTTATAGGTATTAAATGTTGACGAAAGTAGGTAAATACCTACGTGCCGTAAGATGATAAAAATAATTAAGTCAGTTCCATGTATGGAGTGGCCATTATTATGTTTGTTTTGTTTTTTGTATAAAAATAGTGAAGCAGTTCATAGAATACCCACATCTAATTCCATTCCTGCCAGTTTTCAAATCTGTTTTGCAATAAATTGGCTGTGACATACGGGCGGATAGACAGACAGACATTGCGAATCTATAAGGGTTCCGTGTTTACAATTTTTGGCTACGGTACCCTAAAAAACACAATACTGCTCTACTAAGCGCAAAAGCCGTATCTCAACTAAATCGAGTTACCAGATAATTGAAGTTTAGTAAAAGTTGATTTCTTTTATTTATTTTTGGATGTTTATTGTTATTAAAGGTATAATTATTATGGCAAAGGTTTCGAAATACGTCGCCGTTTTTAGGGTTTGTGAGTGATTGGAGAGGGAGCAGGGGAGGTCTTGAAACTCCCCTCACCATTTTCACATGCCGGAAATACTTGGTTTCCTCTGAAAAAAAAAATCTCCAAACATCGGTGTGTATGGCACTGCCAACTTCCACATTCATCACACTAGTTTAATAAACTAAGGTTGTCGGAGCTCTGCGAAGGGCTCCTATTTTCGGATTAAGGGTCAAAAGAGAACCTAACATAACCTATTTATTTACTTATTACAGTCGCACCTAACCCAAGGCACTCGAAAGCAATGATGCACAAATTTGACATTAGCTGTCAATATGATCATTCCAAGATGGCAGTTTTGCGTTTCGTTTCACGTTTTTCTTATAAAACCTAAAAATTACATTTGTAGAACTGTATTAAAGTATAAAAACTATGTTCCGTTTTGCATAATTGCCGAAGTATTTATGAAATTTTGAAAATTGTTTAAAAATATTTAGACGCAACTCCGGCAGCCAAAATTACTTTTAGGGGATTAAAACGAATTACCTTCAGCCCCCTACACTACCAATACCCTCAAATTCAGGCGACTCGTTTCGAAACCCAACCCATTATTATTTTTCAAAATAGATGAAACATCAAAAATATATGTAGATATACCTTATTCATGAGATACTGCTATGTTGCTTAGAAAATTATAGGATTAGAATTTGAGTTACTGCTTTTTCGTTAGCTCTCGTCATACATGTTTGTATGGAAAAATATAAAAAATTTCTTTCGCTTCAAATATGTGTTGTTTCAAAGAAAATAAATATTAAAAGATATTTATTTATATTCAAAATCATCATCAAAAGTTAGCTGTCTGCTACAACCTGGCAGGTTTTCTTTATTCTCATCGAATGTTAAAGGCAGTGTGTGAGGTGATAAGGCTTCAATACTTATTATTTGCATTTTTTCACGAGGCACAGTTTCATTTACTTTTCTTTTACGGCTTGGTATTGTAGAAATTTCAAGAACTGATGAAACATTTTCCTCTCCGTGATCTCGCAATGCCATCCCTTGAGCTTGACGAGAATCAACAATTTCAGGCAACTGCCAATTTATATAAAACGCCACAAGCTTCTCCTAGAAAATATTTCTTCTATAGGCTATAAGCCTTTCTATAATTTCTATTTTTAGTGGTATACTTTCGCCACTCCACACAGCAAATAAACACTTTTGTTTGCGTGTAACGTGGCGTGGCCCCTGAATTTGGTAATAACAATTACAATATTTGTTTAGACTAGTCAGTTCACTTTTTTATCATGTTTCCATATATGTATTTTATTTGCTCTTATAGTATTCTCCAGGCCATTCTTATAGGCAACTTTAGAACATTAAATTTCCACAATCGTGTTTGTACCTATTAATCCATCTGGTGTGGCACCAATAATCGAATAATCCACAAGGCTCGACTGTTACATTTTCTTGCTTTGCCAGTTGTTGCAAAGCCAGTTGTTCATTTTAGATTCCATGCGCAACTGATTTTACATTGCAAATATTTTATTTGTACAAAATATTTTTTACTAAGTTGGCTTTACTGTTGTTATCTCTTCTTTTTACCACTATACAAAAATTTCAATCTGTCAACATATTCTTACGCAATTCGAATCAGTCACTGCTATCCCTCTTGTAATTTTTGCTTATCACTACGGAATTTGAGTCAAATTTGTTAAAAAAATTGTTTGGCATTTCTTGGCTAGCTCTTGAACAGATCGTGTTAGGAATGACTGAAGTCAAATGTGTGTAAGACGTTGCAGAACTGTTATCTTTAACTTCACTGTAATTACAATAATGATAATTAGTTACGTACTTTATTATTAAAAAAATACTATATCTTGTGTTATAGCAAACAGAGAAGTTACCTTCTTACTTATAAATGATTGATTTTAGAAATTAAAAAGATGTTAGATGTACTGAGACATACCTAATAGTTTATGAATAATCAAAGTTTTACCCGATGTACCTAAAAAGGTTTATGTTCAAAACACAACAATACAACATTCGTTACCGCTTGTGTGCGGATTGCGGAGCGCCATATTAGCGCTGTCATCATTATTGTTCGCCGTGGCGGCATCTTAGCGCTCCAGGCGCTCTGACAAGCTAATGAATTTGAAATATAGGTACATAAAATGATTCGATTTTATGTTATTACTCTTTCAAAAATTGAAAACTGTGGCAGCTATGTATTGTGAGAATAATTTATATAATTATATTATGCATAATCGATAATATATAAGTAACATAGTTAGTCATAAAAGACTCTTATGAAAATAATTTGTGTAAAAATGTTACATAAGTATTTCATAATCACTTGGCCATGGATGAATTTCTATTTTATTACGACGCTTTCTTGTACAAATCCTTCGTAGAACTTCATTTCTCTAATTGTCCATATTTTATTCTTCTAATTATATATTTATAAGCACAGAAACAATAACACATTAAACGCAACAAGAGTATAAACTTAGGTCCTAATTATATGTGCCCATAGTTACATGAAAAGTCTATTTGATTCAAAGTATTCAGTCTATAACATAAAACATGAAATTACGAACTCAAGTCAGCGTATTATAATAACAAACAGGTTTACGTAAAATTTCGTGCAGCGGAGACGCAAGCGACATGACCTATCTCTCACAGGGCTCATAGCCGAATGATGAGGTCTGGGCGGGGCGTAAACTAGCAACTGACACTCAGTACACCGCTTATGCTAATAAGGTTTAAATTGCTGAAGCGTTTGATATTGATGGGATCTACCGAGCGTCAAAATCATAGACGTTTGGCAGATTTTATTTAATTTTACAAAATATACACGTATAATATGAAAATGAATAGAGTAATTCTTTAGTTCATTAGATTTCCTACAATATTATCAAAAAAAATATGACAGCTTACGATCAAAATATTGCAAACAGTGAGACGAAAGATTATTTTCTGCCTCGATTTTGTGATTTTTTTACCGTGAGTCTATTTTACGTACATGAAAAATTATTTCAAAAGTCTTTTGTTCAGACGTTTGACTTTAAGTTCTAATTTTTGCTAGTTTGTAATATGTACCGTTATGGCTAGATGCGCGACGAAAAATTAGGTGTTTCACGGCTTCTGAGGTATAACAGCGCCTTAAGGGTCTTTTTACACCCTGTATATCCGTCCTCCTTTTGGCTCCCAATGCGATCATGTCACAAATTTGGAGAGGCCTATGTCTAGCAATGGGCTGCAAAAGGCTGAATGATGATGAACCTTACTACTTTTATAGATAGTAGAGCCTTGCTGATTTCAGCATGAATGGGCCGGCTCGACCGGGGAAGTACTACCCTCTCACAGAAAATCGACGTAAAGTAACAGTACCTAAACTGTTGCGTTTCGTTCGGTGAGTGAGAGTGCCGGAGGCCCCATCCCCTATTCCTTCTCCCTCATCCCACTCCTCCATCATCCTATCCCTTTTCCCAACCCAAAGGGGCGGCAACGCACTTATGACTCCTGTTGTGTTGCTTGTGTCTATGGGCGGCGGTAATTCTTACCATCAGGCGATCCGTCTGCTCGTTTGTCACCTATTACATAAATAAAACTGAGATATTTACCTGTTCTATTGTGAAACCACTGCCATGATCTTCTTCATTAGGTGTCATTCCTTCCACTCTATTATAAATCGAAGGATCTGCACCTAAGAAGTGTGCATTAGATAGCACCAGTGGTAGGCCTGAAAAACGAGATAAGCATTTCAAATGAAGCAAGGTAAAGTTCGTAAGCAGTTTTAGACTGCAAGGTGTAAGAGGTAAAATTACTAGGGACTTTTAATGATTATTATACACTTACATTTTTATACCTTAGTTCGAACAAACATAATCAGACTGATGATATGACTTTAAAATTAAACACTTCGAAGCATAAAATAGAGCGTGCCCATCTTTATTTACCTTCGTTACCTATCTCTACTGCGCCAACAATCGCCCGTAGACGAACTTCTCCTTTTCAACCAAACCCACTTGAGCATAACAGCTAAATTTATTTTACTAATTTGAAATCTGTACCTTCTCAATCAGTCTAGAGAGAGACTCTTTTACGCGAGATCTCAGTTCCTTTTTATAGTGAAAAGTATAATTACGTCCCGACCTTAAGATTTAGTAATCCTCCTAGCGTTATCCCAGTTAGAACCTGGGGTCCACTTTCCAGGCCAAACAGATTTGACTGAATATTAGTTGTTCACAGAGCGACTTCCTGCCTGACCTCCGCAACCCAAAGAGATAGCTAAATTTAGCTTAGACTAGATTAGATTAGATAAATCTTTATTGTACACCA
Organism: Euclidia mi; assembly: GCA_944739405.2. Taxonomy (NCBI): domain Eukaryota; kingdom Metazoa; phylum Arthropoda; class Insecta; order Lepidoptera; family Erebidae; genus Euclidia; species Euclidia mi. Next base: position 110,013,137 of record OX123186.2, on the reverse strand, counting down.
CATAAGAAAAACATACATAGAATGAGCACAAACAAGAAATGCACAATTGGCGGCCTTATCGCATACAGCAATTTCTTCCAGGCAACCATTAGGAATGGACTCATGACTGTAGAAGGAGCCAAAAGTACTTGATGGTGTAGTTTAGAAATTTTTCATAACTATATTTTTCGCGTAGTATACATAAAATAAATACCTACTAAATAGGTACGTTGACATACATATAGTATATTATATATACACTACATATAGGCAATACATATAATACATATATATATATATAAATATAATAAGATACATAATAATTATTATAGTTTAATAAAAAGTTATGGACAATAATGCAATCACCTTCACAAATAGTGCTGTTTTAACATGTTTTTAAAGATGTAGTCGACTATCGTCAGTTTCATTCATAGATACCAAAGATAGATACTGATTCCCTGTAACGACTGTCAAAGATCTTAATGACAGCTGGGACCGACGGCCTAACGCGCTCTCCGAGGCATGGGGCAAGCGAAAATATATAACTATAAATTTTCGGATTTTAGTGCTCAACTTTTCGGATTTTTGTACTCAACACGCACAAAAATCCGAAAAGCTTTTGTTGTGCGCCGTGGATTTCAATCCGATACTCTCTGCATGGCAGTCTGTTGGTATCGTGTTCTATATATATATATATATATAAATAAAATAAGCTTACCATATAAACACGGGGACAAATCGGAAATACTTTCATGACACGTCCCCTTACTGCACAAGCACTGATTCTCCGGAATATTCGTGAAAGATCTATTGCTGATCTTGTAGTAACTGCCTTCCACCCCTTGGTAGGTATTGGTGCCGGAGTATTCTAGGTCCAGGGACCGGCAGAGGATGGGCCTATACAGCCTGATCGGTTGAGTTCGCGGCAGGTATGCGGGGTAGCCTAAGCCTTCGTATGAGTTTGTGAAACTGTTGCACTCGTTCCTGAAAGGCAATTTCAAAATGGCGTCATACCTATATAGGTGTCTCAGGATCCCGATATGCTAAGATATGCAGTGCAGCACTGACTTTAGACAAAGTGCCCAAATGTTTTCAAAACCAACGTCTAAACGAAAGGAGTATTTTCAAGAATTCAAGATAGGAGCCAAGCCAACTTTATTGGGAAATTTGGTAGGAAATTACTAAATTATTTATATTCAAAAAGATTTATACTATGAATAATAGTTTGAAAATCATTCACCATTCAAACAGTAGCCCCTTTAAACAAATTAAATGTTTGTGCAGGTATTGGATTCATGCAAAGTCGCAAGCAGCCCTAGCTACCCAAATTTGTCCTAAATGGGACATGTGACCAACCCTGGCTTGGCACTTAAGCTCTCTTAGCATTTAGACAAAAACGCTGGCCTATGTTTGAATGAAACAAATTAGTGTGTAATATATCTCTGTCTTGCATGTAAAGAACAAATAGGCGCAGTGTTTTCATTATCCATGCATCCTCCCAGGTTTAACCGCTTACTATTCTAACCGGATTTTACTCAGCGAAATCTGGTTAGAATAGCTGGAAAAATTGCATTTTCACAGAACGGCTGCATGTTCGCCCTCCGCAACCCAAAGGGATCTCTCTCTTAACCATGGGAACTGATTCACTTTAACGACTGTCACATATCCTCGTGACAGCTAGAACCGACGACTTAACGTGCTCTCCGAGGCACGGGACTAGCTTAATCTATCATCATCATCAGCCTTTAACAGTCCACTGTTGGACTAGGCCTCTCCTTTGAAAGGAGGAATTGGCCTACTACACCACGCTGGCCAAACGGGTTGGTATAGAGTTTGCATCAAGTTTTCCTTCTTTTGCAGTGTTGTTCTCTGCATAATACGCTCCCTCTGTCGGCTCTTACGACATCCATGGGATGATATGGGGTGGTGACATTTCGTATTCTTAATCCGTCACCACACGGACATTTTTTTCGGCTTTGTCTATACTATAGAAATATTTGGTTGTTACTAAAAAAAAGCAAGTGGTACCTTTTCTCCGGATCTTCATACCCCCACTGCTTGAGGCCTCCTAGTCCATTAACAGTCTTTATCATAAACTTCTCGTGTTTTTTGGTGCTTACCTCCATTCGCATAGTCGTGTTTTTGTCATACAGCTGTGGAAGAGAAGTAATTACTTATTAAATGCTAGCCTTCGCCTGCGGCTCTGCCCGTGAATTATATACCGAAACTTTGGTAAGGATTTTTTTTTTATGTTAAAAGGCGGCAAACGAGAAGACGGATCGCCTGATGGTAAGCAATTACCGCCGCCCATGGACACAAGCAACACCACAGGAGTTACAAGTTCGTTGCCGCCCCTTAGGGTTGGGCAAGGGGATAGCATGAGGAGTGGGATGAGGGAGAAGGAATAGGGGATAGGGCCTCCGGCACTCTCACTCACCGAACGAAACGCAACAGTTTAGGTACTGTTACTTTACGTCGATTTTCTGTGAGAGGGTAGTAGTAGTACTTCCCCGGTCGAGCCGGCCCATTCATGCTGATATCAGCAAGGCTCTACTACCTATAAAACATTCTATCAGTTAGCAAACTGCACAGAAATCTGTTCGGTTGCTTTTGTGTTTATCGCGTTTATACAGACAGACGGGACGCGGTTAAGACTGTTACAGTCAAGTCTTTAATGCCTGACGTGAAGGACGCTTGAGTAATGTTCAATTCAATAGATCATTTTACTGAGATGAGGAATAAACTTCAAAAGGCGCGAATTGGTATCTTTAATCGTTTCTCTTTGTAGTCCGCTAGATGTCGCATGTTGAATTTATGTGCCAATGTAAAAAATACCTAATGAGCAAAAATTAAAGCTCATATTTGAATGATATTGTTTTGGTTGGGTGTGAGGCGAGCCGCTTATGTGGGCTAAGACCTCTAATCTACTTACCCTGTCCAAAAGTCCAAGCCTATTAAAACTGATCCACCCAGGCAGGATAGTGTTCCCCATTCGTATAAGCGGCTCGTCGTACCCCCACAAGTAGTCATGTACGCTCATGGTCACGGTGGCGTTACTGCCGAGCTGGGCGGTCAGCAGGTTGAAGCCCATCTTCGCTATGTAGCCGTAGTCACTGACTAGGGAGGCCATGGACTGGAAAAAGGGAGAAATAAAATGAGAAACACATACACTGCCACTTTGTATAGTAGTAATTAAATAATTAATTTTAGTTTATGTTCAAGAAGAAAGAATGCATTATGTTTGAAGATAAGTACCAAATTATTGATTTAATAAAAATAATTGCACATGACTTTAGGCATACGTAGGTACAGCTCTTTGCGGTAATAAAAGCATTGAATACGGCAATCAGGGCTAATAGCAGTATGAAGACACGCGCCCAAGTGGGATCTCCACCTTTTCGTGGTGCCCCCCCCACCCCCCACCTCATTAACAGTGGTTAGGGCCACCCACGGTGAAGCTAAGCGAGATCCCGGGAGTGGACGCTCCACGTGGGCTTGATGGAGGCCTGCGCAGGATGCGTCCAAAGGTGCGGGTGTGGGGGACAGTTCTGTCTGTCCCTCGCAGTCGGGTGCGGTCGCGGGAGAAGAGGCGTGTCGGTTTTGCGTTGCCGCGCGCCCTATCTCCCGCGAACAAATGGGGGCGCAGTGGCGCACCATTGTTGCGTCGCGGTGGGGCCGCAGAGGAAGAGGAGATGCGGTGTTGTCAGGTTGCCATCCTCACCGATCTTCTGCGGCCGTTTTAGTGCCTGCGGAAGGCGAGCGCTGGGGCTGCTCCCCGTCCGCCAAAAGGCAAGGAGGCAGCGTAGTGTCTGCGCCGACTCCCAAGTCATAACGAGACGGGGCCCGCCAACACCAACGGCGGGGCAATCCCGGGCGGGGTCACGGAAAAGTATGCTAACCGCAGATCGCGTGACCCCGCCGCTACACGGGACCCGTAGGGACACCGCGGTGGCTTTAGTGGGTTTGCCCCGAACGCCTTTAGGGGACATTCACAGAATGAAATGGGTTAGTGCCATTTTGTATTTTGAATCCATCATCACACGATGCGTTTACTTACCAGCATAGCTAAGTTCGGCATGGTAACAACCATTTCTTCTGGATTACCGACTGACTCATCCGGCAGGAAGGTGACGCGGTTTCGAGGAGTGTACCTCATCACTTCAGCTTCGTGGTCGATCTCAAAGTCTTCGTTAGTTCGGTTCTCCCTGGAAACAGGAAACAGGAACATAAACCAAGGAAACCAATAAAAGTATCGTAAACATTGCCATCCAACGAGGCAATGCTGCTAAGTCTTCTGGGCACGCTACTAGTTGACAGCGTTGCGGAAGAACTCTTGGACGTAAAATAGCAATAGATGCAGCGATAGCTGAGTGGAGAGACTGACAGACTGCTAGGCAGAGGGTCTCGGAATCCACGGCACGCACCAATGACTTTTCGAAGTTAGGTGCGTATTAAATTGTTAATTATCGCTTGCTTATCGGTGAAGGAAAACATCGTGAGGAAACCTGCATGTCTGAGAGTTCTCCATAATGTTCTTGAAAGACATGTGAAGTCTGCCAACCCGCACTTGGCCAGCGTGGTGGACTATGGCCTTACCCTTCTCATAGTGAGAAGAGGCCCGTGCCCAGCAGTGGGACAGTAGAAAAGAGCTGATGATGATGATGAAAATAGCATAATAACTACACATAACTTCACGCCTTTTATCCCCGAAGGGGTAGGCAGAGGTGACACACCCACACTTCGCCAGTTATGTTTCAGTCCCATTGTAATAGGGGGCGAGCCTATTGCCATCTACCGGGCACATTGTTAAGCGACCGATAATTAACATTTTTAATACACACATAACTTCGAAAAGTCAGAGATCTGTGTCCGGGGTACCTGGGGATCGAACCCGAGACCGTCGTCATAACAGTCCGTTACGTACACCACTGGGCTATCGCTGCTTTATAATAGTATAATTAATATATCTAACTATTTTTTTTTCTTTCGTTCTTCGCAATGTAAAGCTGAATACTTTTAAACTTTCGCGATTTGTATCTACAGATAGTAATTTTATGTAGCGGGTTTTCATCGTGTAATGCCGAAACGTCGAAGGCAATTTAAATATATTTTCAAATAACTACGCGATATGGACCCGTTAAGGCTTTGCGGTAGGGATGACGAAAAGACTCGATAGAGTTTCCTATATGCCGCCCAGCCAAGCTGTATTCTTCTGCAAGCCTCCCTCTCAAAGTTGTTTCTACCCAACTGCAAGGTTTGTCTTTTCGTCATCCCTACCGCAAAGCCTTAAGACAAAAGTCTTCAACGAGTGCGTCCTACCCGTTATGACTTACGGTGCCGAGACGTGGACACTGACGGTGCGACTAGTCCACCAATTTAAGGTCGCTCAGCGAGCTATGGAGAGGGCTATGCTCGGAGTTTCTCTGAAGGATCGAATTCGTAATGAGGTGATCCGACAGAGAACCAAGGTAATCGACATAGCTCAGAGAATTAAAACGTTGAAGTGGCAGTGGGCTGGTAACATCTGTCGCAGAACCGATAACCGATGGAGTAGTCGTGTTCTAGAGTGGAGACCGCGCCTTGGCAAACGTAGTGTAGGACGCCCTCCGGCTAGGTGGAGTGACGATATACGCAAAGTGACTGGCAGCGGCTGGACACGAAGAGCCGAAAATCGGGCTCAGTGGCGTGACATTGGAGAGGCCTATATCCAGCAGTGGACAACGGCAGGCTGATGATGATGATAGACCCGTTATATAAATATTATTATATTTCATTTCATTTCATTTCATTACTAAATGTAAAGCTGGTTACCGCGGTGCCTAGTTTTGCAAACGGACGTGCACCGCACCTTTGAAGTAACCCGACCCACACGGTGTTACTTTGAAGATGTGGTGTTTGTCCATTTGCAAAACCAAGCACTGTGAGTAGCTAACTTTAGAGAGTTCGCCTAGCACAGATGCGAAAATGTTCAATTCCTTAATTTTTGGATAGACATACATACATACATAGTCTCATGCCTAGTCCAAGAGGTAGGCAGAGGTGTATTTCTACACCCACTTTTCGCCAGATATACTTTAGGATCGGATCGGATTTATTTTAGGATAGATTAACCATTATTAGTTAAACTATCAAGAGTTATATTATTATGCCAATATTTGTTTCTTAGAATCGGTAATAGATATATGTACAGCTGTATATTATCATATAAATTATCCCATATCACATAAACATAAACCAGTCACAAATTACATTATTCTAATGTGTAACATTAATAAATGTCAATAAACATTAAGCATCTTTATCGGTAATAAGCATGTTACTTTTAGTTAAAATACTATAAATAATCTGATTATATTTTTATTATGTACTAGCTGTTTCCCGCGGTTTCACCCGCATCCTGAGTAAACTACTTCGCCTACCCGTTTGATTTATGGCTAAGGCTAAGTTACCCCTTGGTACATCAGCTATCCGCCAGTGAAAGTCCCGTCAAAATCGGTCCAGACGTTCCAGAGATTAGCGAGAACAAACAGACAGACAGAAAGACAGACCGACCAGACAGACAGACAAATATTGTAAAAAATGTCATTTCGGTATGTGTACCGTGTATACATCCATATGCATTTAGTACAAAGCGGTTATTTTAATATTACAAACAGACACTCCAATTTTATTTATATGGATAGATGTATAGATATATATTTAGAGTAAAATGGTAATTATATCGACTTCGGTACTTTGACATGGTTGGATTGCAAAAGACACCTGTACATAATCTTGAATGGCTCATTTAATCGTGATCTTTTAAGTCAATAGGGAAATAAATTATACAAGTATTTTCATCTAATGAAATATGTCAAAATAATGGTAGCTACATACATTAATTTATGTTAAAACTTTATTTAACATTTTTTATCGAAAATTTACTGATAATAAGTATTCTATTTGACAGCAAAAAACCTTTGACATCACTAGGTCTTATTTCATACAAACGCCGTAGCAAAGTTCGTTTTTGACATTTCATTAAAAGTGCTTGATTCGATTAGTTGGAAACAACCCTATTACATTTCATGGTACTCGATCTATGTGTACTCCGCAACTGTTTCGAATTCCCGCTTGCAATAATAATGTGTCCCAAAACAATCCGGTATTTTTAAAGTGTAAACAATATACAGACTGCCTCCGTGGTCCAGTGGATAGCGTTTGCGACTGCTGATCGGAGGTCCCGGGTTCGATTCCCGGGTCCGGCAAAAGTGTTACTGGGTTTTACCGAATACTCAGTAGCAGCCCGGAGTCTGGTGAGGTGCCCGGTAACGGCAATAGGCTCGCCCCCTATTACGTGGGACCTAAATATTCATGGCGAAATGTGGGTGTAATATTTACACCTCTGAAATGAAATGAAATGAATATTTATTTCGTGTAAACTTTTATAAAGTGCTTACGAAAAGTCAAATTAAAATTGTTCAGTTTATACATCATTTATATTTTTGTTTTGAATTAGAGCAGCTCAATCCCAAGCATTTTTATCGCCTATATAATCAGTAATTTTTAATATGCTTTTAAACACACTGTAGTTTTAACAATAATTTTGAATTTATTTATAGATAAATTTCTTATATTAAGAGGGAGTTTGTTATAAAAGCGTATACACTGCCCCATAAAACAGCTACTTATTTTGTGGAGGCGGGTGCTATGAACTATAAGATTATTCTTATGTCTAGTATTAACAGTGTGTAGATCACTTTTTTTACTAAATGTGACAATGTTCTTGTGGACATATAACAGATTCTCGTATATGTATTGCGAAGCAACAGTTAGAATGCCTATCTCACCGAACTTTTCTCTTAGAGAAACACGAAGACCGAGGTTGTAATTACCCCTTATTGCTCTTTTCTGCAGAACGAATATTGTGTCAAGGTCTGCAGCATTCCCCCAGAGAAGAATCCCATATGACATAATACTATGAAAGTAGCTGAAATAGACCATTCTAGCTGTTTCTATATCTCTGCCTACCCCTTCGGGGATACAGGCGTAAGCCTATAAATAAATAAATAAGTTAACAATATTAATGATATTTGCTCTCAAGTGGATATGATAGTCACAGTAGATTCGTAGAATCCCTCCGCAAATTATATTCACTGCAACACATTTTTCTTTGACTTATTTTAAAACTATTTTATTTGTTACAATTTCCTTTTATTTTATGTGGGTGTAATATAACACCTCTGCCTGCCCCTTCGGGATACAGGCGTGAGTCTATAAAAAAATAAAAAAATATTTTAACGTCAACTTATACATTTGAAGTTGTATAACTAACATGGACGATGTGTACAGTAGTAATCGGAGTACAGGTTTAAAAATGTTCTATCTAATGAAAAACAAGTTCAAGTAGTAATTCATGTATATATTATGGTGTCCGCTCATTTGACAAAAAAACAAATGAAAAATTTTCATTTGACAAATAACATTAAATTTGACAAAATTATACTTGATAAATTTATTATTTTACAAACTATTGTTTGATAAACTACTCATTAGACAATATATTTACTATAAAAAAGTTATTATGCTAAAACATTAATTTACAAATTGATTATTTTTTTAAACATGTTATTTGGCAAAACAACGTAAAGCATAAATAACATTTGACAAAATGCCTTGCTTGGTAAATATTTTATTAACCAAAATCTACGTTAATACAACAATCTTTGTGTAGGGTCAACTGAAACAATGGCTGGTTAGGTTAGGTTAGAACTGCGACCACAACGCACGAGCCGAGCGAGCGTAGCGAGCGTGCCGCGGCAGCAGCCGGCTAGTGCCAGAACCGAATTCTACTTATTTCGCTTAATTCAGGCAGTGTGTATTTTTTTTAAAAGACTTAAGTTTCTATGGAATTAGTATTAATTTAAAATTATTACTTGCTTATAAATAATCTGTCCAAGATGAAAATTGCAACCATGCAATTAAATATTTTCATAATTTCGCGTAAGTATTGGTTAGAAATTAGTTTTTTTTAATAACTAATAATTTATCTTCTAACTTTTTGTACAATCACCAATTTGGCAAACGAATTATTTAGTCAAATGATTATTTTTAAAATAATTATTTAACATTTTAATTATTTTCTAAGTAAAACATTTGCGAAACCTGTATTATGTCAAATGATTGTTTTTAAAGTAATATGTTTGCGAAATGAAAGTTTTTCAAACGTTGTTTGTAAAATGATCTTTTGTCATACGTTTTTTGTCAAACAATAGTAAACCATATATTATACTAGAGGATGCTGGCGGTTACACCCGCGTTATTTAAGGCTATTGCTCTGCTCCCGTCGCTCATAGCGTGATGTGCTATATAGCCTATAGCCTTTCTCGATAAATGGGCTATCTAACTCTGAAAGAATTTTTCAAATCGGACCAGTAGTTCCTGAGATTAGCGCGTTCAACCAAACAAACAAACAAACAAACAAATTCTTCAACTTTATATGTTAGTATAAGATTCTGTCACCTATAAATAAATATAAGATGTGTAAGTTCTCAATGATGAATTTTAGAAATGACATGTACGAGTACATACTTCAAAGTTCTTTCGGGAGAGAAGTCTGAAAAGTTTGTGAGTGAGAGAGTGAAGGTCTCTTTCTCTCTGTCACACGTATACATAATAATATATTACATACATATATATACACACACACCGGAATATAGGATAGAGAAATAAAATTAATAATAAAAATTATCAAAATTTTTATTATTCATTTTATTTCTCTATTGCTTTCATAAGCTGGTCTCTGTTCAATAAGATGAACTTTTTTATCTTCTCATATGTATCTGTTTATTCTAAAAGAATTGGCTCAGTTGTCAGGTTCTGCCCAGTTAGAATATAACTACTTAACTACTGTCGCGATGAGTGGAAAGAGGAGACGGAGGCCTTTTCCCTATTTCTTTTTCACGCCTGTTTCCCGAAGATAGAGATTTCGGAACGCCCCTTGCAACGATCCTGACACATTTCTCTTACTTCGTTCACTCCCATCAAATTCCTCATGCATGCTCTTTGGTAAAGGGTACTTTTAACGATATAAATAATAATAAACCATAAACGCAGTAGGTAAGTAGTATTTACTGCGTTTATATAATATATGCAATAGACTGTTTGCCACTACACACCCGAATGAATAAATAAAGTCAACTTACTGGTAAGTGAATGGCCCAACCTCTTCGACCTTGAGTTTCTCATCTTCCCCGCTGATGAACTGTTCCGCATTTGTGATGTTGAACAGGTAGGCTGAGATGTGGATGCTGTCCATCTCGTGAGTGAGAGCCTCAGAGGTGGCAGTACCGTAGTCAATGCGAGCCTTCTGTAATGTGAGTGAAAGACATTATGATCATCAGCATCAAACATCATCATCAAAGTCAAAGTCAAAATCCTTCCTTCATTTAGATCACAAAGTGACACTTATGAACGTAAAATTTAAAACAGTATTACTTTAAGCTTCTACATTTACTGCCACGTTCGCAAAGCAAGGGCGTAGAATCATGAGAAAGAACGGGCAATAAAACTCACATTCACTCTTTTTCATCGCCAGGTTTTTAATAATACATAACAATTAAACTTTTGTAAGGTGCTGCAACTGTTACACCTTCTATGTTACTTGTATATATTTACTGAAGGTACATAATGCTCAATCATAATCAAGTGAAATTTTCATCAACTCTGTATATAAACTGTCCCACTGGTGAGCACGGGACTCTTCTCACTTTGAGAAGGGTAAGGCCATATTCCACCACGCTGGCCAAGTGCGGGTTGGCAGACTTCACATGTCTTTTGAGAACATTATGGACAACTCTCAGACATGCAGGTTTCTTCGCGATGTTTTCCTTCACCATTTAGCAAGCGATAATTAACAATTTAATTCGCACATAAATTCGAAAAGTCATTGGTGTGCGCCATGGATTTGAACCTGAGACCCTCCGCGCAGTCTGTCTAAATCTCCACTAGACTATCGCGGCTATGTAAGTAGATAACATTTTTTGTAATGTAAGCGATTACCAGTGCGGTGGAGTGACGATATACGCAGCAGAAACTGTACACAAAAATCCGAAAATATGGCTCAGTGACGTGCCATTGAAGAGGTAGCAGTGGAATATATTGAGGAGCGTTTGAAGTTGGTTTTTTAAAGTTGTTATTTAGAGATACTTACATATGCAGTCATTATAAGAATGGGGTTGAATATTATCGTCAGAACACCGATTGTTATGAACAAAACTCCTAGTAACAGGCACACGATCACCTTCTCTGGAAATAAACACAACATTTATTTAATACAGTTTTATTTATTTATTGTATACAGGCGGACTTTTTTTTCATAAAATTAGGCGACAAACAAACAGACGGGTCGCCTGATGGTAATTACCGCCGCCCATGGACACGAGCAACACCACAGGAGTCACAAGTGCGTTGCCGCCCCTTGGTGTTGGGAAAATGGATAGGAGGAGGAATGGGATGAGGGAGAAGGAATAGGGGATGGGCCTCCGGCAGTCTTACTCACCGAACGAAACGCAACAGTTTGGGTACTGTTACTTTACGTCGATTTTCTGTGAGAGGGTAGTACTTCCCTGGTCGAGCCGACCCATTCGTGCTGAAATCAGCAAAGCTCTACTACCTGTCAAATTACTTAATGCCAAGGATGAAATGTGAGAAGAATAATGATATCTTAGGACTATTCACTGTTGCGATGGTTTGCACATTTGTAACGGATGGATGAAAGATGAAATACGATAGAAGTGTATCGTGTAAGAATGAATGGAGATGTCGGTAGGGTACGCGACGCTCAAGACGGACGTACGCCAACCAAATAAGTGACTTACTAAAAAGGGCCAAATTAAAACTACCCATAACACACGTAACAGTATTATACATATAAACCTTCCTCTTGAATCATTCTATCAATTAAAAAAACCGCATTAAAATCCGTGGCGTAGTTTTAAAGATTTAAGCCTACATAGGGACAGACAGACAGAAGACAGCGACGAGCATGCATGATGAGGTTAATGAATGTCAAGGAAGCGAAAGAGGTGTGTTCAAACCGGCGCATTTGGCGTTCCATAGTCAGTGCCTACCCCAAATGGGAGATAGGCGTGACGATAGATGAATGATGATAGATGAATCATTCTATCAATTAAAAAAACCGCATTAAAATCCGTTGTGTAGTTTTAAAGATTTAAGCCTACATAGGGACAGACAGACAGAAGACAGCGACGAGCATGCATGATGAGGTTAATGAATGTCAAGGAAGCGAAAGAGGTGTGTTTAAATCGGCGCATTTGGCGTTCCATAGTCAGTGCCTACCCCAAATGAGAGATAGGCGTGACGATAGATAGATAGATGCTCACACTCGGTCATGTTTCGATTCGGTGACATCTCTAAACTAAGCAGAGCATGTAATATGGCAACCATATATCTGATAAACATACTTATATGTTTAAATTTGCGTTATTTGTGCGTTATATGCATGTATTTGGAATCAATAAGTAGGCACCTGCCTCTGCCAGTTCTGCCTAATTCTGTCTAGTAGTATAATAATATTTATTTATTCATTCTAACGCGCGAACCGCGCGAGCCAAATGGCGGGTCTGCACACGTGCCTGCGCACATGGTGTGTTGTGGTGCCAGCGTATTTAAAATATAATAATGACTGCCTCCGTGGTCCAGTGGATAGCGTATGCGACTGCTGATCGGAGGTCCCGGGTTCGATTCCCGGGTCGGGCAAATGTGTAACGGGGTTTTTCAGAATACTCAGTAGCAGCCCGGTATCTGGTGATGTGCCCGTTAACGACAATAGGCTCGCCCCCTACTACGTGGGACCTTAAAATTCATGGCGAAATGAGGGTGTAATATTTACAACTCTGCCTACACCTTCGGGGATACAGGCGTGAGACTATAATAAAAGAAAAATTACATACACAAATGGGGGAAACCTCACAATACAAGAAACAGTTCGCCTTACAAGAAACAGTTCGGATTTACGAGGGGTCGTTCAACTACTGACGCAGGAGTAGAGTTACTCAAAAGTATATTTACAGCTTGGGAGAAGTCGCAAGATGCTTTAGGAATTTTTTGCGACTTGTCCAAAGCCTTTGATTGTGTACATCATGATACTCTGGTCAGGAAATTACATCATTATGGCATTAGGAACAAAGCTCTTAATCTCCTGGTTTCTTATTTGGGAAACAGAATCCAGAAGGTTCAGATTAATGATAAGACATCGCCAGGTTCTGCCTTAAAAATGGGCGTCCCGCAGGGTTCAATACTCGGACCATTTCTATTTTTGATCTATATCAACGATTTACCCTACTACGTAAAGAACAGTCATGAGATTGTGTTGTTCGCGGATGACACCTCTTTAATTTTTAATATTAAAAGACAACAGAGTAATTTTGACGAAGTAAACAACGCACTCTCTAAAGTTGTTGATTGGTTTAATGTAAATAATTTATTACTCAATGATTAGAAAACTAAACTCTTAAAATTCTCCATGCCCAATGTTAAACAGATGGAAACCAATGTACAACTGAAGGAAACCAGAATTGAGCCCGTCGGGACAACCTTATTTCTAGGTATTATGCTTGATTCCAAACTTCAATGGGGTCCGCATATAGAAAGACTTTCGGGCAAACTTAGTTCTGCAGCTTATGCGGTTAAGACAATTAGACGCCTCACAGATATAGAAACAGCTAGAATGGTCTATTTCAGCTACTTTCATAGTATTATGTCATATGGGATTCTTCTCTGGGGGAATGCTGCAGACCTGGACACAATATTCGTTCTGCAGAAAAGAGCAATAAGGGGTATTTACAACCTCGGTCTTCGAGTTTCTCTAAGAGAAAAGTTCAGTGAGATAGGCATTCTAACTGTTGCTTCGCAATATATATACGAGAATCTGTTATATGTCCACAAGAACATTGACACATTTTGTAAAAAAAGTGATCTACACACTGTAAATACTAGACATAAGAATAATCTTATAGTTCATAGCACCCGCCTCCACAAAATAAGTAGCTGTTTTATGGGGCAGTGTATACGCTTTTATAATAAGCTCCCTCTTAATATAAGAAATTTATCTATAAATAAATTCAAAATTATTGTTAAAACTACACTGTGTTTAAAAGCATATTATAAAATTACTGATTATATAGGCGATAAAAATGCTTGGGATTGAGCTGCTCTAATTCAACACAAAATATAAATGATGTATAAACTGAACAATTTTAATTTGACTTTTCGTAAGCACTTTAAAAAAGTTTACACGAAATAAATAATCATTTCATTTCATTTCATAGCCCGGCGTATATTCGGCGAGCGCCCAGCGATCACACTGTAGTACAAAGTGAACGCCGAGCGCGCCGGGTACACGCCGGGCGCACGCTCTAGGAACGCGCACGTCCAGTGTGAGGGAGTGCTTAGTTGTATCATAGGTTGTATCCAGATATTTTACAATAATAATTAATTATGCTTATAGGTAGTAGAGCCTTGCTGATTTCAGCATGAATGGGCCGGCTCGACCGGGGAAGTACTACCCTTTCACAGAAAATCGACGTAAAGTAAACGTACTTAAACTGTTGCGTTTCGTTCGGTGAGTGAGAGTGCCGGAGGCCCTATCCCCTATTCCTTCTCCTCATCCCACTCCTCATCCTATCCCTTTTCCCGACTCCAAGGGGCGGCAACGCACCTATAACTCCTGTGGTGTTGCTTGTGTTCATGGGCGGCGGTAATGGCTTACCATCAGGAGATCCGTCTGCTCGTTTACCGCCTATTACTATAAAAAAAATGAAACTAGACACCTCAATGTCGAAAGCAATGGTAAAAAGGTTTATAACATAAAAATGTTTATTGTAAAAATAATCATTGTTTTCATAATTTAAATTTCCGTGAGAATTTTGTCTAGAACTTAACTTCTTATAATGGATCTTGTCTTTGTTAGAAAAACTTTAAAAACAATGTTTACTTATAAGTGGAAAATTTTTGTCCAATTTTAGAATAATATTTTTTATTTTATTCTTCCTTCATTCGGAAATAATGTGTGATACTTTGTAGTATCTGCAAAGTTTTGGCGTAGGATTCAAGCCGTTTAACATACACATGCCGCGGTCACAGAAAAGCAACTTACATATTATCGAATAAGTACGCACTTATAGCCCTTTTCATTAAGATTATACCTATGTATATCTGTGTAACGGGTTTATATCGTGTAATTTATTGAAAAGTAAAATACCTCTTATGTACCCGATTTTTTGGCATGATTACTGTATGCCTTTATTTTCTATATTTATTTTAAATAATCATCATGTCAGCCTAGAGACGTCCACTGCTGGACATAAGCCTCCCTTAAGGTTCTCCACACAGACCGATCTTGAGCCGCCCGCATCCAACCGCGCACCGCGATCTTAACCAGATCGTCGGTCCACCTTGCGGGAGGCCTACCCCTGCTGCGTCGTCCGGTAAGTGGTCGCCACTCCAGAACCCGACTGACCCAGCGGCCATCGGTTCTTCGCGCTATGTGCCCTGCCATTGCCACTTCAGCCGGGCTATTCGGAGAGCTATGTCGGTTACATTGTTTCTCCGGCTGATCTTCCCATTGCTGGTTCGATCTCGCAGGGAAACTCCAAGCATAGCTCTCTCCATCGCCCTCTGAGCGACCCTGAGCTTTCGGATTAGGCCCATAGTTAGCGACCACGTCTCAGCGCCGTAGATCATCACTGGCAACACACACTGGTCAAAGACTTTGGTCTTGAGATACTGCGGGATATCGGACGTGAAGATATACCGTAAGTTCCCGAACTCCGCCCAAACGCGTTGGATTCGACGAATTACCTCTTTCTCGAAGTTGGACCTACACAATTGCATCATTTGTCCCAGGTAGACGTACTTGACGACAACTTAGAGTGTAGAGTTCCCAACCTGGATAGGAGCAGGTACGACATGGACGTTAGATATGATTTTCGTCTTGTACATGTTCATCTTGTTGTTGGGAGACTCTACAAAGGCCATCGACCATTGTGCTGAGGTCTTCCATGGTCTCAGCCATGACTATGATGTCATCAGCAAATCGAAGGTGAGTGATGTACTCGAAGTTGATGTTGATGCCGAGTCCTTCCCAGTCCAGAATCTTGAAAACGTCTTCCAGCGCAGCGGTGAAGAGTTTTGGAGATAAAACATCTCCCTGCCTCACCCCTCGCTGTAGCTGAATAGGTTTTGAGCTCTGGTCCTGGAGGCGGACTTAGATGATGGCGTTTTCGTACAAACACTTCAGCACTTCGACAAATCGATAGTCAATTTGGCACCGTTGGAGAGACTGCAGCACTGCCCAGGTTTCGATCGAATCAAAGGCTTTCTCATAGCCCACAAACGCCAAGCATAGAGGCTGGTTATACTCCTCGGACTTCTGTATAACCTGCCGCAGCGTATGTATGTGGTCTATGGTTATAGTACCATAGACCACATACAAAAATTCTTGCGTTACTGATTGACTGACAGACAAGATACAGCTGAAATTTGGCATGGTTGTTCCTTGAGTAGTATAGGAAAGCAATAGGAGAGGAATAGAATTCTTGGAAATCTCCTCCTAAGGGGTAAAAACTTCCACGGGGCGGAGCCGCGTGCGAACTCTACTTTTATTTATTTATTTATTTATAGTCTCACGCCTGTATCCCCGAAGGGGTAGGCAGAGGTGTAAATATTACACCCACATTTCGCCATGAATTTTTAGGTCCCCTGTCACAGGGGGCGAGCCTATTGCCGTTACCGGGCACATCACCAGACTCCGGGCTGCTACTGAGAATTCAGAAAAACCCAGTAACACTTTTGCCCGACCCGGGAATCGAACCCGGGTCCTCCGATCAGCAGTCGCATACGCTATCCACTGGACCACGGAGGCAACTCTACTTAATTAATATAAAGCCTAATCCTCAATGGTTGTGAAGCATTGTTTAAGATGAATGATTTGTAACAAGTTCGAAAGTAATTATGTAAGTACTCACTTTTAAGGCCAACAGGTGGCTCGCAGCTTCCTTTTATAACATAACCCATTGTTCTAGATTTTATTCAGCTATTTAATCAACAGATGTAATTAGAAGATATCAGCATCGCTACGCCTTTCTGAAACAATAATAAAAATATTTTATAAATAACTGTCTGAAGATCGTTTAAAACTTCGTTCACTCCTTTTATCCCCGAAGGGGTAGGAGAGGTGTATTACACACCCACACGTCGCCAGTTATGTTTCGGTCCCACTGTAATAGAGGGCAAGCCTATTGCCATCTGACGGGCACATCAGTAAGCGAGCGATAATTAATTTTTAATACACACATATCTTCGGAAAGTCAGAGGTGTGTGCCCGGGGTACCTGGGCATCAAACCGTACGTATATAATACTAGCTGTTTCCCGCGGTTTCACCCGCGTCCTGAGGGAACTACTTCGCGTACGCGGTTAAGAGGCTACCTCGAAGGTCAAAAAATCGTGCAGAGGTCATCGCTAAGTGTTAGCTATAAAGTTGAATGTCACACGGTTTCTGACATGGCATGCCATCACGAAACTGTCTGAAATCTTATTTCGTTCATACATATCTCAAGTAATAATCGTTATAGAAAAAAATCGTTCGGCCAGTCCCTAATAAACTAGCTCATCTTTCGGTGAGTAACAATTTCAAGGCGAAAAGTAAAGTATTTTTTGAAATGTCCGTAAAAATATTTAGAGAAAGCATGTTTTCCAAACTAAAATTCTATCGAGCGAAAATCTTTCAATCGTGTATCTATCCGAGCAGTCCCTACATAAAGAGCTGATAAATAATATATGTATAAAAGTTTCACTTTCCTGGTGTGTCTCACTGCTTCAAAATCTGTAATCAAAAAGGGCATACATTTTCGAGGTAGCGCCTTAATTTATAGCCTAAGTTACTCCTTGGTACATCGGCTATCCGCCAGTCAACGTCCCGCCAAAATCGGTCCAGCCGTTCCAGAGAAAAAATAATTTCGGTATAGGTACTGTGTATACATCCATATGCGTTCAGTAAAAAGCGGTTATTTTAATATAACAGACACTCCAATTTTATTTATATGTATAGATGGTGTACGTACACCATATTATGGTAAAATAGTTTAAATCTTCGCCAGTATAATATGTCATGGGTTCTTGTCTCGTACGGGGCAATACTTTGTGTTAGATTTACGTACTTCGTTGTTTAAACAGTTGTAAATCACAGAAGGAAGTGATAATAGTGCGAGTGTATCTTTTACATTTAACTGGGTAGTTTTCGGCACATTAATATTTATATAAGGTAAATCAGTAATCATAATTAATTATGTACAAATTCAATAATCAAACAATAAAAAAATACGAGTTTAGGGCAACCAGTTTCACTCGCGTTAATGCGGGTGACACACCTTCGTCGCCAGTGGCGGATCTAGGAGGGAGCGAACCGGGGCAGTTGCCCCGGGTGGCAGCGTCTGGGGGCGCCACAGTCATGTCTAGGTATCGATCATGACATAGAGTCATAAAATCACACTGAGACAATAAATAGAAACAAGTTTTACATGCAGTAATCTTGACATAAACTTTCTTACTTTTTTATTAATTTGATCAGCCTGGGTACTAATATGGACATTACCAAGTTCATGTTCAAGAAACACCGTCACGATTGCCGTAACGATGTTTATCGAAATTCCATGTTTACGTATAGTTGTCGAAAAAGTTGCAGTTAAGTAGAGACAACTTAGTGGGCTAAATGACAGACAGTGCAGGGCGGCATTTGCGAAGTTATGGGGTATCTTTTAGTCATCTTTGCCACAATATACGTACATACATAATTATGTAGTTTGTCACATACGAAGCTGAAATGCGAAACACGAGGGTGAACCACTACAACGAGCCCACCGACTACATTTCACGCTGAGAGCTATAACAAGGCCAATATTGGGGATCTCGGCTGAGGGACAAACTGGCCTGGAACGAGATTATCCGGGAGACGACCAAAGTAATGACATTATTAGAGTCGTAGTCGGTGTCGTAACTTGGGCAGCGCTAGCAGTGCCCAGGCAGAGGGCGCAGATCCTGGACCGGCGGTAAAATTTCCTAGATATCGTATATAAAATTCTTTGACGCTATAACATTCTTCGGGCGCAGTTTTATGGAGCTCGCACCGGGCATAACAGTCATATTATGGCACTGCATACCTGCCTCAGTAGTCAGTACCTATGGTCGATGGAGTAAGAATTTCTTGGCGACCTTTGTTGACGCCCTCTTACCAGATGTACCTACTGATGAACTGGGGAGGATTGCTGGTTGGGAGAGTGGGTATTGTGGCCTATGTAATAGCCTCAATGCGGGTCTTCCTCTGCCAAGCTCCGAACTGAAACCAAAGTAGAATTTGGAGGCCACACTGGGCTGTCTCCATGATCTCTTACTGGTCCGACGGCTGGCCGCATTGGCTCACCATTTGTAGGCTATTCCGTACAATGGCAGGGGATCGTCGCGTGCTCTCCGATGCCCGGGCCTGCGAGCTGTGACGCTCCATCCACCGCTCGGCCGTTGGTTTGCTCAAAATTACTGCCATTGTCTCGTAGAAAGAAACGGGCTGGTTTCTAGGGTCTACCGCATCGCCCACATCCCAATTTATTTGGTGGGTTATTGGTTTTATGGTTTTTATTCAGCAATATATTTATATCAAACAACCAGAAAAAAATTACATGGTGCCGAAATTCCCAAAAATCCCAGTACGTCCCGGTTCGCTTGTAAGTATCCCTGAAGACTCGTTTAGGGATACAAGCAAACCAGGCAGAGGTGTAACATCTACATTTAGCCATGTTATGCATTTTAAGTCTAACAGTATAAGGGGCAAGCCTATTGGCATATTGCCAAGACTCCGTGCTGCTACTGAGGAGAATTCGAAAAAACTTAGTTACACTTTTGCTTTCCCCAGGGAAGTCGACCCCGATCACCAGACGCATACGCTATCGACTGGACCACGGATGCAGTCCATAGGGGTACTATCCTGAAAATTCCAGTTCCTCAAAATAGGGTCGGTTCTTGATGCCCTAGTTCCGACATACAAAGGGTTAAAAGCCTTTTTTTACTAACTCGGCACACACCTCTGACTTTTAGAAGTGATGTGTGTATTAAAAACGTTAATTATCGCTCGCTTAATAATGTGCCCGGTAGATAGCATTAGGCTCGCCCCCTATTACATTGGGACCGAAACATCACTGGCGAAAAGTGGGTGTATAATACACCTCTGCCTACCTTCGGGGATAAAAGGCGTGAAGTTATATTATGTTATTAATTCGGTTAGGAGGGGGTGCCATTCTCAAGTTTTGCCCCAGTTCGAGTTCTAGATCCGCTACTGTTCGTCGCAAAACTATGGGGCGAAACTGCAGTTGTTACACCGTTTTAAATAGAAGCGAAACTGACATTTGTAATTAAAGTAAATTAATTTGCGATTCTATCTCTTTCCCGCACAGTTTCACCGATTTGCTCAGACGCCGGTTCACACCTACGCGCTTTAGCCGCATTTTTCTGCGGTTGCGCGAAAGTTAACGAATTTTTTTGGTGGTTACAACTGTTTGACTGCTTGACTCGTTTAAGTCCACTACGAATATATTTTTCTTCTTTCGAAAAAGACAATTCTAGCTCTAGTAACTAACCCTGTATTGCGGAGGACTTTACAAGTATTTAATCAACTAACACAAAGAACACACAATACTCGAAACAAAACATACAAAATCGAATCTCGCCGTGTGGTTGACGGCATAGAATACAAGTGTCACCACCCCCTATCTTCCCGTGGGTGTCGTAAGAGGCGACTAAGGGATAACACGATGCAAATACCATCTTTGCGTAGAGACGGAAAACTCGACATCAAACCCTATACGACTGCCTCGTTGGTCTCGCGGCATAAATGTGCGCGTGGGATCGGGAGGTCCCGGATTCGATTCCTGGGTCGGGCATTGTTATTGGGTTTTTCTGTCACGAAATTCTCAGTAGCAGAACGGAGTCTGGAAATGTGCCCGGTACGGCAATAGGCTCGCCCCTTATTACGTGGGACTAAAGTATATCTGGCGAAAAGTGGGTGTAGAAATACACCTCTGCCTACCCCTTCGGGGATAAAAGGCGTGACGATATGTATGTATGTATGTATGTATATGTCAAAATCGAAGCATATATGAACACGGTTCGGTTCATCCGTGTGGTGACGGATTAAGAGGAAACACTACGGGCGAGAGAATTGAAAAATAGGTATTTGTAAAATCTATTGCTGTAGCGCAGCCTCAAGCCTCACCCCGCAGAGCGCGATAGAGACAACGCTACTGCTGGACCAAAAATACCTATTAAATGTACACAAAATCAACGTTTCGTATTCCCCTGATTCCTTCTCCAAAACTTCATCGATTTAACTAGTTTTCAATATTACATTAAAGAAAGGCTTTGGCCGTGTTCCTATGTTTTCCTTTTTTTTAAATAACCTAGCCAAATTTGTTTTTTGGATGTTTGAACACAGCAAAAAATCTGGCCAATTTTTGAGATATTTGAAGGTTCATATCTTTTTTAATATTTAATTTATGAGAAAAAGGAAAACATAGGAACATGCCAATCGGGACCATACATCTTTTGGAAAAAAATAATTGCTCTACTGGCATTATCCAGGGAGAAAACAGGAGACTACGTTTGTATGGAAAAACGGCCGTGGTGTTTCCTCTTAAGAATACGGAATGTCACCACCCCATATCATCCCATGGGTGTCGTAAGAGCCGACAGAGGGAGCATAAATTATGCAGAGAACAGGACTGTAAGAGAAGGAAAACTTGATACAAACCCTATACCAACCCGTTTGGCCAGCGTGGTATAGTAGACCAATTCCTCCTATCAAAGGAGAGGCCTAGTCTAGCAGTTGACTGTTAAAGGCTGATGATGAAAACGGTTCGCGCTCTAACTTGTATAGCGAGCTCGCAATGCTGCCTTCGCGGCGGAGGTGTGCCACCGGCCTTATGATGAAATATTTAAATCAAAGGGTTTTGGTGGTTGAAACGTCGATCGTTTACATATTTATGTGTCTACCTCTAGATAAGAGAAAATTAATGAGACTTGTCCTCAAATGTCATATTTAAGTAGAACTTTAAGCTGAGGAAACAAGCTATTTAAGGAACATTCCTTACTACACTAAATGCTAAGGTGTTTAGGTTCGTTTCACACCAAAAAGGCTAAACCGAAATTGATGCATTTCGGCATAGGTATAGATTAGATATTGGAGACGTACATAGCCATATTTTTTTGTAGAAATAAAAAGAGGTTGGAATTATAAATGTTAATTTACGCCATATTTTAAACCTCTCCGGAATTTCCTCTATCATTTTGGGTAATTATTATTTTTATAGTATAGTAGTGTGTAAACTCTTTATCTTTCATTAAAAGTCCCTTTATAATAGACTTCGAAAAGCCATTTTTTTTTTCAAATATTTGCAATTATTCATTTATTATCACCAGGTACCCCGGGTACACACCTCTGACTTTTCGAAGTTATGTGTGCATTATAAATTAATTATCACTCTCTTAATGATGTAACCGGTAGATGGCAATAGCCTCGCCCCCTATTACATTGGGACCGAAACATAACTGGCGAAGTGTGGGTGTGTGATACACCTCTGCCTACCCCTTCGGGAATAAAAGGTGTGAAGTTATGTTATGTTATGTGATAAATTAATTATCACTCGCTTAATGATGTAACCGGTAGATGGCAATAGGCTCGGCCCCTATTACATTGTGACCGAAACATAACTGGCGAAGTGTGGGTGTGTGATACACCTCTGCCTACCCCTTCGGGAATAAAAGGCGTGAAGTTATGTTATGTTATTCTTTTCTTTTCATACCAACTTTCTCCTAACATTAGCAAACACATTAAATAAAGATTTATCCAATTTGGTGCAGTTGTTTGGAAGCAGGTAATGCGCGTACAACCATTTCGGTGATCCACTTTTTTATATAGTCAAAGATTAACAAGAATGAACAGAAAATTAGACATACAAGTTCTTTTGTAGATGTTTTTTTTTATAGACTCACGCCTGTATCCCCGAAGGGGTAGGCAGAGGTCTAATATCACACCCACACTTCGGCATCAATTTTTAGGTCCCACATAATAGGGGGCGAGCCTATTGCCGTACCGGGCACATTACCAGACTCCGTGCTGATACTGAGAATTTCCTTACGGAAAAACCCAATAACACTGCTTGACCGGGAATCGAACCCGTGACCTGCCAATCCCCCACGCACATTTATGCCGCGAGACAAACGAGTGCCGTGTGGTTGACGGCATAGAATACAAGTGTCACCACCCCCTATCTTCCCCTAGGTGTCGTAAGAGGCGACTAAGGGATAACACGATGCAAATACCATCTTTGCGTAGAGACGGAAGACTCGACATCAAACCCTATACGACTGCCTCGTTGGTCTCGCGGCATAAATGTGCGCGTGGGATCGGGAGGTCCCGGGCTCGATTCCTGGGTCGGGCAGTGTTATTGGGTTTTTCTGTCACGAAATTCTCAGTAGCAGCACGGAGTCTGGAAATGTGCCCGGTACGGCAATAGGCTCGCCCCTTATTACGTGGGACTAAAGAATATCTGGCGAAAAGTGGGTGTAGAAATACACCTCTGCCTACCCTTTCAGGGATAAAAGGCGTGACGATATGTACGTATGTATGTATGTACTAACGAGGCAGTAGATGTTTTTTATGACTTATAAATAACTATAAGAACCTTGCAGACAGACACTTAATTTGATTTTACTATATGTAAAATATTCTAGTTAAAGTAACGTTAAACCTATAATTATTGGTCGTAAAATTAATAAAAACGACAGTACAATATTTAGATTAGATGTTTAATATCAACAATCCTATATTAACTACGTACTAAAATAATAAATGCTATATTATGTATGTTTCGCTTTTACGGCTAAACTGTTAAATTACATACATACATACATACATATCGTCACGCCTTTTATCCTCGAAGGGGTAGGCAGTGGTGTATTTCTACACCCACTTTTCGCCAGATATACTTTAGTCCCACGTAATAAGGGGCGAGCCTATTGCCGTACCGGGCACATTTCCAGACTCCGTGCTGCTACTGAGAATTTCGTGACAGAAAAACCCAATAACACTGTTAAATTAGTTTTGATTATATATAAGTATATCTGGCGAAAAGTGGGTGTAGAAATACTCCTCTGCCTACCTCTTCGGGGTTATAGGCGTGAGACTATGTACCTATGAGACTATGGTTTTGATTAAATGTTACATGAAAATATTTAAAGACTTTAACGTATTTTCAAAACCCTTTAGGGGTTGAAAGATTGCACGATTTTTTTAAATAGTAATAGTCGGCAAACGAGCGGTTTGCCTGATGGTAAGCAATTACCGCCGCCCATGGATACAAGCAACATCCCACCAGTGGGATGGGCCTCCGGCACTCACACACACCGAACGAAACGCAGCAGTTTAGATTCTTTATATTTTATTTTTTATTTATTTATAGTCTCACGCCTGTATTCCCGAAGGGATAGGCAGAGGTGTAAATATAACACCCACATTTCGCCATGAAATTTTAGATCCCCCGTAATAGAGGGCGAGTCTATTGCCGTTACCGGACACATCGCTAGACTCCGGGCTGCTAGTGAGTATTCGGAAAAACCCAGTAACACTTTTGGCCGACCCGGGAATCGAACCCGGGACCTCCGATCAGCAGTCGCATACGCTATCCACTGAACCACGGAGGCAGTAAGTTTAGATACATATCAGGGATGTTAAGGATATCCATATCCGTAACCGAAACTATCGGATATCCGAAATAAAAAAATATCCGTATCCGTAACCGAAACCGAAATAAATGTTTCGGATAATTTCGGATAGAGGCGGAGTCAAATTTATACATCTATACAAAAAATCAAATGAGAGAGTCTGTTTGTAATATTAAAATAACCGGTTTTACTTATGGATACTATGGATGTATACACGGTACATATACCGAATTTTTTGTCTGTCTGTTTGTTCTCGCTAGTCTCTGTTACGGCTGGACCGATTTTGACGGGACGTTCACTGGCGGAGCGCTGATGTACCAAGGAGTAACTTAGGCTATAAATTAACCGGGTACGCGAAGTAGTTCCCTCAGGACGCGGGTGAAACCGCGGGTAACAGCTAGTATAATAAATAATACAAGAAAGTTAAGATTGTTATGTTATACTTACTTAAATTATAGTAAGTAAATAAATACGTGCAACCATCATCTTAGCGTAATCCCAGTTTCAATCTAGGGTCCGCTTACTAGTCTAACCGGATTTGGCTGAATATTAGCTTTTTCACGGAGCGACTGCCTGTCTGACCTCCGCAACCCGAAGGGATAGCGATATTCCATGGTTTAGACTAGCGTCAGTTTATTTTAAAAGGTACTGACGCCCTATAATGATTGTCAAAGATCTTCATGACAACCGGGACCGACGGCTTAACGTGCTCTCCGAGGCACGGGACAAGCTATGATTAACAATTCAATACTATAATAATATATAACTCCGAAAAGTCATTGGTGCGCGCCCTGGATTCGAACCCGATACCCTCTGCATGGCAGTCTGTTGGTATCTCCACTAGGCTATCGCTGCTTTAAAATAAAAAAAATAAATACTTGCAATGTGCATTCCAAATATTTTCTCTTTAATACGAAATGAATAATTAAATACCTATAATATTGTGCGTTGGCTTATTGTAGTACCTACCAAATGATGACCTAAATAAAACCATTTTGTTACCTGTCTATTTACCTTTGAAATTCTTTAAAAATCTAATATCCGTAACCGAAACTATCCGAAACTACCGGATAATCCTAAATAATTTCATATCCGAAACCGAAACCGATATAAAAATTTTCCAATATCCGTATCCATATCCGAAATTCCATATTCGTAACATCCGTAATACACATCCATTTATGTTCTGGTTCTATAAAGAGTACCCATATTTTAGTCCATAATGTTGCCATCTGATGTGCCCGGTAACGGATTGTAAAACTATTTTCACTATTATATATATATTTAAACCTCATTTTGTAATAAGGCCCATTGATTTCAAGTCGTCGGCGCGCACTAGGTACTTACATTTTAAAATGATGTACGGCATCAAATTGTTAATTAATTATTTATCTTTTAAGTAAGCTGTTCTGGACGTCATGAAGATTACATAACTTTGAAAATATACCATTTTCAAAGTTATGTAATCTTCATGTCGTCCATAGTATTAAATTGATGTTTATAAGTTAAAGCGTGTACATTTTCACAGATAAACTATAAGCTTCTGAAAAAGGTAATATAAAATATACAAAGTAAAAATAAACGACACAAAACCATTGTATAGAATTAATTAACAAATGTCTAATTAGAAAAATTATAACAGATATAAATAGAATATATTATTTTCAGATTAAAATCTTGGTAAACAGGAAATTATTTTGAAACATGAAATAGTGATTAATTAAATTACTTATTGTTAAAATTATTATGTGATTTTGGCAATTATAATGGTGGAATTTTTATTATTTTGTTGTTATGTTTATGTGTTGTAAAAAAGCGATAGCCCAATGGTGTACGTAACGGACTGCCGAGACGATGGTCTCGGATTCGATCCCCAGGTACCACCGGCACACATCTCTGACTTTTCGAAGTAATGTGTGTATTAAAAACGTTAATTATCGCTCGCTTAATAATGTGCCCGGTAGATGGCAATAGGCTCGCCCCCTATTACATTGGGACCGAAACATAACTGCCGAAGTGTTGTTGTGTAATACACCTCTGCCTATCCCTTCGGGGATAAAGGCGCGATAACTTCACGTCTTGTCATGTTTAGATGTATAAGTACTGTAGGAAAATTCCATCAACAAAATACATTGGCATTAAATCGTTATTATTTTAGCTGAAAGATGTCCATTGCTGATAATAGCCCCTTCCAAGGTTTTCTAATCCTAGCAAGATGCAGCAGTTATGTCAATGGGTGATGATATGTCAATCATCCATGTCATTTTGTGTATAAGACGCAGTTTTTTTTTTAAATTTTACCTCTTCCCTCTGATCCCGAGGGTACTTCGGGAAATCCCATCTTAGAACACTCCTGCATTCCACAATACACGCCAAATTTCAACTACTTGCGCTCAATAGCTTTACCTGTGCGTTGTCCGTCAGTCATTGAGTAATGTAAGAATTTCATACGAACAGACAGATAAGGTCGTTCGAGTGCATAATTTCGGATGCGCTCGAAATTTCTTAAAACAGAGGTCATTACGACCGGATCTCTTCCGCGGTCGCCGATCTAGACCTCCATTATAAAACCTGCTTGAAACGTCAGGGTTAAGGCCACGATTCGTAATCACTACCTGCGTGTAGGTACATTAAACAGATTTTTTGTTTAAGGCTTCTCGGTAATAATACATTAAGTTGTGTAAAAATAAAAGTGATGAATTATTTCTGATTAATTGTTTATTGGGTGTTTCTATGTATAATATGTATGTATTTACAAAAAAAAAAAAAAAAGTATATATGTATGTTTATCCATTATCTAGTACCCATAACACAAGCTCTGCTTAGCTTGGGACTAGATGATGATGTGTGTATGTGGTAGAATATTATTATTATTTACTTCATTTATTATTCTTCACTTGGCACACTTTTATATTATTAAAGTACAATTAGAAAAATACATTTAAAAATATAAAAGGGACCACGGAGACCCACCAGTGTCGGGTACAGAGACCAAGCCACCGGTGGTTAGGGCCTCAGAGACAGGAACTTCCTCACGATGCGTGCCGTGTCGAGAAGAACTGCCTTCTGAATCAAAGACTTGATCCAGCTGTCTAGTGTGAGCCTCTTTAGGTGTTGGTCGAGGCTCTTGGCGATTAATCCATTCACCGACACGACTATCGGCACAATGATCGCCGAATCCACATCCCACATGTCAACAATCTCGTGAGCTAGGTCCAAATATTTAATCTCTTTCTCTTTTTCTGCTTTCACGAGATTGCTGTCATGCGGTATGGTGATATCGATTATCATTGCGAGTCGCTCTGCTCGGTCTATCACTACAATATCAGGCTTATTGGCTACAATAGTCCTGTCTGTAATGATAGACCGATCCCAGTACAACAATGCACGACCATTTTCGAGAACTGGGTCGGGCACATATCTGTAGTACGGTACCTCAGAACCAATGAGATCATATTTAAGGGCTAGTTGCTGATGGATTATCCTGGCCACTTGGTTGTGTCTGTGCAAATATTGACCATTGGCAAGACTCGAACAACCGGATACTATATGCCTGAGAGATTCCCCGGGCCGGTGACACGCCCGACATATGTCAACCGTACCATCCCTCAGTATATACTTTCGGTAGTTGTTTGTCATGACAACTTCGTCCATAATTGCAAAGACAAAACCTTCGGTTTCTCCGAAGAGATCACCGAAACGTAACCAGGCTATAGAAGCTTTAAAATTGACTTCTGAGTCATGTAAAGCTCTATAGAACCGTCCATGCAGCTCCTTGCCCTTCCATATTTCTCTTCGGTCGTCAGTACTAAGTACTGCAGGTTTGTGCCAGTTCTCTTTAGCCAGAGCGAGCGGGGTAAGTCCTGTATCAACGGCAACTACATCGCGATGCACATCCACGTTCATTCCCAGAAAATATTCTCTGAGGTTGTACAGCTCGCGGTTATGGAGGGTCTTTGCACATAAAAAGCCTCGACCCCCACATTTCCGCGGGATGTACAACCTCATCACCGACGAGCGTGGATGATGCATCCGAGATGCAGTCAACATTGAACGGACTTTTCTATCCAGGGCATCGAGTTCCGTCTGGGTCCACCTGAGTATGCCGAAGGAATACATTAGGACTGGCATGGCCCACCCGTTGCAGGCCCGCACCTTGTTGCCACCTGATAAAAGACTGTTAAGTACTTTTTTCAGGCGGCCAAAGAAACGAGCCTGCAACGTCTGTTTCATGTCAGTCTCAGCAATATTCAAAGACTGCGACATACCCAGGTATTTGTAGGTCTCGGTTAGGGAGAGGGATCTAAGTTGTATGGAATCTGAGAGTTGTATCCCTGCAGATTCCATAATCCTGCCTCTCTTCACATGCATGACCGCACATTTATCCACACCAAATTCCATCCTGATAGAATTACTAAAGGTTTCGGTTACCTTAAGTAATGCTGTCAGTTGGAAATTGTTGGGGGCAAATAATTTCAGGTCATCCATGAAAAGGAGGTGAGATGTAACATGACCTCCTCTCCTTAACCGATAGCCTAGCCCTGAAGCCTCTAACAAGGTACTTAGGGGATTCAGGGCCAGACAAAACCACAAAGGACTCAAACTATCGCCCTGGAATATACCTCGCTCGATCCTTATTGCAGCACCGCAACCCAAACTCGATCGACACCCTGGATAGCACAGTACGGTCCTCCATTGCCCCATACATGACCTTAAAAAGGTGCATAGAGTTGTATCTACTTTATACAACTCCAGCACCCTCAAAAGCCATGTATGTGGCACGGAGTCGTAAGCCTTCTTGTAATCTATCCAGCATGTCGATAGGTTCTTTCGGTTACGGCGCACCTGCTGGCTAATGGCCATGTCTATCAGCAGGAGTTCTTTAGTGCCACGGGCCCCACTCCTACATCCATTTTGAGAAACAGATAAAATAGAATTATCAGCTATATGTTTCGACAATTTCGTTCTCAAAATTGATGTAAGGAGTTTATATATCGTTGGCAAACAGGTTATCGGCCTGTAATTCTTAGGGTCCGTGGCACTACCAGACTTATGGAGTAGGTGAGTGACGCCAGATGTTAGAAAATCTGGTAGCGACCCCGATTCCAGTGATGATTGGAATTGAGATGCTAAGCAAGTATGCGAACTATGGAGCCATTTGAGCCAAAAATTGTGCAGCCCGTCCGGTCCCGCTGATTTCCAGTTTGGTAACGAACGGACTGCACTGGCTATATCATCATATGTTATTGATATTGGCTCCATTGTTGGTATTTGTTCGCATACTCGCTCAACAGTCCCAATCCAATCACTCTCCGTGTGGCTGACAGGCGTCGACCAGATGCTGCGCCAAAATGTATTAGTAGCATCATCATCCGGTCGACCCCCATCAGCGTCACCGTCCGTGGACTCGGGTCGCTCCCATCTTCTGTACACCCACCTCTCGTCTCTCTGGAATGTGCGATTCAGGCAATACCGATCCACTCTTTTTTTGTATCGCCTTATACGGTTTGCCCATGCATAGAGTTTTTGTTTTAAGGTGTCGATGCGCTCTGTAACCCGAGATAAATAATCTTGGGAACTGATATTAGTTCCCGCAAAGGCTCGAGTTACAAAGCGCATCACTCTCGGTCGGGTATTGCCCATCCTAAAACAAGACAGCTTGCCAATGAGTGCCCTAGTCTCAGCGATACGACGCTCAATCCTACGTTGCCAACCTGGCACAGCAGCGGTCTGTCGAATAGCGGTATTATTTACATTAAATTTAACCCCCGCTACTCGACACGCCGCAACCGCCGCACAATACAGGATTGAGTGTGTATCGCCGAGATTTTCACTATTCTCAAAATAAATTGGCAGTAATGCATCTAGGGCACTCACCAGCGCTATGTTTTTCTTATGCATGGGCAAACGAGGCAAACGAGGCCGAACATTTGGGTCCATGGATCGGTATTCCGCAATAGCACATTCCAAAGCACTCCTTAACTGATCGTTGCACTGGGTACTTACATGAGAAGTCTCGTCATCTATCTCTTCATCGGCGACATCAACCTGTTGCAGTTGTGCAACCGCCGTCCGAGTTCGCGATGGAGAAGTGATGGGGAGACTTCTCTGCACGTCAGAGCGAAGTCTCTCAAGCACGGTATCATCCAACAGACGACACCGTTGGATGGCCCGCACTTGATCCGATAGCCGTTGTGTTGACACGTTGACAGCTGGCTCAAGCGCCTGAAACAAAGGCAGCATTCGATCACGGTACGCACTGAGGTTAGTTCCTCCCTCTGTGGCCACAAAATATGCCCGCATGACGTTTTCATTCATTGAACTAGTCCATCTCATGCGGTGCACATCACCACCGGTAGCGGGGGCCCTGTTCGAGACCGGTGGGTCTCGGGGTCCCAAGCGTGTCGGTGGCCGGCCTCTCCCTCGCCGACGTACAGGTGGTGGCGACGTCGGCGGAGAGAAATACTCGTCGCTCGATGAGCTCGACGCCTCAACACTCGCCGACGACGCTGGTGCAGGTGCCGGCGGCTGCGAGGCGGAGCTGAGCGACAAGTCCGGGGATCTCAGGCGTGCAGCAGCTGCTCTCGTCAACATTTTCTAGTTATTTTATTTGTTTATATCTCTTGTTTATAAATGTTTTGTTTGGGTTTGTTTTGACACTAGATGTCATCTTCACAATATTTTTGCGGATAAGTTTCTTAAATATATTTTATGGTTTCTGTATTTATTATAATATTTATCATAAAAGGAGTTTTTGTACTATTGGAAATATAATATATTGACTCAAAACAATGATATATAAAAAATATTTTTAAATAAAAAACAACCGACTTCAAAAACACTAAGGAACTAAAAAACATAAAATAATTGGTTTTGGAGCAAACATTTTTGGAGTCGGTGCCAAGCCAAGTATTTCTCATCTGACTATAAAAACCTTTACACATATTTATATAACTTTCGTTGTTGATATAATAGGCATAGATTTATTATATATAATAAATCTATGAGAATAGGCAAGTAGTTTGTAATTTAGTAACTTTTTGCGTAAGGGCTTGGCACCGGCTCCAAAAATGTTTGCTCCAAAACCAATTATTTTATGTTTTTTAGTTCCTTAGTGTTTTTGAAGTCGGTTGTTTTTTATTTAAAAATATTTTTTATTTTTTGCTTTTTAGTGGTATACTTATAAAAAATAGTAATAGGTGATAAGTAGGTACATAGGATAGTCTAGGTGTCCAGCATCAAAGACTATGTAAAGACGACTCAAACGAGCCCAAACTCGATGGTATTGCGTAATTGTATTACAATTATCCCATGGCTACCTTCCTGCTCCATCATCAGAGTTTGGTAAACATTCAGCACTAAAGTCCATGTAAAGACGAATCAAACGAGCCCAAACTCAATGGGATTGCGTCTTTGTATTACAAAGACCTCATGGCCACCTGCTTGCTTCATCATCAGACCCTGGAAAACATCCAGTACCAAATTCCATTTAAAGACGGATCAAACGACCCTAAACTCGATGACATTGGGTTATTGTATCACAAAGATCTTATGATTGCCTTCAACTCTATCATCAGACCATTGAAATCATCCAGCATCAAAGTCTATGTAAAGACGACTCAAACGAGCCCAAACTCGGTGGCATTGGGTTATTATCGTCAAATCACTTCAAGTGAGCTTATAAAATTTGGAGTTCCTACGATTTTTCAGGATTCCATGATCAGATCCTGACCTGATGATTATGGGACCAACTAGAAGGTATATTCT
Organism: Euclidia mi; assembly: GCA_944739405.2. NCBI lineage: Eukaryota > Metazoa > Arthropoda > Insecta > Lepidoptera > Erebidae > Euclidia > Euclidia mi. The sequence continues at coordinate 109,980,565 of OX123186.2, read as the reverse complement.
TTCAATCAAACCAAGAATTTTTGAAATCGGTCCAGGCGTCTTAGAGAAATCGGGGAACATACATAAAAAAAAAAGATTCCGACGAATTGTAAACCTCCTCCTTTTTTTGAAGTCGGTTAAAAATACAAATAAAATGGTCCAAGAGAAAATTTTGGTTGTCTTGTTGACGGTTTTTATCATTTAAAAACTATTTATTATTATTATTATTATTATTATTATTTATGTTTGTTTAGTTTTAATAATTTAATTTGGATATAAATGTCATGCTGTTGTTTTAATTCATCTATATCTATACTTATCTATTAGTATACTGCTATTCAAAAGACGAATGATAAGTATTTTTGTATTTTTTTAACGAACAAACTCAGAAAGCTCTGGACCGATAAAAATTGTTTACCATTGGAATAATAAAGTAAAAAAAAAGTATATATGTTTGTTTATCCATTATCTAGTACCCATAGTACAAGCTCTGCTTAGTTTGGGACTAGATGGTGTTGTGTGAATGTGGTAGAATATTATAATATTATAAATGACCTTTGAGTTATAAAATAATATAATATAGACTATATTTAAAAGGTAGTAGAGCCTTGCTGATTTCAGCATGAATGGGCCGGCTCGACCGGAGAAGTACTACCCTCTCACAGAAAATCGACGTAAAGTAACAGTACCTAAACTGTTGCGTTTCGTTCGGTGAGTGAGAGTGCCGGAGGCCCTATCCCCTATTCCTTCTCCCTCATCCCACTCCCCATCCTATCCCATTTCCCAACCCCAAGGGGTGGCAACGCACTTGTGAGTTGTGACTCCTGTGATGTTGCTTGTGTCCATGGGCGGCGGTAATTGCTTACCATCAGGCGATGCGTCTGCTCGTTTGCCGCCTATTACCATAAAAAGAAAACCGACATAATGTACAACTGTGCATAAAATATAACATAATAACATAACTTTACGCCTTTATCTCCAAAGGGGTAGGTAGGGGTGTATTACACACCCACACTTTGCCAGTTATGTTTCGGTCCCAATGTAATAGAGGGCGAGCCTATTGCCATCTACCGGGCACATTGTTAAGCGAGCGATAATTAACATTTTTAATACACACATAACTTCGAAAAGTCAGAGGTCAGAGGGGAAACTGGGTTGATCGGGGTTTGTTTGGTTGAACGCGCTACTCTCAGGAACTACTGGTTCGATTTGAAAAATTATTTCACTGTTAGATAGCCCATTTATCGAAGAAGGCTATAGGTTATATAATATTGCGCTATGAGCGACGGGAGCGGAGCAGCAGCCTTAAATAACGCGGGTGTAACTGCGAGCATCCTCTAGTATTTAGATAATCTTATCAACTCATTCATCTTACCGGTGTCCCGGTTGCGCCCTAAGTCTTTTGTCTTTCAGTCCAGGGTCCGCTATCACAATCTTTTTCACTGTACACGTTTCATGCCATTTGCCTCATAAAGTATTTTTATAAGAATAGGTAGGTAACATTTCAGTATTCCGGGAAATTTCTAAACGGTTAATCGACGTCTCACGTGACCAGAAGGCTGGTTTATTCTTTGCTCAGAGAATCGGCATTGCCATCCAGCGTGGAATGCTGCCAGCCTTCTGGGCACGTTACCCGATGACATTGATGCTTGCATCGATGCATTTTACGACGCCTAAACCAATTGTAAATATTTTAAATTTTTAATTTCTGTTTACTTACGGTTTTTTGTACATATACTACTTAGACATTAAGATTAGATTAAGCTTCATATAGATTACAAAATTATGTTACTTTTATTAAATAATAAAATTCTTTAAACAAAAATAGGTATCAGCCGTAGTTTTGAATAATAGTTTGTACGACAAACGGACAAGCACTTTATAGGTATGACGCAGGTAGTTAACCCTTCGTTATGAATAAAATATATTAGTTATAAAAAATAAAGATTATCTAGTTATAAAAAATGTTGACGTCTACGATACGGTTATTAGTTATTCATCAATTTATTTTCAATTCTATTAACGGAAAAACTATCATAATTTATCGGCCCGTGAACTTATTATGCAAATTTTAGTTTTTGCGATATTTTAATTCACAGATAAATTATGGATATAATTACAACAGAACCTGAACTATTAATCAATCGCTAACCAGATTTCAGGTCAATGGCATCAGAGTCCAGTTAGTAAATGGTTCAAAGCTTTGATATTTTTTATTGGTGATAGGTTAACGTTTGGCTAATAGGTACTGTAGCGGCTGATGACGCTACAAATTATATACAAGGCACGATATTGTGTAAGTGCGGCGCAGCAGTCTTCTTCCCGCTCCCATACAGTTAGGTCGTAGATTTGTACATACATATATACATATCGTCACGCCTTTTATCCCCGAAGGGGTAGGCAGAGGTGTATCTCTACACCCACTTTTTGCCAGATATACTTTAGTCCCACATAATAAGGGGCGAGCCTATTGCCGTATCGGGCACATTTCTAGACTCCGTGCTGCTACTGAGAATTCAGATAAGGTCAGTAACACTTTGCCCGACCCGGGAATCGAACCCGAGACCTCCCAATCCAACGCGCACATTTATGCCGCGAGACCAACGAGGCAATTTTTTTATTTATTAACAATTAAACTAATAAAATATTTTACATGATAAAGAACTTAAAAAGCCAATGATTCTAAAATTTTAATGTGTTTATTATCCTGCCAACTTAAGTATCATTTCGCATGACAGGGAGTCATTTTTAATTAGGTTGAGTTATCCCGCCATGTTTATTTCACCCTTCATTAAGTGTGAGAATCATTGGTTTTTATGTTTTACCTTTATATATGTTTATATATGTTAATTTTTTCGTAATGTGAATATAGTATAGCTTTTAATACCTTTACACCCGCCACTTTTAAACATCCAGATAGCAGAGGGAAAGGTAGCAATAATGGAATACGCACCTAATATGAAATATCGTTAAATTTCTTAAGTCTAAGAAACACAAATATTTCAATACATTAGCATTTTATAACATAACCAGATGAGCCCGCAGCTACACCCGCGTTATTTAAGGCTACTGCGCCGCGTCCGTCGCTCATAGCGTGATGTTATATAGCCTATACGGCTATAGGCCTCGATAAATGGGCTATCTAACACTGAAAGAATTTTTGAAATCGGTCCAGTAATTCCTGAGATTAGCGCGTTCAACCAAACAAACAAACAAACAAACAGACAATCAAACTCTTCAGCTTTATATATTAGTATAAGATGTAGTTACAGTGTTTTTTAAATTGGTGAAAAAATTGTAACGCTAAGAAATAACTTACTCTCAAACTGGACAGTAAGCAAAATAAGTTTGTGAAGCCCTGCTTTAAAGTTTTTTGTGCCAACCAGCTGCGCATCGCCGAAGACTTGCCTCTTAATTGAGTGAAGAGCTTCCAGTAATTACAAACATATTGGCAGAGAGGTCGAAGAATTATTGCTGTTTTTTAACGGTTTTCCTGTCATATTTTAGGGCTTTAAAACTTGCTCTTGCTTATCGTAAGTACCGATCTTTGCTTGAGGAAAATTATTATGTTGTGGATGATTAAATATTTAAATATAATCGGAAAAAAAATATGAATAACTTAACTGCAGATACATCAAAAGGATTCATTTTTTTATCATAAGTACTAAATTTAGAAAACGTACAATTGGGTGCTAAGGCCTTTACGGGCTTATCCTGCCTGTAAAGCGGCAGACGGAGGGCTCGCTATGCAAGTATACGCCTGCCTCAGCATACCTACGTTACAAAGAAAAAAAACAAAGACATTTATTGCTTAAACTGTGTTTACAATGGTGTTTAACAATATTTTTTTCACCACAGCAGCTCAAACATGCCGCTTTTGCTGCGAGACTACAGTGAACAAAACGCGATTTTGATTCGAGCGTGAGGCAAAGTAGCTTTTTAATTTTTCAATCTTCAGTGCCACGAATTGACATTGTTCAGCCATAAATTTGAAACATTCGAATTTTACTGTGTTCTGTCTCTTTCACATGCATATAAAAAGCGAATGAAGAAAACAAACCCATCAAAATTCGATTTTGGAATCCGACCTCAAAGAAAACACGTTCGGAAACGCGTTATACCCTAAAATTTTAATATATACAAATATCTTTTTAAATAAAGAAATTATGTTGTTTTTAAATGTTATTGTTTATATGTTTAAATATTATTGGATTTTAATAAAATAAGTATAATTAATAGTATAAAATTGGTATTTAACCAATACAATTTCATTTGGAATTTCAACAATGATACATTTGAAAAATAAACACCAGGGACGCGGTATCAGAACGCGATTTAAAAAAAAATAGCGGGAATAAAGTAAACATGTATGCATATAGTCTGTGGTAAACATTTTGCTGATGCTGATAGGGTATAGCGTAACGTGTTAAATTATATTAATACTAGCTGACCCGGCAAACGTTGTTTTGCAAATTTTTTTTTTTTGAAATATAGATGTTGGCCAATTCTCATAGATACCGGATAAGCACAAAAAATTTCATCAAAATCGGTCAAGCCGTTTCGGAGAAGTATGGGAACGAAAACTGTGACACGAGAATTTTATATATTAGATAAAATACTTCATCTAAAAAGATGAGTGAAACTAGCGATGTTGACTGTACTTTAACACCAGAAGAGTTAAAACAACAAGTGATTAATGCAGAATTTCGTTTTCAATTTATTCCTGTTAATTTGTATGTCTCCTAAGTAATATGTGTTCTCACTGCTGAGGTGAAAAGTTATGTGTGCTACACGAGAGCAAAGTTTTTTGCATCTCGTGCTGTTGAGTCCCTCACTACACTTAGGATTCTAACTTAGTAACTTTGATTCACTCGCTACGCTCGTGAATCAATCATAGAATCCTTTGCACCTTTGCTTGCTCGGGACTCAAAATCAGCACTCGAAACAAAAAAAAACTTTGCTCTCTTGTTGCACAAATAACTATTGGTATCAACAGTCTACCCATTCAGGCGTTGCAAATAGTATAACAAAATCAAACTATTAATTTTTTAGCAAAGTATTCATTTACAGAGTAAAATGCATTTTCCAATAACCATTTTTTTGTACCCTTTTGAATGAAATTGCATCCAGTTTTTTTATATCGAACGGCAAGTGATATATATTCTTATTGCCGAAATATTATGTACTATTTAAAAAAATCATATTATGTATTCGTAGCAAGTCTACATTGTGTTGATATTTACTTTTTTCCATAATGCAAAAAGGTAATTAATTGAATGTCACTGAAGAGTTGTTTAGTATACAGTTATACACTCAGTTTTTTATTGTTATCTTAATATATAAAATCCTTGCGTTACTGACTGACTGACAGACACGCTACAGCCGAAACTATTGGGCGCAGGTAGCTGAAATTTGGCATGTATGTTCCTTCGGGAACGTAGGGGTGCACTAAGGAGGGATTTCCCGAAATTCCCACGGGATCGTTCAAAACGGGTAAATTAAAAAAAAATGCAGGCGTAGCTGCTGGCGTCCTCTAGTTATTTATAAAAAATCTCGAAAATAATCTGCCGTCTTACAATAAGTGCTGTTCCATATAGCAAGGCTAAGCTAGGGTACAAAATCGCTGTTTACATTTTTATAACAAGTATAATTGCATAATTCGTTCGTAAATAATGGTTCACGACACGTGTTGATTCGTAACTAGATTTATATTAATCTTTAATTGTACTTTTAACTGTTTTAGTGCTGCCCTATTGACATTTAATTCTTTATAATATTATTTTAGTGCTCCTAGTATTACCTTATTTTACATTTTCTAAGAATCTATTTATAGTATATTTATTTACATATTCAGGCTGGCATTTTAATTGATAATTACCTATAGCTTGGCCCTTTAACCCTTTCATATATGGGCATTAGTCTACACCACTGCAGCTATACCACTTAAAATTTGGTTCGTGGGTTCTTTTAATTATGTAGGCATCTATTAAAGAATATTTTTTTGCCCCTTAGGGCGTAAAATGTGAGTTAAAAGTTTGTTTTCAAATCCGGTTATGTGGAAGCAGGAGCATTATAAAAAAATCGGTTAAGAGTTAGGAATGTGTATTAATTAATTACGTACCAGTTAATAATTAATTCGTACCGGCGACTCGTTTGTCTAGATCGTATGCCAAGTTCTGCTTGAGGACATTGAGTTTTAATATGTTATTCGTTGATTACATTTAGAAAGAAAATTACTTAAAATGTAACATAAATAATGTACTAAGGTCAACATTTAATTAACTAGTAGGAAAGTTCAATTTTAAATCATCAGTAATTAGTCATCAACTCATAGCGAGACTTGGCTTGCCGTTCGTAACAGATCGGCAAAGTTAAGCATCGCTGGCACAGGTCACCTCTTGGATGGGTGAACGTGTGTGGCATTTACACCAGAGAGCTACCGTGCTTCGGAGGGCACGTAAAACTGTCGGTCCCGGTTCTTGTCTAAGCATAAGGCTCGTTAGGCCATGTCGGAGGCCTTCGGACGGTCTGAAAACTCTGACACCAGAGCTGGCTACTTGTAGAGCAAATTTTTATATACGTCGAGGACAGCCTCGACGTACACATAATAATATTATGATCGTATAGACATTGACCTTACAATAAGCTTACATAAGTGCATTGGCCTAGAATTTTGATCGGAAGCAGGAAGAAAACAACATTAATTTATTTGAACTTTCACGTTTTTACGTATGCTACATAATGTATTGAATTTTGTTCATGTTTTGCGTGACTCAGTAAACAAAGTGATCACATCTACCTATTTATTTTTTTCTACAGACTTTACAAATATACAACCAACGTATGTTCATGTTTTGCGTGACTCAGTAAACAAAGTGATCACATCTACCGTACCGCCGTATAGGTCGGTTCACGAAAGTCGACCACAAATGGCGGCCGTCGCGCATATACATTCGTGCACCAATGGCGTGGCTCCATTCTTGACGCATTTAGGGAATGCGTCAAGAACGGAGCCACGCCATTGGCATTAAACCCGCGCCTCATCTCGCACCTCCACGGGGACCTAAAAAATGATTTCTGCGCAGTGGTCAACTTTTGTCAACCGACCTATACCTACAGTATTAATAAATTCAAAGTATTTATTAAACAGAGCTTATGTTCAAAAGCTTATTACACAGTTAAAGATTATTTAGCAGACAAAACCGCCTGGAATTGAGTTTAAAAATTATGAATTGACATTAAATTATGAATTGACATTATGAATTTTGTCATTTTGAAATTAGTGACATAATATTTTTATTTACATTTGTAGTACTTATATCTTTACATTCTGACATTTTTGATTTGACATTTGTAATTTTATTTATTTTGTTTTGACATTGTTTGATTTGACATTGTTATTTTCTTTTGACATTTAAAATTACTTAAGTAATATATTATTATTTTATTTTTTAGACAATAAATTGACATTCAATAATATTTTCTGACATTTAAATATATGATATTTTATTGTTTAAATTTTTATAATTTTACATATTGTTTACAGCATGTATTTTACTATGTATTAGCATGTAAAGTTGTGAGTACGATGTGGGCATTATTAAACTTATAAAACAAATAGTTGTGGCAACCTGTTTGATGGCTTAGGCTGACATGCTTATGCATACACCTTCTGATGGCGTGGAGGCATAGTGATACAGATCGTGCTGGCTCCCTCAATAAAGGTTGAGCCGTACGATTGCTGTTTTAATGCGGGCCATCAGTAAGCCGAGTCAGTCAAAAGCGTCAGATGGTTTCCTGCATTGTACTTGCATACTAAACCCTTTTTTTTTGTCTGGGCTTTAAAAGATCAAGAAAATACTAAAGAAATTGAAGTGACAAAAAAAGCAATGACTCTGAGTTTGTTTCGGCTTTTCTTCTCAAGAAGTCATTTAGCTAGAAAAAGCCGGCATCATCTAGAATGGGGTTTTGACATGTATAAGTGTGGTAAACAACCAAAATGCAGAAATAAATATGTCTTTATGTCTTTACCTATTTATTTTTTTCTACAGACAACTCCCGAACAAGGAATAGGTCCTGTGTCGCAGAGGACTTTACAAATATACAACCAACGGACACAATAAACACCCAGACTCGAAACAATAATTTATGGATCACACAAAGTGCTGTCTCGTGTGGGAATCGAACCCACAACCCTTGACGCAGTGTCAAGTAGATAGTAGATATTGAATTATAGAAAAAAGTTATGTACATTCGTTAAATAAATGCTTGATATTTTTAACCATTTTTTTTAAATCTTTTAATGGTTGTACTGTTTTTTAACTTACCTTTTCAGCGCACAGCCTCATGAAAAGCTTAACAAAAGTTAGAAGATGAAAGTTATGGATAAGGGTCTGCGCAGCGGAGAGGATTTTAAGTTTAAGTTTATTTATTTAAGTTTAAGTTTAAGTTTATTTATTTATTTATTTTATAAATGCACTGGATATTAAAGGAGACCGGCCAAAGTTGGCGGTAAATGAATGTTGTTTTAAAAGGTATAATCGTAGGTATTTGTTTAATAATTTGGTGCTGTATAACGTTCACGCAGACGACGTCGCGGGCAGCAGCTAGTATGAAATAAACATATAATAATAATAGATTTTAAAATACTTTCATTTGATTATAAACGTGTGGGTACTTCAGTGGACTATTTGAATGGTTGGTTTGTGTTGCCTTGACTTGGACTCTGGACTTTAAAAGATCAAGAAAAGACTAAAGAAATTGAAGTGACAAAAAAAACAATGACTCTGAGTTTGTTTCGGCCTTTCTTCTCAAGAAGTCATTTAGCTAGGAAAAGCCGGCAACATCTAGAATAGGGTTTTGACATGTATTAGTGTTGTAAACAACTAAAATGCAGAAATAAATATGTCTTTATGTCTCTTTATGTCTTGTAAATAATCGGTGGAAAATATCGTTAAAAAGTGTTTAACAAAATCATATTTTAAAGCGATTTCCGAAACCTGAAAGTACGTAGATAATTTTTTTATATATATTTTTTTTTTTTTAGACGACAGTCATAAATAACGTAAAATAATGATATTATTTTTAATAATATCAAAATGGTAATGTATGTTGGGTATTTATTTTCATACTCCAGCAACACTTGACTAACTTGTCAATAATTCTATTACCGTGATACCGTCATTCCCTTTGCGTTCGTTTCGTTTGATCGTATTGTGGATTTGATTTAGTGTTAGCTGTTCTTTTTCTTCTTGTGCTTTCTAAAAAGGACTCCGAATATTCTCCTCATAACGACCATGGCTTGCCTACGGACCCAGTATCCGCTTCGAACGATAACTTGCGCTTGAAAATGGATTACCCAATCGCGCTCATCATGATTCAATGAATATTATACAGCGGAGAAGACATATTCTCAATCTCGTAGAAGTACGACAAGTAATACTTCAATGGATTGCACCGCAATTGGTATGTATTTGGCATTTCAACAACTTACTCACATAATCAAAAAAATCAAATCAAAAATCAAAATCATTTATTCATCTAGGCCACTAAGTGACGCTTATGAACGTCAAAATTTAAGTTAATTACTTAATGATTCTACATTTACATTTACTGCCACGTTCGCAATGCAATAGGTAGAACCACGAGAAAGAACGGGCAATAAAACTCATGGCCACTCTTTTCAAACAAATATAATGGTGGTACATTTTATTTTTGTAAGGAGCTGCAACTGTTTCACATTATAGACATCTACTAATAAAAATTTTAGTAGCTATTGATATCATACTCAAGCAGTAAATGATGTTCATATGGTAAGCCTCCCAAAGTAAATATGGTGAAACAGGAGCATCCACTTACGTCTTTTTTAATGTAGGCAACTCGCGAACATGGTCAGAACTATGGTAGAAGTGAATGAAGCCGAAAGTAACGGTATTATGAAACCAAAGCAATCGACAACCTATTAGTTAGCCCATGACCACGAGTTACCCACATTTTACAAATCCGCAAAGTTATAATGAAAGTGTGGAACATGAATGCAAAATATAGTATGAAATGAGAATATCGTAATTAACTACACTATAAAATAAAACTACTAATTATTGACCTAGTCAAAAGCGAAGAACTACTTCCAAGCGCTCCTGTCATCAAAATAATCCTTCAAACTGTAATATGCCTTATTTATAAGATTCTTTTTAACTTCTGCCTGAAACGAACTTAATGGCAAGTCTAAAATATAAGTTGGTAATTTATTGTATATGCGAATACTGAGCCCAATAAAAGAGCTATGCGTTTTGTGCAAACGAAAATACGGAACACATAATTTATGTCTATTTCTAGTATTGATATTGTGCCTGTCACTATTCATTTTATAAGAATTTATGTTTAGTCTTACATGCATAACACTGGCATAAATATATTGTGACGCTACAGTAAGAATACCAATAGTTTTAAATTTTTCTTTGAGTGAGACTCTTGTCTTTAACTGGTAAATGGCCCTAACTGCCCGTTTCTGCAATATAAAAATATTTTGGATATCAGCAGCTCTACCCCATAACAATATGCCATATGACATAACACTATGAAAATAACTAAAATAAACCAATCTAGCCGTATCGACATCGGTCAACCTACGAACCTTCTTAACGGCATAAACAGCTGAGCTAAGTTTCCCTGAGAGATATGTAACATGCGCACCCCATTGTAACTTCGAATCAAGTGTTAATCCTAGAAATAATGTGGATTCAGTTGTTTCGAGTACATCGTCATTTAAAACTATGTTAGGACCAAGGTTTCTGACATTAGGCAGGGCAAACTTAACACATTTTGTTTTTTTTGCGTTCAGTACTAGATTGTTTACATTAAACCATTTAGTCACTTGAATGAGTGCACTGTTTATTTCGTTAAAGTGTTCCTTATTTCTATCTTCTTTAAATATCAAAGAAGTATCGTCAGCAAACAGTACAACGTCACAAATGTTTCTCAAGTAAAAAGGTAAATCGTTTATGTAAACAAGAAACAAGAAAGGCCCTAGGATGCTGCCCTGTGGCACTCCTAAATCAACAGGTAAGCCACTGGATTTTGAGCCATTTATTTCAACACATTGGATCCTGTCACTTAAGTACGACTTAATGACATCCAATGCTTTAGTCTGGACGCCGTAATGTCTAAGCTTGCACAAGAGCGTTTCATGGCAGACACAATCGAATGCTTTCGAAAGGTCGCAGAACACACCAACAGCATTTTGGGAATTCTCCCAAGCACTGTAGATATGTTTGAGTAACGCTACTCCTGCATCTGTTGTCGAAAGACCCTTGGTAAAACCATATTGCTCACCATGAAGGAGGCTGTTTTGATTAAAATGTCTTAGTAGTTGCTTGAGTATGATCTTTTCAAAAATCTTACTAAAAGCAGGTAGTATCGATATTGGCCTATAATTACTAGGATCAGTCTTATTGCCGGATTTGAACAGAGGTATTATTCTACTATGTTTCATAAGATCTGGAAAACTGCCAGATTTAATACACTTATTGAATAAGTTGCTTAAATAAGGAGCCACTACATCAATTATACTTGTCAAAACCTTAATTTAATTATGTTTATTAATCCAAATATTAAATTTGTATTATAAATACATGCATTACAATTGTTTATTTTGTTTTCTCAACAGATCGAGGCTCATAGCCAATACATATGTCATTCTTGTTGGACTGTGGCATTAAACATATCCCGTATGCCACAAATCGCAAACCCACAACAAGAAGCTGCAAGTTCTGATTCAGGTCGTCACAGGCAAATATGTGTCTGCTGTAGAATTTCGCTGATGAGAATTAGGTCTTACAGCCTCAGTAGTGATACAGAACGTAAGCGACATATCAGAAGTGTTATTATACAATGGATTAACCCACATGAAGTAAGTTATCATATGATTAACTAGCTTTTGTAAGCGACTTTGTGCTACTCCGCTCCTATTAGTCAAAGCTAAAGAAAGAAGCTAAGAAATAAGGAGTATGCAGTGTGTGAAAAAAATATGCCAACTGAGTGAATAATCAAAATAAATAGTTATTTTTAACAATGCGTTTGATTTTATTATTCAACTGACTTGGTACTAAACTTCAATGAATAATGTTTTCTACTTAGTTTAGGCTATTGAAAATTAATATTGTAATTCCAATTTTAATTTTTTCACGCCCAGGCCAAAGTCCCATACATTGTGGTCGGTCTCTTTTAAAAATTATTAAAATAAAGTGCATAAATGCTTGAACCTGACAAAAAATGCTCGCGCGTCCTCGAAGGTACGCGGGAATCCGTTTATGCACTTTAATAATTTTAAAGTTTATTTTCAAGTGCGTTAATAAAATCCTCTCCGCTGCGCTCCGTTCTGTCTGCGCTGACCCTAAGTCTTTTTATAAACAAATATTGATCCTTTAATTGAACTCTTCAACGACATAGAAATAAGGTTCAAAATACTAGACATAAATTCTTCTGTTTTCGTTAACTCTTCTTTCATAGTACAAGCTGTACTGCTTTGGAATAGGCTCCCTCCTGAAGTCAGAATGTCCACCAACCGTTATGCATTTAAAATGAAAGTACGAGAGCTTCTCTTCAACAAATTGAAGGAATCAACCCATCATTCTCATCAAATATAGTATATTATATTTATATATGTATATATATATATATATTTATATATATATATTATAATTATATTATAATTATATGTATTTGTATATTGTATATGTTTATACACATATTTATTAGTATTTATGTACATATGTGTATGTATATTTGTTATGTACTCTTATGTAATATAATTTTGTATTTACTTTATTTATACAATTGTTTCGCTCACTCTATATCACTTCATTTGTTTTTACGTACTCAGGTACTCTTATATTATTGTATAATTCCCTCTTACTTTAAAAACATTTCTACCCTATGTTAAATGCACCTACCACACTTATCTCTCCACCACCCAGGTTGACTGGTAGATAATGCCATAAGGCATTAAGTCCGCCTATGTACTCTTCTTTTGTGCATAAAGAAATAAAATAAATAAAAATAAATAAATGACATTAATTTATGTATATTATTACTTTTGAATGTATTTTGCCTAATATCTTGATTTTATTTTGTTGTTTAACAACTTTTATCACAAATTATTTGAATAATTATATTATTACTAATATCTCGCAAAACTCTTGTCATACAAGATTACGAAGTGGATATAATATATGTAAATGGCAATTCTTATTACACCTAAATTTTACACTACCTACTACACAGAACTGAATAATAATAAGTATAAAAAGGGCCTTTAAAATACTTCTAACTAGTTGTTAAAGTGACAGATCAGGTTTAATCAGTTTTGAAATGAATAAGTAATTAATGCCAATTAAACCCACAGAGAGTTGAATAATAATTAGTTCTCATCGCGTTAATTATGATTAGTTTATAAACTACCGAATAAAAAAGAAATAGGTAATTGTAATTTCTGTATTTTTTGTGTATTTTATTCGGTCGGCGTCAATGTTACCTACACATTGAAATCAAACTACGGTTTACGGAGTGTATTACAAGGTTGAATTGGTAAAACCAATTAAACAAGATAGAATCCGTAACAGTAGTTTGAAATTATCGATTTTAAACTTTCGCGATTTAAATTAATTAATATGGAAAGAATAGGAAATACTAAGAAATGAAATTGATTCATCTATTTCAGCGATTCATTTTTATATTATAAAAATGAATCGCTGAATGTGTTGCTAAGCGCAAATCTCGAGAGCAGCTAAACCGATTTTGCAAATTATTTTTTTATAATATTCCTTGAAGTTCGAGGATGGTTTTTACGGTAGAGAAAAATTAAAAAAAAAAAAAGAATAGACTGTTAGGCGGTACGAAGTTCGCCGGGTCAACTACAACTAGTAAGAAATGAAATTAATTTTAAGACCCGCAAAATAATATTGTATGAACCGCAGTCTGATTTTAATTTTTAATTCTTCCTTTACGAACGAACATTGCTCACCTACTAAGATTCGATTCTCTGCTATATTCGCAGATGGTGCAAAGGTTAAGTGGTCACATCACCATATCGTTGCCTTGGGTGTTACGGGTTCGATGATCACACGGGACCCACAACCGACAAAAATAATGAGTGATATACAATTTCCTTCATTTATATGAGGGCATGGCAATTCTTGTAACACCAAGGGACTCGATTGGCATGGTATGGATAACATAATGGTTAGTCGTCGTCTCTAGTGTAATAAGTTCGATGCCATTTATTAAAAATTACAAAAATCATAACAAATAACAAAAATTATGGTAGGTAATTAATAAAATGCTGTCCCAAGTGTATACTGCAGGATAGTCGATTTTATGAAGGAAGAAACTACATTACTTAATTTTACTAATATATTTTAACTCTATGAGTCCATGAATTTGTATTAAATTGACTTAAAAATAATAATAATATTTTATAATTCTAGAATAGTTATGATAATATCTATGTTCAACACAAATTAATTTTGTTCTATGAATAAATACATAAAATAAACAAATTGTTTGCAAAAAAATTGTTGTCCCGAGTATCAGTTTTCAGTTTCAGGAGTCCACACTCGTGACAAAATTTTGTAAAATATTTTTTTTATAAAAATGTTTTAAAGCTTAAATAATTATTTATATATATATATATTTTTTTTCTGTAAATAAAAAATATATCTCACGACATACCTCAATAAATGGGACAGTCCAATCACAATTAAACCGGAACGATATAACTTGTCAACTTTATAAACTTGTCAACCCTATAAACTCGTCGAATTAATATTTATACTCAACCATCAACGCAGGTTGTATAGGAGTGAGTGCTTTCGTTAAACTGATAGCTGACGCTAAACGTCCGCATATATAATAAGACAAGTAAATTGTTGATTATCGCTTGCCCCGAGCCTCTGAGAGCACGTTAAGTCGATGGTCCTGTCATGAAGGTTTTTGACAGTCACCATGTTTTTAGGGTTCCGTACCTCGAAAGGGAAAAAACGGAACCCTTATAG
The DNA here is from genome assembly GCA_944739405.2 of Euclidia mi. Classification (NCBI taxonomy): domain Eukaryota; kingdom Metazoa; phylum Arthropoda; class Insecta; order Lepidoptera; family Erebidae; genus Euclidia; species Euclidia mi. Next base: position 109,965,533 of record OX123186.2, on the reverse strand, counting down.
GATCACTTTGTTGTCCGTCCGTCTGTCAAGACCCTTTTTCTCAGGAACGCGTGAAGATAACAAACTAAAATTTATATCAAATATCCATGTCTACTGTCCCTTGAAGCTGTGAAAAAATCAAAATTCTAAGCCAAGGCAATCAAAATATACAGCCGTTTATGGCGTAAATTGCCGCAAATTTTCGAAACTCACAAGTTAATCATAACCTACAGGGTACTTCCCGTAAACTCATAAACTTGAAATTTGGTACGAAGCAACGTCTTATAGCACAAATAAGGGAAAAATTGCGATTTTTCCCTTATTTTTGTTAATAATTACGTGCTAATCGCACGTAATTATTAACAAAATCCCAAAAACAAACAATATTTAAAGTAAAAGTTTTCTATTCCCGCCTTTTTTCATTAAAAAGAATCAAGTAAAGAACTTTTTATTTCTTTTTTTTTCAAGAACGAAATTGAGCTTCGCCGTTATTTAAAATCTTGTTTAAAATTGATGACTATTTTACATATATCGTGAGTACACGAAGACAAGGCTGAATAGCAAAGCGACCTCTTTGGTCATAGGGCTGAATGCATGATGTCTATTGCCAGTATGATGGTTATATGTACGCGAACTTTTTGAAAGAAAGAAGTGTTTTTTATTAAATTACTTACCGCCCTAGGGCTTTTCTAGCTACATTATTACCCTAGAGCACTAATTAGTCACCTACAAGCCCCATTTGGAGGTAATAAGAACCTAGTTACCGAACATGAGAGATGTAAATTCATATCAAGTATTCAACTAAAGGCTAAAGGGTACTTTCAGTCAATCTAGTATAGATGAAATGTGGCATAGCAACGTTTTATAGCACATATAAAGTTATTATAAAAAATGCCGAACATCAAAAATTTTTAGTTACATCACATACCCATATTTTTAAATAGTTATATATACCTACAGGTTTGTAAGGAACCCTCGGTGCGCGAGTCCCACTCGCACTTGGCCGGTATTTTTTTTATAGTAATAGGCGGCAAACGAGCAGACGGATCGTCTGATGGTAAGCAATTACCGCCGCACATGGACACAAGCAACACCACAGGAGTCACAAGTGCGTAGCCGCCCTTTGGGGTTGGGAAAAGGGATAGGATGAGGAGTGGGATGAGGGAGAAGAAATAGGGGATAGGGCCTCCGGCACTCTCACTCACCGAACGAAACGCAACAGTTTAGGTACTGTTACTTTACGTCGATCTTCTGTGACAGGGTAGTACTTCCCCGGTCGAGTTGGCCCATTCACGCTGAAATCAGCAAGGCTCTACTACCGTGGAAAAATACAATAATACTAATGTGTATAATAGTATAGTCAGTACTGTCAGTAGCTTTGAATATTATACTAACACTGCAACCCAAAGGCATGGAATATGGCTATTCCTCTAGGCTGCGGAGGCCAGAGGCTCAAGCACGAAATATTTACGAATTTGTTAAGTAAATGTATCGAGTCCTCGGTGACAGAACTATAGCAGCCAGCACCAACCAATTTTGATATCTATGGTTTACTCGATGACTTTACATTAGTAACGTACATAGAGATGTGGCCATGTGAGCTAAATGACCGCCTTATTAAATGAATGGTACGTTCCAAACTAGGTGAAATGGTTAATATTTATAAAATTTATATTGTAAAAACTAAAAAATTCTCAGTAGCTGCACGCAGTCTGGAAATGTGCCCGGTACGGCAATAGGCTCGCCCCTTATTACGTGGGACTAAAGTATATCTGGCGAAAAGTGGGTGTAGAAATACACTCTGCCTACCCCTTCGGGGATAAAAGGCGTGACGTTATGTATGTTATGTTATGTTATGTTATGTAAAAACTCTTTTGTAGAAAACAAAAAGAAATATTTTATGGTTTCCGAATGTCCTTTCTTGTCATTGTCAGATGACGGACTTGTGTTAAAATCTAGTAAATCAAAATACGAGTAATTAAATCATTGGCACATTGTTATATAAAGAATTAAATACTATTATGGAAGGTTTTCGTGATACATTATTTTATTTTGGTTAAAACTGCGTGAATACTACAATATAACGTGTTCAACGAGAAGTTTATAATAATATAAGTTTACAAGTTTCATTGTTGTTGGAACACTTTAAATGTATGATGTCTAAAGAAGATTTCGGTTATTTGTATAGCTAAGAAGCATCAAGTTTTATACAGAAGCTGATGAAGTGAACCAGTGTTATGTACCTGACATTCAAAGTCTATTTTTATAAGAATATTTAGTTGAAAATAAAATAATGTTATTGTTGTATTGGTGTTTTTCATTTATTACTAAAGCTTAAGATTAATAGACAGCTATCTTATCACATGTCTTCTGACTAAAGCGTTCGTTTTTATTGATATTCAGTCATATCCGAGAGGGCTAGGTAAGACGCTGATATAAGACTCACTAATTATTTACGGCAGATACTCGTCCGTCACCTAAATTTTATTATTATACTCGCTGTGCCCGCATATTATGGTACCTATTTCAACATAAGAGGGTTTTAAAACAATCTTACAAACCCAATTTTACCCTCTTAAAGATACAATATGAAAATCCTTCCTAATTGTTATAAAATGAATCCGCGGTCCAAATTGTATGTTTCTATCTTCAGCAGTGTGATTATATGTCAGTCAGGATAAGTTATTTTATACTTGTAGATTAGAGTACCTACTTAATTGTAGAGTAGAGTACGCAGGAGTGTTAAAAGAGTCTCTAAATAACATCCTATGTTCATATTAGAAAATTGATATGATGTCGATGTCGATTGGGCCTTTATTTTTCGTATATAGATAATTTTCACATATATTTTTACATGCTCGCAACCAAAATATGGTGTTATTTACTACATATTTAAAGTGGCGATAGCCCAGTGGTGTACGTAACGGAATGCCGAGACGATGGTCTCGGGTTCGATCCCTAGGTACCCCGGGCACACACCTCTGACTTTTCGAAGTTATGTGTGTATTAAAAACGTTAATTATCGCTCGCTTAATAATGTGCCCGGTAGATGGCAATAGGCTCGCCCCCTATTACATTGGCCAGGACCTAAAAATAACTGGCGTAAAGTGGGTGTAATACACCTCTGCCTACCCCTTCGGGGATAAAAGGCGTGAAGCTATGTTATGTTATATTTAAAGTGGTGAAATTTGCGTGTTTATTTCTTTATTGTGTCAATAATCATGTCCTACATTCATAAGGAACACATCAAATATAAATATTCATCATAAAAAGGCTCAAAACGTATAAATACGATACATTTATATGTTTCGAATCTTTTCTCACCAACAAATTCTAGGTGAAAATTGTTTCGACAAAATTACATTAGATTGACATTTACTTTACTTAAGGAAAATCAGAGTTCGTGCTGCCGTTTTTTGCTTATTTGTTAGAAAGCTCGATACATTTGCATGACATTTACCGCAGGATTGTCGTCGAAAGTAGTTTGTGCTGCCAATATTAGTTGCATCTTACGCACGATAGGGGCGCTGTACAATTTTCATACAAATTTTGACATTTACGATACGGATAGTTTCTCGAGAGTTTTTCGTGCTCGGGCCTCAGACGGCAGTTGCTCTGTTGGGAAGCTCAACATACATACATACATAGACTCACGCCTGTTTCCCTGAAGGGGTAGGCAGAGGCATATTAAACGCCCACTTTTCGCCAGTGTTTTGATCCCACGTAATAGGTGGCGAGCCTATTGCCGCTTATCGGGATATTTTGTTTGCCAGAGCCGTGTCCGTTGATTGACAGGTGCACCACTTGCAGGTGAGGTTGGCTTGGGACTCTAAGTTCCTGGTGGGAACCCTATGCACCCTAAGCCTAAAGGAAGCTGAAATATTCTGTTATATCTGTTTAGACTTAAAGCGGATCCTGCTTCTAAGGTGAAATTCTTAGATGGAACTGGAATAACAATTAGACGATGATATAAATAAAGCTAATATTCAGCCAAATCAGGTTAGGCACTAGTCGAACCTGATTTGGCTTAATTAACATTGGGTCCGGTTACTAAACCGGACCCAATGTTGAAACTGGGATAACGCTAGGAGGATGATGATGCTGATGATATCTATACACATAAATAAAATTGGAATGTCTGTTTGTAATATTAAAATGACCGCTTTTTACTAAATGCATATGGATGTATACACGGTACATATACCGAAATGACATTTTGTACAATTTTTGTCTGTCTGTCTGTTTGTTTGTTCTCGCTTATCTCTGGAACGGCTGGACCGATTTTGACGGGACTTTCACTGGTGGATAGCTGATGTACCAAGGAGTAACTTAAATTAGACGGGTACGGGAAGTAGTTCGTTCAGGAGGCGGGTGAAACCGCGGAAAACAGCTAGTAATAAATAATAACTATAGCAAAGCATCGATAGCTTAGTGGAGTGTATAGTAGATTGCTACGCCATGACTCGCGGGTTCAAACCTGGTTACGGCGCGTACGCTAAACTTTTTCAAACTCAAGTTTAAATTATTTTTTTGCTAGAATGTACCAGAATGTAGTACACACAGTGCCAAGTCAAGTATGACAGTTGCCGTACGATTTTGACACTTATTATCTAATCCATAAGTACGGTACAAAGGTTAACGAGTGGCCGTGTGTACATACAACAGATATTAATAATTACATTATTGACTCAGGACATTCTACTATAGTCATAATGAGCGAAATGTCTACGTGATTAAATAACACAAGGGGATGTGCAGACAAGTCTGCGTGGACTAAAATAAACAATATAAAACCTTTTTTAAAACAAATAAAAAAAAGTGCGGTGTGCGGTTAGATACCGCAGTCAGTCGGAATAGCCCCTCGGCGAATCGGTGAGCGGTTGCGTCGGTTTGTTACAGAGAGTATCCCACAGTGAGTCGGGGAGATGCTGCGTTGACGGGAGAGATGAGCTGTTCTTACGAAAGCCCTGTGTAGTGTATCCATACGCTGTAGTGGCTACAGGGCAGACCAGGCATGCAAGTCTGCATGGCCCACGGTGGTCGCTCGCCGATGCTGTTTGGCGAAGACTAGAGGTCAAATGCGGTGTGAGGGAGGCAAAGATGACGGGGTTGTTGCTGCTGCTGATCTGAATTTGAAGACTGCCTCAGATCACGTCGAGGTCACCAATGTTATTACAGAGTGTGAAAATATACGTGTATACAAAATGAAACTTTGCTCTCTGCTTACAAGACTCAGTGAGCACATTCTGCGTAGATAGTAACACCCAAAGTTGAAAAATGTCCGGGTACTTTGAGATAACTTTTAAATTCAAGACAAAGACAAATATCATCTCAGTCTGCCGTGAACATGAATCCTGTAAAGAATTCGAAACTTTGGCTAGTAATAAAAATGTAGTTTCTAGATCATTCGGTTTAAATCTAATAACCAGTGAAACCAATATAACGCGATAAAATCCGTAAACTGTAGTTTAATTTCAATGCGTAACATTTGCGTAAACCCAAGAAAATATTATAGTGACTAATGTAAAATAATATACATACATAATAGGGATATAATACATACAAGATATAGTTCTTACGTACGAAGTACTTAGTCGCCATGTTGATTTTCTTCGCCGTCGAACGATAGATGACTTCAGAAGTATGTAGCTGAATGTAGACCAGACAAGTAAGGTACTGGGTAATTCTTCAGAGGCAAAATTTTCGATGTCAATAGGAATATTTTGTAACCAACTAACAAAACGATCTGTATTTTTTTTGTTGTACAGTTTAGCTTTATCCCTATCTTGGCCAAATGATATATTTGAGTTAATTGCAGTCTAGATACAAAATAAAAATATTTGAACCTCGTTCTTCTGATTCATTATGACGTGTCCGTCAGCCATTTTTCGGCATAATATAGTCGATGTTGCATTTTCCCTTTGATAAATCAATATAAATTAATATATTATCGAGAGGAAATGAATAGCCCTCTTATAAAAAAATATGTATTAGTGAATAAGGAAATATTTTTTAAAGTAACAAATAACATATATACAACAGAATAAAACTACTTATGCAACTAAACTATCCTAAACTAAACCAATAAAACTAAATAAATAAAAATAACAAAATAGACGGGGAAAAAACAAAAACCCAAACTACGCGGCGTCAAAAAATTCCTCCGCAACGCTGTCGGCTGGTAGCGTGCCCAGAAGGCTGGCAGCATTGCCATGTTGTATGGTAATGCTTATTCTCTCAGCGAGATATAAACCAGCCCTCTGGTATTAGTTATAAATACCTTAATTTGTTTATAAATAAGAAAATACGAAGTGTCCGGCGTTTAATATTGATTAATATGGCGTAATCTGTTCTTGACCGTACTTGGTCGGGTAATGATTATGAGAGTCTGGTTTCCCATGCGGGGAAGATGAAGCTAGAAGGTGTACCTGGGGCTGAATGGCTTAGATCCCGGTGTTACGAAAGTAAATAGCTGATTCATCTGTGCTTGGTTCAGGTGGCCTGCTGATTGTTTGTCTGAGTTGCAAAATAATAAAATAATGTTTATAAAGCAGGCATTATGCTTTATAAACATTATTTTATTATTTTGCAACTTCAGTCTGCGTTTCGAGAGACGCTTTTAAGCAATAGATTCGTGTAGAAAAGTGTCAATACTAAAAAGGAAAAGACTGCATGTATGATGAGTTATGCGTGATTGCAGGTAAAATCCTGATTCAACTGTGCCTGATTCGTATGGTCAATACAGCATAAATGTATCATATGACTATTGAGTTGTGCACAGAAAATAATCAAACAGAGAGAATAATATATTCTAGCAATAAAGTATAATATTTTTTGTACCTAAAAGAATTGATTGTATTACAAATATTAGCAAAAGTTATTTTTTTTTTGTTATATTACAATATTCTCGCTTGCCCATAAAATACAACTTTTTAGAGTTTCGAAAGGGCCTTTCTACGCGATATGATCACTGATAACTATTTTTATAAAAAAGATTATTGTAATTGTTAAAATATGATTGTTTTCATAATAAAGTTTCTCATTTTAATTTCTGAATTTGATTCATCTGGGCACAAAATATTTGAACGTCGATATCTTGAAAACTAGGTACTTTATAAAAACGAGTCCCTCATTCAAAGATATGTTCTTTGGTCTACCTATTTTCATATGAACATGCATTACAGAGCTGAAAGTGAAATTAAATTTTGGCCAGATGAATCATTCGAAGAATGAAATTTCGAAGAACTACCCGACTGCCGTCTTAATAAAATTCATTACATTTGTGTGCGTGAACATGGTGGTCTGGGTGTTTCTATGTATAACAGGTATGTTTTTACAAAAAAAAAGTATATATGTATTATAAGTGCATGGTTCTGTAGAAAATAAATAAGTTATTAAGAGCCTAACTACAGCAAATTGATCTTCGCAATAATATTTAAGACTTACAATTATAATATTGACACATTTATGTGTCGATAAGATTATTAAAAAATCAGACTTCGAGCACGTTCTAATTAAGACTATTATCTTTCATGTTTATTTCATTTGATGCTCTAATCTTATCTAGACGCTCTTATTTTATATGTTTTTGTATTTTCGGACAACACGGTCATGATTATCACATTATTAATTACTATATTTCTCATTTAAACTGGAAATTTCTTGTTGAAAAAATGTAACAAAATTGAAGAATATATGTGATTATATTTTAAGAATTTAATAAAGATTCGTTTTGACCCGATTATAAAAAAATACACTTTTACTTATTTAGGTAGGTACTTCTGCTTAAGCTTCGCGGTTTTCTAATTACCAAAGAAATATTTTTGTGGTGTCTAATAGTACTATTTATTTATGTATGTATATGTCTATTTATATATCTATACAGGGTGTTCATCTGCGTTTTCAAAATATTTTAATAATACAATATAGAAAGTATACGTATTCACCTAAAATTTTTTCAAACAGTGTGCTATTAAGACCCTATTTTCATTAAATGTTACTTAGATAGTAAATCTTAACAAACTGTTGATTTAATATTTTCTTGGGTTTACGCGAATGTTACACATTGAAATTAAAATACAGTTTACGGATTTTATCGCATTATATTGGTTTCACCGGTTATTACATTTAAACCGAATGTTCTAGAAACTGTTGATTCATGCAGAATTAGACTGCAGGGTAGGTACGTGTGCTTGTGTGTGTTAGGTACCTTTTTTTTTTGGTGCCGGGTTGGAAAATCCTCATGAAGTCACTCCGCCCTGGGGGGAAGGATGAAGTCTGACAGTCCCCTGTCAGACTCTTACTGACTGAAAACCAACCCGTGCTCCTCATGTACCCATGTGTCGGAGGGTAGGGTTTCACCATAGCATTCCTCGCCACCCCCAGACGGGTATTGGCCCGCCAGATGGTCAGGCGGGGCCCGAACGAAACCCCCTTGGCGGCGGATGAAGGTGTTGGGCTCCGCCGCCAAAACACCCAGCGGCCGCAGAGGATAGGGAGGACGGCAACGCAACACCGCATCTCCTCTTCCTCAGCGGCCCCACCGCGACGCAACAATGGTGCGCCCCCATTTGGTCGCGGGAGATAGGGCGTGCGGTAACGTTACACCGACACGCCTCTCCTCCTGCGACCGCACCCGACTGAGGGACAGACAGAAATGTCCCCCGCACCCGCACTTTGGACGCATCCTACGCAGGCCTCACTCGAGCCCACGTGGAGCGTCCCCTCCCGGGATCCCGCTTAGCTTCACCGTGGGTGTACCTCAAACCCACGGTTACTGAGCCCCCCCACCACGACAAGGTGGAGGAGATCCCACGGGGGGGTGTGTTAGGTACCTGCAATACAAGCTCGCGGCGATCTGAGTGATTTTGTTTTTAAGTTTTAGTGAGTTATTTTTTTATGTATTTGAATTCAGTTATAGTAGTAGGTATATTCACCCCTGAAAATACAATATACTTAATTATCATATAGGTGTATGATAATTTTATTGTAATTGAATGTACACACATCAACAAAGTCTAGGGATATTTTATATTTCATCAAATATCTAAAAATCTATGAAGAATTTTCTGATACAGTAAATAGAAGAATCATAGATTATTTTAAGGTCTTTAATAACAATAAAAAACATTTTGTGTTTTTTTTTGTTTTAAATAAAAAAAATAATTTTTTTAATCATCATGGAAAATTAGTATGATAACAACAAACATATTTTCTTCTTAAAAAACTATTAATTTTAATAAAAATGGAAAAAATCTTGTAAAATCTAATCATTAATAATCAGTGTTGCCACCTCTTACATTGATTACACATCGACATCGATTGTTAATACTTAAAATTAAATTGTCAATGTCTTGCTGCGGTATGAGGTCCCATGTCCTTTGCAAGTGTTCGTAAAGTTGTTGTTCAGTCGTCAAATTTGGTGGAAAATCTCTCAAAGCTTTTCGTTGTAACATGTCCCAGGCATGCTCGATAGGATTTAAGTCGGGCGACTGTGCAGGCCAATCCAAAACTTGAATATCGTGCTCTCGGAGAGCGGTCTATACCAGCCGCGCCGTATGGCAAGGAGCATTATCGTGCATGAGTAGAAATTCATGGCCTATTTGAGTTCTGTGTGGGACAATAACGGGCTCTACTACCTCCTCGTGGTATTTTTGTGCAGTCATGCTGCCTTGGATCCAAACGAGTTGGGTTCGTCCGCCAAGACGAATTCCTGCCCACACCATGATTGTCCCGCCTTGGTATGGGTGGACCTCCTGAGGGTGCCGTAGACGGCTAACTCTCCCTGGAGCTCTCCAAACGCGTGTTCTTCGTGAATCCGGGTGAAACCCAAACCGGGACTCATCGGTGAACAGCACCAAAGACCATTGTTCGTCACTCCATGGTAAATGCTCCCGAGCCCACGAAAGCCGCCGACCGCGATTGCCACGTCGCAATGCTGGAACACGCAATGGTCTTCGAGCATGAAGATCAACTTCATGTAACCTTCTTCGCACGGTTTGGTCGCTTACCAGCAGCTGGTGGTCCTCCTGGAGCCTTTGCACTAGTTGCAGCGCTGTGATATTGGGTTGTCTTCTGGCGGTCATTTGGAGAAATCGATCCTGTCTCTGCGTAGTAACACGATATCTACCTGTGTGTTGTTCGGCCACATCTCCAGTACTGCGATAACGTGACCACAACCTTGATATCACATTTTGACTGGTATGTAGGGCCTCAGCAACGACGCGTTGAATTGCACCATTTTCTAACATGCCCACGGCTCGTAACATTTCATCTCGACTCAAATGACGACGTGACATGACTTTTAAAGTTCGTACGTCACGTTAAATTAAAAAAGAAAAACAATTAAAAACCCTTTTCATTAATAATTATAATAAAACAGTTTTAACTTTCTTTAATGTAACGAATTACTAGCAAATTTGCCGCCATATTTTGTTTATTATTTTGTTTTTTTTCTTTCCATGTTCAAATTTTGAAAATAGAATAAAAGAGGTTTTAATCTGTATATAAACTTTTTGTGGAAACTAACAAGGTTCTAAACTATAAACTCGTAAATAATTTAGGATTAAGATATCCCTAGACTTTGTTGATGTGTGTATGTATTTTATTTTAAATTATCTTGCTATCCATGTCAACTAGAACTACACCATCGCTACAAATATTTGCTAACATTATTCTATAGTTAAAGGGAATCAGTACCTCTCAATAAGCTGACACTAGTGTAAATCGTTAAAGATCAAAGCGCTGCCGTGCTGCGTAAATGGCGGGTAAAGCGGTCGGTACCGGCGACGATAGTCAGCATAGACAGTGGAGATACCAACGGACAGCCATGCAGAAGGTATCGGGTTCGAAGCCACGGCGCGCGCCAATAGCTTTTCAAAGTTAAGTGTGTATTAAATTGTTAAGGCACCTACACACAGTGCCGGCGGCACGGCCGCCGACCAAGCCGCGTGAACTCCCGGCCTACAAAGCCGCCGGCTTGGCCGCACGAAAGAGCCGCCGGCATGGCCGCCCGGGTAGGCCGGCGGCCCGAGCGGGTTGCAACTTGCTAATTGTGTGTGGTCGTTCTATACAACTGGAATGATGCCCGGCGGCTTTCTGGGGCAGATGCAGGCGGCACCGACGTCCGCCAAAAGCCGGCGGCGCGTGTCGCGCGGCAAAAGCCGGCGGCCTGTGCCACCGGCACTGTGTGTAGCAGCCTTGAATTACCGCTTGCTCCGTGCCTCGAACCGTCGGTCCCGGCTATCATGAAGATCTTTGGCAGTCGCTACGGGGAGTCAGTACCCTCAAAAAAACTGATACTGGTCTAAACCATGGAATATCGCTATCCCTTCGGGTTGCGGAGGTCAGACGGCAGTCGCTCTGTGGAAAAGTTGATATTCTGTCATATCTGGTTGGACCAGTAAGCGGACCTCGGTCTCCTAGGCGTTTAAGTCTTGGATGCAACCGGGATAACTCTAGGACAATGATGATGACTTGAAGATCTACGTATTTCATCGACATCTTAATATATAAAATCCTTGCGTTACTGACTGACTGACAGACACGCTACAGCCGAAACTATTGGGCGCAGGAAGCTGAAATTTGCCATGTATGTTCCTTGGGGACCATAGGGGTGCACTAAGAAGGGATTTCCCGAAATTCCCACGGGATCGGCCAAAACGGGTTAGTAAAAAAAAATGCAGGCCTAGCTGCTGGCGTCCTCTAGTATATTCATATATTTTTTTAGACCGATATTTGCTTATCTATTCACTGTATTATAATGAGAGGTTCATTAGTTGGTTTATTCGCCAGACGAATGGAATTTTTCTATATTTATATATTCATTGACATTGAAAATATGTAGTTTATATGTGTAGATACACACTAATATTATTAATTAGAAAGTGCTTTTGTTTGTTTGTCATCATTTAGTACCCGTATTACAAGCTCTGCTTAGTTTGGGACTAGATGGTGATGTGTGAATGTGGTAGAATATTATTATTTTTAGTATTCTTTCATGCTGTCGTTACTATACGGTTTTTGTTGAAACTTAGCTCTAATATAACTTATACACTGCCTCCGTGGTCCAGTGGATAACGTATGCGACTGCTGATCGGAGATCTCGGGTTCGATTCCCGGGTCGGGCAAAAGTGTTACTGGGTTTTTCCGAATTCTCAGTAGCAGCACGAAGTCTGGTGATGTGCCCGGTAACGGCAATAGGCTGGCCCCCTATTACGTGGGACTTAAAAAATCATGGCGAAATGTGGGTGTAATACAGGGATGTTACGGATATGGAATTTCGGATATGGATACGGATACGGATATTGGATTTTTTTTTATATCGGTTTCGGTTTCGGATACGGATATGAAATTATTTCGGATTATTCGGAAGTTTCGGATAGTTTCGGTTACGGATATTTGATTTTTAAATAATTTTTAAAGAATTTCAAAAGTAACATACAAATAGATAATAAAATGGTTTTATTTATACAGGGTGTAAAAAGACCCTTAACGAATACTGAAATCCCATGTTGTACCAATCACTACAAAATTTTTTTACTTCGGCACCATACCTGGGAAATTACTGGTTCAGGAGATATTGAGGCTCAAAGTTAGTATGGAATTTTTCTAATTAGGTACAAAATCGATGCAATTACCCCGCCAATATGTTCTTTAGTTGCCCTACGACCCTATGGATAAGTAGGTATTTCGAGCATTGCACGCGCGCGCTTTTATTTTCGGTTTAAAAAAATGTGAAAACTTGAAAAAAAATTGTTTCCCAGGTATTATTTTTGGTTAGTATGACTTGGCATGATGTCCACAACGAGTAAACTTCGGCTTGCTGATGGGTCTTGTGACACCTTGTATATAGGTCATCATTTGGTAGGTACTACAATAAGCCTCTGAGTCATTATTACCTATAGGTATGTCGTTTACTATTAAATACATTTTGGGTGTGATTTAAGTAATTAAAATAAAAATGCTATAACAAAATTATTATAGGTACCTATTTAATTATTCATTTATTAAAGACAAAATATTTGGAATGTACATTGCACGTATTTATTTACTTACTATAATTTAAGTAAGTATAACATAACAATCTTAGCTGTCATGTATTATTATATTTGACTCCGCCTCTATCCGAAATTATCCGAAATATTTATTTCGGTTTCGGTTACGGATACGGATATTTTTTTATTTCGGATATCCGATAGTTTCGGTTACGGATATGGATATCCTTTACATCCCTGGTGTAATACATTACACCTCTGCCTACCTCTTGGGGGATACAGGCGTGAGTCTATAAAAAAAATAAATAACTTATACATCTGAAAACACATAGGTTACTTTTTGTCGCAATATCCGATATCCATTCAGGCTGAGCCTGTAGCGGAGTCTAGTCTTCAGATATGATCTTATACCTCTCTTATATCTGGGGGCACAGCAGTGCCCCCACCAAGTCGAGCAAAAAAGCGGCACGACCGTACCATCCTTTTTTCGGAGCAATTCAGGCCTTATTCGACCACCTATAACTTCGTTGTGGATAAAACTAGAAGCCTGATTAACCATGTAACCATGCAGGCATAGCATAAACATGGTGTATTTCAAATTTCATTAAATTTGAACAAGTAGTTTAAGAACTATAACGAGTCAAAATTCTTAACTTTGTCACTCACTGACCGATCATCAAAAGTGTAAGGCACTTCTAGCAGACATAGAAGCTTCTTTAGAATACGATTAGTGTTTAGTATATGAATCAAGGAAAAATTTAAATATTTTTCAATTTATGTCCAGTTTACGAGATTGATCTATTTATTTAAAACAACTTGGTATTACATGGATCTCACAACTTTTTACGGTCGCGAGACTTGGTATTTTTGACAAGTATTGTTTTTATGGGATTATTTAATTTTTTAAATATTTGAGTATTGGTTTGATAGAGATCTAGATTTCGGCATGTTATGTTACCTCTTTCGTCGGGCCAAAAGTACCATTAAATTATAATTACTACTAATTTAGAAAAACGTGTCTGCAAAACATGTTTGGCTTTTCAATCTAGTATTTTATTTTTAAATCTAGAATAAACTATGCATCTAATTACGTAAGTAAATTCTTACTTATTTGTTTCGTTGATATATTTTTGGGTGGATATTTTATTATATAATTTTTACTTCACATGAGATTTGCTTCTATTATTATAGTTTGTGCATATGCTGCGGCGATAGCCCTGTTTTTTATAACATTACAGCACATTGTGACATCACAGCCAGACTCATGAATTTTATTTACTTTTTTTAATTATTATTATTTTATTTTCTCTGCCTCGTTGGTCTGGACTGCCTCGTTGGTCTCGCGGCATAAATGTGCGCGTGGGATTGGGAAGTCTCGGGTGCGATTCCCGGGTCGGGCAAAGTGTTATTGGGTTTTTCCGTTAGGAAATTCTCAGTAGCAGCACGGAGTCTAGTAATGTGCCCGGTACGGCAATAGGCTCGTCCCCTATTACGTGGGACGTAAAAATTCCTGGCGAAATGTGAGTGCAATATTATACCTCTGCCTACCCCTTCGGGGATACAGGCGTGAGTCTATAATTTTATTTACATGCATGGAATAACTGTTTACATATTATTACTTATTTGTGGCTGCTGCCCGCGACTTTGGACTTACGGCCGGTTTAATATCCGATCTATCCAAGGGTTTGGAGATACGAGATAGATATTTGCCATAAGTTGGATACAAATGTAGCGGTAGCTACATACAACTGAGGCCATCTAGCGAGCGACGACGAAGTCTCAACAACAACAACACGGCGACATCTATCGGACACAATGCGACGGAAAACAAGGTGCTGATGCTGAATCGCACGTACAGAGTTCGCGCGCCGAGTTGTAGGTATATATATATACAACATCTGAAATACGTCCGCTGGACTGACAGTCCACCAGGCAAGATCACCCAGCCTGGTTAGAGGACCCTCCTTCTAGTTGGAGGAACCACAGACCTTTCTTCCTCCACACAAAATATGTCAAAGATGAACCTCACAACTCTAAATACATGGCCAAAGCTTTTAACGTTTTGATTTTTTTAGATACTCATCTTTCATCCTCAGCTCTATATACTGTCCCACTGCTGAGCACAGGCCTTTTCTCACTATGAGAAGGGTAAGGCTATGGCCTTGCCATGCCAACCCGCACTTGGCCAGCGTGGTGGACTATGGTCCATGGTTGTGTGACGTGGTAGTCGTCGCGGTACCCCCACTACTTCCGACTGGCCGCCTCGCTTACCTGCGGCACATAAATACCGCGGCGCGACAGCGAATCGCCCCTCTTGGATCCTGGACGCTGCCAAAGTTAAGTGCTGCCTTCTCTGCTGCAGCACCGAAGCCTAGTCAGCCTGCCCGCCTACCCTGCCCTAAGTCTGAGATCTTAGCTCTTAATAGTTGTTACCGGGTTATATAATTGTGTAACGCTTGACGAATAATTATATTTTGTAACCAACTATACCGTGTATCTAATTTATCTCTCTACACACACCAATAAAAACTACAGTTGGTAGACACTTTTCCATAATAATTATTCACCCACAATATACATTGTCGAACCTTATTTATAAGTTATTGTAGCTTAGAATACATACATACATACACAGACTCACGCCTGTTTCCCGGAGGGGTAAGCAGAGACTACGGAACGCCGTTTGCAACGATCTCTCTTGCTTCATTCACTCCCATCAGATTCCTCATGCATGCTCTTCTGTTCAGGGTACTTCTGACCTGTCCTGTTTTTAGGATGTCTCCAATCTGGTCAGAGGACGTCCGTCTAGGTCTTCCCCGTCGTCCTATCACATTCACACTTGCTTTATGTACCTATTTGGTCATTCTTTTGTCATCCATCCGCTACATGTGCCCAAACCATCTTAACATGCCTTTCTCGATGCTTCTCACTAGATATTCTTTTACCCCACAACACTCTCTTATCACACAATTCTTTACTCTGTCAGTCAAAGACACACCACACATACTTCTCAGTCCTCTCATTTCTACTGTATTTATTCTACTTTCGTAAATGTTTTTCGGAAGGATTGGCAGGAGCTTGCGTTTGATCGCAACAAGTGGAAGATGGAAAGGGAGGCCTTTACCCAGCAGTGGGACATGAATTTGGCTTTTAATAATAATTATTATTTGTTACGAAGGATTCTATCATTAATATTTTTGCTTGTAATTATAAAACACAAAGAAGACCATGTGAAACATAGTAATTGTGTTACAATTTTTCTCATAAAATAATAAATGTTAAGTAAGAATAACATTATAGTTTTGAACAAAATCTAAATAATTGACAAATATAGGTACCTACCTACCTCCTCATAATAGATAGTGTGTTTTTTTCTTTTGTAAGTAAATAACATTTAACATTTTTAATACGCACATAACTACGAAAAGTCAGAGATCGAACCCGAGACCACCAGTCAACATAATTTCACTACATTCCTTAAAAGCTCAGCGATGTGGAGTAACGCTTGGACAGGGCACAACTTGGATGGGTGACCTTCGCGTGGCATTTACATCAGCGCGCTACCACAGTCTAAGAGCGCTGGTACACGTTAAGAAAATTTAACGTGTCTGCGGCAGACAAGACAAATTCTTCGTGTACACCACAAGAATTTTGTCTGTTCTACACACGAAATCTTTCGTGTCTTCCGCAGACAAGACCAATCGGAACGTGTACACGACAAGATTTTTTCGTGCAGTCGTCAGTCGGGCGTAGGGCGCGCAAGTATCAGTGGACCTGTTTTGTATAAAATGACATGGAATTTATGGTTTATTTGTTTGAAGAATCGAGTCCCATGGTGCTGTGGTTCGGTTTTGCAATATATAGGTATAATGTGTGTTTTGGCTGTTGGTTCCTTTCTGCTTCTTGTATAACTTTTTTCCAAGGAAAAATACATGTGGATCTTTTTTGTATAAGAAAATAAACCACTTTTAAATTAGTATTCTTCAAAAAAGCAAAAATCTAAATTTGTCGAGGGGTTCCTTTTTGCATAAATACGGAAAATTCAAACGTACCTACTGTATCATTTAACTAAAAAATAAAACACCGATATCTTCTTTTTCCAGGTTTTCCGAGTGAAAATAGAATCATTTATAAACTCTGTTATATAATAATCTGTATTTTTGAAAATTCGAATAATAAGTAATATGTTATAGGTACTAACCATATTATTTTTTTTACATTTGTCATGCCGTCGAAGTCTTTGTTTAAGATAATAAATATTTCTCTCCATGCTTCGAATGTGAGTCTTTTACCTTTACTTATATATCTCTAAAGTTTTATCCCACAATACCGGTTGTCCCTCTACTAAAGTTATAAGTAACTCATTAGCCATTTTGTACTCTACGCTGCAATACACGTCCACACTAAACGCACAACAAAAACTACCCACAGATCACTACCTACTTACCTGGCTGTGTGAACCCTACTACCACAGTATAAACAGTATAAAGAGTATACAGTAGTTTGACGCCTTTGATCTCGAAGAAAAAGCCGACAACGTCTAGACAAGGGTAAGGAGGCTAGAGCTGCCACATGTAAACAATACCTACTTATTCAAATACCGTCTATTTATTATAGAAAAATAAAACAATTGCTACGTTACATGAATATTATACTGTAAATCACTTATTTATTATATTACAATAATTAACGATAAATAATTATTATAAAACAGTTAGCATTTTTTCGTGCGGTGACAGCTTTGCATACACAGTCAGCACCTATTTCATCCCACAGGTGTCGTGGCAGGCGGTTAAGAATATGAGGCATTTTTCATTTGGTCTTTATCATACAAACCAAGTTAAAATAAAGTTTTCGTGCAAACTACGTCAAGGTAAAGCAATAGATACCACGGTCATTTACTGGATGGGTCTCCGGGCTATGAGGTTACGGAGAACATGTGTGGGGTTTATAAAAGGGGGCCAAAAATATGGCTATTTTTGAGCTAAGCCGCGCCGTTACCAAGATACATAATAATATGTGATAGGTACTTACCTAATACGAAAATACTAGGTACTTATTGCAAGAAATTTAAATCACACTTGAATCGAATATTTCCTTAAAACGCATATTTTCTTACGTCTGCCTTGTTGTTTACGCACAGTAATTACTACTTTATTCTGTGACTGGGCCAAACATGAGATATCGTAAAATGTCTGTAGATTAGTAGGTACGTGCATATTATTTTAAGTGGTTATAGGTAAATACATTTCAAAATAATTTAAATACTTAATTATAATTAATGAAATTTTATTTTTTGGTGTAGGTAAGTAAATTGATGAAATCGCAGATTTTTTAAATCCTTATTTCTTTAAATCTTTAAGCAGCATAAAGCATTGCAATGTCTCACAGTACAAGTCGTATGCAGCATCTAAATTAATATTCATAAGCAAATAAATAAGTAACGAACAAAAAACAAGCACGCGCCAGCCCCCAAAAATATGTACCTAGTTGGGAACTAAGGCGACATACGTAAGTAGGTACCGCTCTTCCCGCGTCTCACCTCTTTCCCCCCGCACAATTGACCCGTCTAGACGCGTTCGTCGAACGACTGTATGGATTATTTGACTGTGCTACTACTCCGCCCCCCACCGCTCCGCAACAAAGTTCGCCGCGTCGGCGTCGCGTCGTGTCTTGCGCAGACAAGATTTTTTTCGTGCACCGCTGCGAGCAGTGTACACAGTTATTTTCTAGTTACGACACGAATTCTTGCATAGGCCCGGCGTATTTTCTTACCGTATACAAGCGCCCTTATATATGTCTTTATACTGTGGCGCTACCGTGCTTCGGAGGGCACGTAAAGCTGTCGGTCCCGGTTGTTTTCTCGGTACAAGAATCGTTAAGTTGGAGGCCTTACGGCCCGGTCACAGCCTACAGTCGAACAAGTTCCCGCTACACCACCATAAGGGCGAGAATCGCTTAGCAAGACATGTTGCTTCCAGTGCTACTTTACACGCACATTGACACTCGTATACAAAACCAGTTTCTAGTGTGCCTCGACTCTATGAGCGAGCTAAGGGATTTTTTTCAAACTGGTCCAGCGCCGACTTGTTTGATTGTACATACATGGCGAGTTTACTCTCAGGCGACGTCGGTCGCCGCAGCGTAGCAAAGCGCGCCATATACATCGAGAACACATCACACAGCACACATATGTGAGCAAAATAACACTATGTACCTACTGTAACCCGCAGCTTTTCACGCGGATGAGAGTTACATTTTATTTAAACTTTTATTCAAATTTTAGAGAACCATCTAGACCTCCTTAATCTAAGCCTTTAAAAAAAATTAGTTCTCAGTGGACGCCTACTATGTAACAAATTCTCTGCCAAATCTAATCTTTATATGGCCGGCGATTTTCAAAATTTCATTAGTGTCATTCGCTTTTATATTATAAACTAGCTTTTGCCCGCGCCTTCGCTCACGTTAAATTCGGGGTAACACAAAACTCCTTCATCGTTTGATAGTAATTTTCGTTTTAATTCTGTTCATAGGGACTAATAGGAAATATAACCGCAAGAAGTATTTAAAACATTTCTGTAAACAGTATTTTTAGAGTTCCGTAGTCCAAATGGCTAAACACGGAATCCTTACAGACGCGCTTTGTTTGTCAGTCTATCCGTATGTCACAGCCACTTTATGCCGAAACTATTCAGTTTACACATTTGAAAATTGGTAGGTATTCTGTGAAACGCTTTAAGACGTTATAGAAAATAAAAAATATAGAATATTAAGGGGGGCTCTTCATACATGGAATTGATGTGGAAAATGGGTCGTTAAAAATTACTTTAAGGTTCCTAAAACCATTGTTTCTCAAAGTCAATCGTTTGAAAGATACGGTTCTAAAGTGGTAAAATGGGTGTGTGTGTCCTTCTCACTTAAGAGAGTGACAAATCTAAAAAAAATATATGCTGTAGATCGTTATAAAAACTTCCAACGAAAATTTATTTGAACAAAAACTGCTGACTACAGTCAGCAGTTTTTGAAATAAAGCACATCTTAAAAACCGCAAATATAGCTTTGTCGTTTATACAAATATTAAGTATTAATAGTTAGTCGAAGATAATGGTTATGGTAAGTACACACATCAACAAAGTCTAGGGATATCTTAATCCTAAATTATTTACGAGTTTATAGTTTAGAACCTTGTTAGTTTCCACAAAAAGTTTATATACAGATTAAAACCTCTTTTATTCTATTTTCAAAATTTGAACATGGAAAGAAAAAAAAACAAAATAATAAACAAAATATGGCGGCAAATTTGCTAGTAATTCGTTACATTAAAGAAAGTTAAAACTGTTTTATTATAATTATTAATGAAAAGGGTTTTTAATTGTTTTTCTTTTTTAATTTAACGTGACGTACGAACTTTAAAAGTCATGTCACGTCGTCATTTGAGTCGAGATGAAATGTTACGAGCCGTGGGCATGTTAGAAAATGGTGCAATTCAACGCGTCGTTGCTGAGGCCCTACATACCAGTCAAAATGTGATATCAAGGTTGTGGTCACGTTATCGCAGTACTGGAGATGTGGCCGAACAGCACACAGGTAGATATCGTGTTACTACGCAGAGACAGGATCGATTTCTCCAAATGACCGCCAGAAGACAACCCAATATCACAGCGCTGCAACTAGTGCAAAGGCTCCAGGAAGACCACCAGCTGCTGGTAAGCGACCAAACCGTGCGAAGAAGGTTACATGAAGTTGATCTTCATGCTCGAAGACCATTGCGTGTTCCAGCATTGCGACGTGGCAATCGCGGTCGGCGGCTTTCGTGGGCTCGGGAGCATTTACCATGGAGTGACGAACAATGGTCTTTGGTGCTGTTCACCGATGAGTCCCGGTTTGGGTTTCACCCGGATTCACGAAGAACACGCGTTTGGAGAGCTCCAGGGAGAGTTAGCCGTCTACGGCACCCTCAGGAGGTCCACCCATACCAAGGCGGGACAATCATGGTGTGGGCAGGAATTCGTCTTGGCGGACGAACCCAACTCGTTTGGATCCAAGGCAGCATGACTGCACAAAAATACCACGAGGAGGTAGTAGAGCCCGTTATTGTCCCACACAGAACTCAAATAGGCCATGAATTTCTACTCATGCACGATAATGCTCCTTGCCATACGGCGCGGCTGGTATCGACCGCTCTCCGAGAGCACGATATTCAAGTTTTGGATTGGCCTGCACAGTCGCCCGACTTAAATCCTATCGAGCATGCCTGGGACATGTTACAACGAAAAGCTTTGAGAGATTTTCCACCAAATTTGACGACTGAACAACAACTTTACGAACACTTGCAAAGGACATGGGACCTCATACCGCAGCAAGACATTGACAATTTAATTTTAAGTATTAACAATCGATGTCGATGTGTAATCAATGTAAGAGGTGGCAACACTGATTATTAATGATTAGATTTTACAAGATTTTTTCCATTTTTATTAAAATTAATAGTTTTTTAAGAAGAAATGTTTGTTGTTATCATACTAATTTTCCATGATGATTAAAAAAATTATTTTTTTTATTTAAAACAAAAAAAAACACGAAATGTTTTTTATTTTTATTAAAGACCTTAAAATAATCTATGATTCTTCTATTTACTGTATCAGAAAATTCTTCATAGATTTTTAGATATTTGATGAAATATAAAATATCCCTAGACTTTGTTGATGTGTGTAGATACCTCCACTACAGAACCCTTCATGAGCGAGTTTGACTCGCAATAGCAAATAGCTTTTATACTGTTTCGTCCTAGATTTTACTTGTCGTTTGCTATAACAAAGCTTTGGTGCATTAATATTGCGCATTAACAGGACTGGAACACCAACGTTCAGTCTCAAGTTGCGTGAAGGTACTCCTGATAATTGTAAGGAGTTCAGAAACTCAATAGGGTACGAAGTAACTTGGCCAGTATTCATGACATTATCTAGGTACTGAAAGAATTCGAATCCACGGCACGCACCAATGACTTTTCGGAGTTATGTGCGTATTGAATGGTTAATTATCGCTTGTCCCGTGCCTCGGAGAGCACGTTAAGCCGTCGGTCCCGGTTGTCATGAAGATCTTTGACAGTCGTTACAGGGCGTCAGTACCTAGCTTCGAAACAAACTGACACTAGTCTTTAACCATGGAATATCGCTATCCCTTCGGGTTGCGGAGGTCAGACAGGCAGTCGCTCTGTGGAAAAGCTAATATTCAGCCAAAGACCCCAGATTGAAACTGGGATAACGCTAAGAGGATGATGATGATCTAGGTACTGAAAGGTGTTCAACAACATCACTTTACATACAGTCAAATGTCAAAGCCATGATCCGATATATCTCTATATTGGTTCAGCCGGTTTAGCGTGAAATCGGTACATCCATACATATTACATACAGTGCACCATATGACAATGTATAATGTGACAGTACTGTCAGATATACGATAGATGATAGCATATGCGTACATGTCAATAGGTATTAGATTTGTCCCTACAAACTTCGACCCTGTCTAAAATCCCTCCCAGGTTATTTTTTGCAACTAATCGTATCCTTTGTGTTTTTCCTGGTTCTGAGCTACCTCCACACCAATTTTCAACCAAATCGGTTCAGCCGTTCTTGAGTTGACTGCACGGTTGCCGTAGTGGTTTAAGCGGCCACCTCATCGCTTGACACTGCGCCGAGTGTTGTGGGTTCGATCCCCACACGAGTCAACACTTTGTGTAATTCACAAATTGTTGTTTCGAGTCTGGGTGTTCATTGTGTCCGTTAGTTGCATGTTTGTAAAGTCCCCGCGACACAGGATTTAGTCCTAATGCGGGAGTTGTCTTTTGAAAAAAAGAAAAAAAAGTTATAAATAGTATAACTAACACGACTTTCTTTTATATATATAGACATAGATTCGTTATCGTGACAACAGTGCCACCTACCGGATCAAATTAAAGCCTATATGTAGCTCTATAAAATTTCCTACCTTCCAGTGAAAGTCCCATTTGAATCGGTTCAGCCATTCCAGAGATTAGCCCGGACAAACAGAAAGACAGACAGACAAAAATGTTAAAAATGGTTTTTAAGAAGAATCGTGTCACAGACAGACACTTCAATTTTAGTTATATGTAGAGATATATAGATAAGAAAATAAGTTCTTATTAAGTTATTCGTTATCTAAAAAGTCTTATATAACTTAGACATTGTTATATTTGTTTTATAACCGTGGCATTTTAATGATCTAACTTATTTTAGAGGTCATACAGCTGTCGCTTTTTGAATTAAAAACTATAACCCGACTACGTAAAAAAGGGGTTCTAAAAAGGACGAAACGAAAATAGCTTTCAGATATAAATCCAGAAAAGTATAAATACAGGAATGCTGAAGCTAGAGCCGTGGTCGCACCTATTACACCTACAGACAAACTACGGGCTCATCCATTAGGTGTCGGAAGCTGAAAATTTACAATTAAATTCCTTGGGAACCGTAAGGTGCACTAAGAAGGGATTTACCGAAATCCCCACGAAATCGGGAGAAACGGTTAAATTAAATTTATGTGTGAGGGCATCATCTAACATTCGTATAAAAATGCAACAAGATTTTATATCCCTGTTACCACAATGAAAATACGGAAATCATCTGCGTTATCTGCGTATTATCGTAGTGTATGTGTATGCCAATTATTCAATAATATTATTAATTGTTATTGATAACGCAAGTATGATTATTAGAGGACAACTTAATTAAGATTTTAATTGTGCTTTGTTGTTGCAATAATATTCAAACTTGACATTTCAAGTTCATCTTAAGATAGTTTGTGTACCTACTTACTTCAAAACTTAGTATCACAGTTTAGTAACTACTAGGTATTTCTCTTTGTAAATACCTATAAGGTAAGAATCTTCCAGTTAAAATCCCATTAAAATCGGTTTATGCCCGGTTTCTGAGGTACTTTTATCGGTGGTTTATCTATCCGTTAGCGTTATTGGTTCGATAACTCAAGAAAGTCCGTTCTGAACTACGCATCACAACATAAACACCAGTTAACCTTAGTTTAACTTAACCGACCAATGTTCGCCGTTTATCGGTTCCAAAACTTTATTTGAAGTTTGACTTTTGTCAAACGTTTTGACGCATTATGATATTATTATTTTACTAAAATAACGAGCAACTAGTTGTTTAATCCTGAAAAAGATATATACGATTTGAAAATCTAGTATAAAAATCTAGTTTAACGGACAAATTAACATAGTTAAATAAATTTTCAACACGTTTTTTATAACAGATCCATCTAGTGGCAGAAAAAGAACTACGTATTGGTTCAATAGTTATGGAACGCTCCAATGGGCATTCAGAAACGCAGTGTCAGTTAACCAACGTTTATCCTTTCCATAACTTTTATGAATCAATAACTGTTGAGAGTATATCTGGGGACTTCAGAAACCGGGTATTAGTGATTCATAATTCTAGAGATTACCCCGGACAAACAGAAAGAGACTCATACATATCTACAGACAGGCAAAAATATTAAAACGTTATAGTATTGATACGACACGGCGGCGATAACCTAGTGGAGAGACCGACGGACTGCTACGCAGAGGGTCTCGGGATCGAATCCACGGCGCGCACCAATGACTATGTGCGTATTAAATTGTTAATTATCGCTTGCTAAACGGTGAAGGAAAATGTCGTGAAGAAACCTGCATGTCTGAGAGTTCTCCATGATGTTCTCGAAAGACATGTGAAGTCTGCCAACCCGCACTTGGCCAGCGTGATGGACTATGGCCTTACCCTTCTCGTGGTGAGAAGAGGCCCGTGGCCAGCAGTGGGACAGTTTATATACAGGGCCGATGATGATAGTTTACTTGGTATTGTGTGCATGCACTTGAAAATCATAGTCATGTTGAAGTCGTCAGACACTTCAATTTAAAAAATAATGTGTAAAAGCTGTATCTAGTAAGTTATGCTTATAGGTATTTGGTAAAATCATTTTAACATAAAGATGATTTTACCAAAAAATTATTACCACATAAAAAATTGATTCCAAGAAAAAATATTGAGGTGAACACGGTAGAAAACGAAATATACGGTAAAAAATCAAAAATATTTTATTAAAAAAACTATTTTTTACGTTATAAACGGTTAATGATTCAACACTTAAGATTCCACCGAGTTTTTATTGAAAATGGGAATATTTCTGTGTAATAATATCTATTTTCAAACAAAAAGTTATAATTATAAAAAAATCTCATTCACATGGAACGGAAATCAATCGAAATCGGTGACGATATATGTAAAGAGTAATTTATGTAGAAGAGGATTCTATGGATAGAAGCAAGTAGCTCTGCCTACCCCAACGGGAAAAAAGGCATGAGTAGATGTATACCGTGCCGTGTGGCTGACGGCATAGAATACAAGTGTCACCACCCCCTATCTTCTCGTGGGTGTCGTTAGTCGTAAGAGGCGATTAAGGGATAACACGATGCAAATACCATCTTTGCGTAGAGACGGAAAACTCGACATCAAACCCTATACGACTGCCTCGTTGGTCTCGCGGCATAAATGTGCGCGTGGGATCGGAAGGTTCCGGGTTCGATACCTGGGTCGGGCAGTGTTATTGGGTTTTTCTGTCACGAAATTCTCAGTAGCAGCACGGAGTCTGGCAATATGCCCGGTATGGCATTAGGCTCGCCCCCTATTACGTGGGACTAAAGTATATCTGGCGAAAAGTGGGTGTAGAAATACACCTCTGCCTACCCCTTCGGGGATAAAAGGCGTGACGATATGTATGTATGTATATATGTAGATGTATACAGGGTGTCACAAGACCCATCACCAAGCCGAAGTCTACTCGTTGTGGACATCATGCCAAGTCATACTAACCAAAAATAATACCTGGGAAACGAATTATTTTTTAAGTTTTAGTTTTAAACCGCAATTAAAAGCGCGCGCGTGCAATGCTCGAAATACCTACTTATCCATGAGGCCATAATCTAAAGAACATATTGGCGGGGTAAATGCGTCGATTTTGTACCTAATTAGAAAATTTCCATACTAACTTTGAGCCTCAAAATCTCCTGAACCAGTAATTGCCCAGGTATGGTGCCGAAGTAAAAAATATTCGTAGTGATTGGTACAACATAGGATTTCAGGTTTCGTTAAAGGTCTTTTTACACCCTGGATATGTTTCTATTTGAACTTCTATAGTTTAGACCAAATGTTATTAAGCTACGAAGGTATAAAATACATAGCTGTTTGATCAAATAATAAACAAAACAGCAATTAAATATACGAAAAAGATATTATTATGTGAAAAACACTTACCCAACTTTGAGACAAAACAAAATATTAATAAAAATACTTAATTGTTCAACCTAAACGTAGAAGAAAAATAAAATACACTGTTTTTCTTAGCACTAAAAACATATATTTTGTACTTTGAAACATAATTAGACTTAAAATAATTAATTGTTTATTTGACTGTCCGCCGGCAGGAACAATGCTGCGATGGCACCACCTAAAAATAAACAAGTAATTATTGTGACATTCAAAATTCGTTATAAACATGTTGTAAAAAAGTTGATTATCCATTGAAGTGTTAATGGTCCTGATATTTTTGTATTATATTGTTAAAGATGAGTGCTATCTGTATATTATAATATGTATCTATACATATAATAAAATGGTAGGAAAGTCAAAACTGTACATTGAATATTTTTTTTAAAGAATACTTGGAGTGTGATATACAATCGATACCGAAGCCAAAAATATAGTTTTTAGAATTTTTGTCTGTTTGTCTGTTTGTCTGTTTGTCTGTTTGTCTGTTTGTCTGTTTGTCTGTTTGTCTGTTTGTCTGTTTATCTGTTTATCTGTTTGTCCTTATGTCCGGGCTAAACTCAAAAAATACTGCACAGATTTACTTCAAATTTGGCACAAATATTATTAAAAAGTACCGGGTCACCATATAGGCTACATATTATTACGCTATCACCTACTGGGAACGAGCAGAGAACCTTTATTTCTTGAACGTATTCTGTAACAACGTGTAATGTAACAATGCATATTTTAATGTTGTTATTATGTTAACTATGCTATAATCTAGCTTCACACTATAAAAATCACGTAATATAAGTAGCTTAGGCTGATAAACATAATTCATTGAATATGAGTAGAATCAAGACAATTTTAATGCAGCGCCATCTAAGAGAGTTCAAAAACATCAAGTCGAATTACATCTGTAAGCCCTTTTTGGATATAAATAATTAAATTGAACATGTTGGCGACGTTAATAGTTGTTTTCAAAAGTCATAGATGGAGTTGTACATTTTCTTCTTAAAATTGTATTGTTAATTCGTTTCAGAGATGAGCAAGACTATAAGTTGAAGTTATTTAATTAATTAACTACATAACTACACCATCGCCACACTTGATTGCTTACATCATTTCTGTCAGAATAAATAGTAATAGATTTAGTAAAAAAAAAAAACATTTTGGTCACATTGGTGCAATTATTGCTTCTTAATTAATATATTTTCATGTCGCATGTAAAGTTGCTTTAAATTGTCTTTCGGGATATACATATACCACGTATCTTTGTTTGGATTAACTATATATAAACATCAGTAAGATGTGGAACTAGCTAGATCTTATTTACACACACACAGCCATTTATTAATTGTTACATCTGAAGCGGTTTGGCGGATACTGGTGTTCTCTATACATGAGAAGCATCCTAACGTCATGCATTTCACACATTTTTGCATTTTACACGTCCACCTAGAGAACGGTCAGCGCATATATTTTGATCCCGACAGCGTTGCTGAGCACTTGGAAAATCCGCGTCAAACAAGTCTCTTGGCGTTTTTCAGGCTCTGTAAAATCAACCAGTTTGGGAGGTCCCTTACGTATGACGAGATGCCTTAATATAACACGTACGACAAGCAAAAGGGTGTATTTAACCGACGTTGACGAGGAGGTGCTGTGGAAGGTTTTCCGGGAAGTTTCAAGGACACCTCATTTTGTAGAGTTTATACCGTACACACAAATAATGTCGAATGCTATTTTCTGCGGTTGTTACTTCACAAAGTCCGAGGCCAAACGTCTTTCGCCTTTCTGAGGACATTTGATGACATGGAGTATCCCACTTACCGCACAGCCTGCGTAGTACGTCACTTTCTCGACGATGACCAATACTGGGATGACACCCTCGCGGAGGCGAGCGTCAGTGACAGTCCTAGCCGCATGCGTCATCTGTTTGACGTCATCTTGGTGTTTTGTGGAGTCGCGAACCCGGTAGCTTTCTGGGAGAATTATCCCCATCATCTGTCTGAAGATTTTCTACGAGCTTTGAGGCATGCTACTGGAGACGAAGTCGAAGTAACTGATGACCGCGTGCTGAACACCTGTCTCAGTTCACTTCAAGACGTGGTCATTTCTATCGGCAGCAATCCACTGGTCAAATATTTGTTACAAGATTCCCAATCATCACCGCATCAAGACCGTGAAAATTGGGAGTATAATGCTGAGACTATTTGAAATGACCACCTTACGAATTATATGACATCGTCCTTGAAAACGTTGGGCAAAGCCAGGCTAAAATGTTTTCCTTGGATGCACCTGGTGGAACAGGAAAAACATTTGTTACTACTGGCATACTTGCAGAGGTCAGAAGGCAAGGCAAAATTGTCATTGCTGTAGCGTCGCCGGCAATCGCTGCCACACTGCTTCCGGTTGGTAAGACAGCACATACCATGTTTTTCCCATCGATTTAGAGAGCGCCGTAACACCCGTTTGTGGTGTGTCACGTAACAGTGATAAGGGACACGTACTCAAGGATTGCTCTCTGATCGTATGGGATGAGCGTACGATGGCCAATAGGAAGGCAGTTGAGGCCATGGACAGGACCCTGCAGGACATCCGCAGGAACGAGCATTTAATGGGTGGTCACAGTTCCGTTCAGTGACGATTCCCGACAAACGCTTGACGAACGTGGTGACGCGGGGATCGAGGGCTGACGAGGTGAGTCATCATCATCATCAGCCTTTAACAGTCCACTGCTGGACTAGGCCTCTCCTTTGAAAGGAGGAATCGGCCTACTATACCACGCTGGCCAAACGGGTTGGTATAGGGTTTGTATCAAGTTTTCCTTCTCTTACAGTGCTGTTCTCTGCATAATATGCTCCCTCTGTCGGCTCTTACGACACCCACGGGATGATATGGGGTGGTGACATTCCGTATTCTTAATCCGTCACCACACGGACAAGGTGAGTGCTTTGTTGAAATTATCTTTGTTGTGGTTACGAGTTCGTACGATGCGCTTGACCATTAATATGACAGCTCAGCTTGGCGTCAATGCACGTGCTCAACAATTCTAAGATGTCTTTCTAAGTCTTGGCGAAGACACTCTACCAGGGGAGAGAGGTGGACAGGTAGTGCTTCCAGAGTCTCTCAGTAGAGTTGTATCCAGCTTAGAACCAGCCTATTTTGACGCCCAAATATGATCTGGCTGTAGCAATTGACGAATGCATTCTCTCGGAAATTGAGGGGAATGAAGTGGTCTACATCTCTATAAACACTGTCGTCGAGCAAGAAAACGCCACACATTATCCCGTGGAATTTCTGAACTCCCTGTCAGCAAGTGAACTTCCAGCGCATACCATCAAGCTGAAGGTCCCGATTATGCTTCTTCGGAACCTATCTCCTCCGAAGTTGTGTAACGTGACCCGCCTGAAAGCCATCTCGCTCCATAGACACACCATTTAGGCGGAAATTCTTACGGGTTGTGGCGTCGGCGAGGCAGGATTTATACCACGCATTCCTCTCATACCTCATAAATTCCGGTTCCCGTTCAAGCGCATACAGTTCCCCGTGAGTGTTTGCTTCGCGATGACCACCAAGAAGTCGCAGAGGCAGACACTGCACCGAGGGCAGCAGGTATCCTGTACGTCGCTTTCTTCCGCGTCACCAGTCCTGATTCTCTTTACATTTTGGCTGCGGAGAGCCAAACCACTAATGTTGTGTATCGAGAAGTCCTATAAGTATGTATTTTACCCTATTATTTATTCCTTATTTTCTCCATCTGCTTCAGTCACAACTTATGACTTAATTCAGCAGAATCACCATAAAGTAATTTATTCAAAGCAGGCTGAAAATCAGCACTTTTTGAAGGTCAATTTTACAAAAGACAGTCTCCCTTTGTTATTACAATTTCTGCAGGTATGAAATATAAAGAAAAAACGGGTAAATAAATGTTATTTTAAAAGGTATAATGGTAGGTATTTATTTAATAGTTAGGTGCTGTACAGCGTTCACGCAGACGACGTCGCGGGCAGCAGCTAGTACTTATATAAAATCCTTGCGTTACTGACTGACTGACAGACAAGCTGCAGCCAAAAATATTTGCTGCAAGGAGCTGAAATTTGGCCTGAAATTTGGATGTTCCTTGGGGATCGTAGGGGTGCACTATGAAGGGATTTTCCTAAATTTTTAATATAACACATACTATTTGTGTGTATTTTGCATTGTCAGTGAGCGCGACACCTGGTTGGGCATTTTTGTTGGGTGAGCCTGAGTATTTTTGGGAGCCAAGAGAATATCAGCGCCCAGTATGCATCATCTGTACAGGGCATAATGCTGACTTGGCTACCCTTTTGGTCAGCACTGGGACACATACTCGAAATTACTCGACATTTTCTTTCTGATCTGCAAATTTTTCTCTATTTTTATTGAATTTGAATGTGCCTGTTCGCGACAGACATTAAAACTATGACAGTGAATAGTGTATTCGAAACCGCGAGTGAAAATCGTATAAAATCAGTGTTATCTAATCGTGCGGTACACCGGGTTCGGTTCCCGGACGTGTCAAAACGTTACAAAATAGCTAAAATTGTGTAAATGGTTAGATTGTTAATATAAAACAACTATGTAATACATGAACATTAGTCTTAAACTTGTGCTAACTGTAGGGACCTTAGATATCGAATCATAAATAGCGTTATCAGTAGTGACAGATAAGAGTTAATGCTTTATAAAACAGCTGTTTGTTTACATATTCGTTTTATAGTTTTATAAGTGTTTTTTAGCTTCATATAGACTTGAAATCATGTCTAGATACCTTTTTATTGCTAGTTATTACCTTATATAGTTAAAATAAGCATAATAACAAACATTCGTATGTTTATCATAAAATTTGTTTACTTACGATAGTATTTACTTAAGAAATTCTGTAATTTTTTTATGATTCAAAGTTATCATGTAATATGTTCGAATTGAATAAAGATATTTTCATGGTGTTTGTTTTAATAGATGCTTCATATAGTTGCACACAACGGCCTACCAAAATTACATATATAAATTTAGTATACGATAGTTTTTCAATAGAAAATATAGTGGGCGGGCCCTTGTGTGGCAGCATTTTTTGGGAGTTTTTATGGAATAACTTAGTGACGCTAATTGTTAGGTTTAGGTATTGTATACCAATAGATAGAACTTAATGAGACCTATCTAACGATGTATAGAACATGTATGTATGTATAATAGGATCGAATCATACGTAACATTTGTACTGTTTTTGAAATAAAAATAAACGAAAGATTCTCTGTGCACGTGTTCGGTGCGATGGTCGTCGATAAGGTAAAGTTTCGAGGTACTTAAGCGACCACCAATTCGGCCAGTTGTTGGCGTCCCAACCACCATCTTGTGACCTATGTAACCATCAAGCATCGCACACCTGAACAGCATCGCTCTCAACGTATGAAGATGTTTCATTTCTGAAGCCCTTACACATCGAAGCCATACAGTCCACACACATAGAAGAACACGCATCGTCGTAGGCACACGTCAGCAGCACACTACCAGCGCACTGTAGCGGACTAGCAAAGGTTCGATTCCTGGCATCCGTTACAGTGCCTTTATAATCAGTTTTGTTTTTTTTTATATTGTATGTTGTTTTGTTTGTGCTGTATCCAAATAAATGTTTCTTTCTTTCTTCTTTCTAAATTCCCACGGGATCAGGCAAAATGGGTAAATTAAAATAATGTGCGAGCATAGCTGCGGGCATTCTCTTGTTATGTCATAAAACACTACGGTAGATTCGCGTCACCCGCCAAGTCGCCACTAAGCGTGGTGGTGGACACCTAAGTGGTTTAAGTGTGTAAACCCGAATACTTTTCGGCTACTACACGCACGCACCACCCATCGAGCGAAAAACTTAAATATCGAGTGATCAAAATAGAAACATCAGTAGTATAGCGATATTTTAAGAGCTAGGCTCTACTAACGGAATTGTGTCCAAGTATTAAATACTAGATGAGTCCCCGGTTACACCCGCACTATTTAGGCCCCTGCTCCGCACCTGTTGCTTTATAGCGTGATGTTATAGCCCATGGCCTTACTCGTTATATGTGTTTTCCAACACAAAACGAATTATTCAAATTGGACCAATGGTTGAAGGGTTGAAGGTGAAGTCTAGATAAGTGTAACGATGGAATACTTACTGATAACAATGCCAGCGCCGCTGTACAACGCTGTGGAACAGTGCGTGGTCATGGCGCCACTGATGACGTTGTGATGTGATGATGGTGAAGTCTAGATAAGTGTAACGATGGAATACTTACTGATAACAATGCCAGCGCCGCTGTACAACGCTGTGGAACAGTGCGTGGTCATGGCGCCACTGATGACGTTGTGATGTGATGATGGTGAAGTCTAGATAAGTGTAACGATGGAATACTTACTGATAACAATGCCAGCGCCGCTGTACAACGCTGTGGAATAGTGCGTGGTCATGGCGCCACTGATGACGTTGTGATGTGATGATGGTGAAGTCTAGATAAGTGTAACGATGGAATACTTACTGATAACAATGCCAGCGCCGCTGTACAGCGCTGTGGAACAGTGCGTGGTCATGGCGCCGCTGATGACGTTGTGATGTGATGATGGTGAAGTCTAGATAAGTGTAACGATGGAATACTTACTGATAACAATGCCAGCGCCGCTGTACAGCGCTGTGGAACAGTGCGTGGTCATGGCGCCGCTGATGACGTTGTGATGTGATGATGGTGAAGTCTAGATAAGTGTAACGATGGAATACTTACTGATAACAATGCCAGCGCCGCTGTACAACGCTGTGGAACAGTGCGTGGTCATGGCGCCACTGATGACGTTGTGATGTGATGATGGTGAAGTCTGGAGAAGTGTAACGATGGAATACTTACTGATAACAATGCCAGCGCCGCTGTACAACGCTGTGGAACAGTGCGTGGTCATGGCGCCACTGATGACGTTGTGATGTGATGATGGTGAAGTCTAGATAAGTGTAACAATGGAATACTTACTGATAACAATGCCAGCGCCGCTATACAACGCTGTGGAACAGTGCGTGGTCATGGCGCCACTGATGACGTTGGTGCCAGCGAAAGCGCTGAGTCGCGCCACCATCATGCCGAGGCACGCCACCATGCCTCTGTTTAACAAATAACACATTAATGTACAAGTTCTTCCTTTGAAGACTAGGGATATATTGTGCTAGTTCTTCTTCGCTCACGGCTCTGCCCAAGTGGGTACTGTTTTACCCACTTTGGGGAAGAATTTACAAAAATCAACCCAAAGGAACATAGATAGCTAATTTTAGCTTCTTGCCCCCAGAAGTTTCGACTGTCCGTGGTCTGTGAGTCAGTCGGTAATACAAGAATTTTATATATGCTTAAAAGGTAGTAGAGCCTTGCTGATTTCAGCATGAATGGGCCGGCTCGACCGGGGAAGTACTACCCTCTCACAGAAAATCGACGTAAAGTAAGAGTACTTAAACTGTTGCGTTTCGTTCGGTGAGTGAGAGTGCCGAAGGCCCTATCCCCTATTCCTTCTCCCTCATCTAACTCAAATAAAAGGGATAGGATGAGGCTATCCCTTTTCCCATCCCCAAGGGGCGGCAACGCACTTGTTACTCCTGTGGTGTTGCTTGTGTCCATGGCCGGCGGTGCCAAATGTTCCGATTGACTTAATATACTAAGTACTTGAAGCAAATTAGTAAAAGCTGAGCTGCTGAACTGTAAAGTATAAAGGATTTACCGAACACATAAAACTAGCGTTATAACAGCTTTAACGATTACATTCTGAATACTGCCACACCAAACAAATTTTAATCACGGAATAGAAAAATGGTAAATAGATATTTTCACCACAGCAGCTCAAACATGCCGCTTTTGCTGCGAGACAACAGTGAACAAAACGCGATTTTGATTCGAGCGTGAGGCAAAGTAGCTTTTTAATTTTTCAATCTTCAGTGCCACGAATTGACATTGTTCAGCCACAAATTTGAAACATTCGAATTTTACTGTGCTCTGTCTCTTTCACATGCATATAAAAAGTGAGTGAAAAAACAAACCCCTTCGAATTCGAAATTCGATTTTGGAATTCAACCTCAAAGAAAACACCTACGGCAACGCAAAAAAAAAGATATTTTTTTATATGTTATTGTTTACATGTTTAATTTATTATTGGATTTTAATAAAAATAAGTCTAATTAATAGTATAAAATTAGTATTTAACCAATACATTTTTATTTAGAATTACAACAATGATGCATTTGAAAAATAAACATCAGGGACGCGGTATTAAAACGCGATTTAAAAAAGTAGCGGGAATAAAAAGTTCGGTGATGCTGATACAGTAGGTACCTACCTATAGCGTAACGTGTTAAATTATATTAATATATAAAATAATCTAAAAAGATGAGTGAAACTAGCGATGATGACTGTACTTTAACACCAGAAGAGTTAAATCAACAAGTGATTATGCAGAATTCAATCTATTCCTGTTCATTTCTATGTCTCCTAAGTAATATGTGTTCTCACTGCTGTGGTGAAAAGTTATGTGTGCTACACGAGAGCAAAGTTTTTTGTATCTCGAGCTGTTGAGTCCCTCACCACGCTCAGGATTCTAACTTTGATTCACTCGCTACGCTCGTGAATCAATCATAGAATCCTTCGCTTGCTCGGGACTCAAAATCAGCACTCGAAACAAAAAACAACTTTGCTCTCTTGTTGCACAAATAACTATTGTGCAACAAGAGAGCAAAGTTGTTTTTTGTTTCGAGTGCTGATTTTGAGTCCCGAGCAAGTGAAGGATTCTATGATTGATTCACGAGCGTAGCGAGTGAATCAATCATAGAATCCTGAGCGTGGTGAGGGACTCAACAGCACGAGATACAAAAAACTTTGCTCTCGTGTAGCACACATAACTTTTCACCTCAGCAGTGAGAACACATATTACTTAGGAGACATAGAAATGAACAGGAATAGATTGAATTCTGCCTAATCACTTGTTGATTTAACTCTTCTGGTAAAAAGAAAAAGTAAAGTACAGTCATCACCGCTAGTTTCACTCATCTTTTTAGATTATTTTATATATTAGTATAATTTAACACGTTACGCTATACCTACTGTATCAGCATCAGCTAAATTTTTATTCCCGGTACTTTTTTAAATCGCGTTTTAATACCGCGTCCCTGATGTTTATTTTTTAAATCTATCATTGTTGTAATTCTAAATAAAAATGTATTGGTTAAATACCAATTTTATACTATTAATTAGACTTATTTTTATTAAAATCCAATAATAAATTAAACATGAAAACAATAACATATCAAAAAAAGTAATTTCTTTAAAACAAATATCTTTTTTTGTTGCGTTGCAGTAGGTGTTTTCTTTGAGGTCGAATTCCAAAATCGAATTTCGAATTCGAAGGGGTTTGTTTTTAACTCACTTTTTATATGCATGTGAAAGAGACAGAGCACAGTAAAATTCGAATGTTTCAAATTTGTGGCTGAACAATGTCAATTCGTGGCACTGAAGATTGAAAAATTAAAAAGCTACTTTGCCTCACGCTCTAATTAAAATCGCGTTTTGTTCACTGTGGTCTCGCAGCAAAAGTGGCATGTTTGAGCTGCTGTGGTGAAAATATTTCTTTCTATCTTTCTTTCTTTTTTAAAAAGACATCTCCCGCACTAGGAGTAAATCCTGTGTCGCGGGGGACTTTACAAACATTCAACGAACAGACACAATTTATATTTCATAAGTAAGTACTTATGTTTGGATCTGGTCTAAACTCTAAACAAATTAACTCGTGTAGGTTTCTTCAACTGCGAGCAATAAACTAATTGCACTAATGTAAACTTAAGCACAAATATTATTGCAGTTCACTTCAACAGGTCTCATCATCAGCCTTTAACAGTCCACTGCTGGACTAGACCTCTCCTTTGAAAGGAGGAATTAGCCTACTATACTACGCTGGCCAAGCGGGACCACGGTGGCCAAGCGGGTTGGTATAGGGTTTGTATCAAGTTTTCCTTCTCTTACAGTGCTGTTCTCTGCATAATATGCTCCCTCTTCTGTCGGCCCTTACGACACCCATGGTATGATATGGGGTGGTGATAATTCGTATTCTTAATCCGTCACCACACGGACAACTTCACTTCAACAGGTAGTTAACAAAAATATTAAACGCAATTACTATTTAATTAAAGTTTACTTGTTTGCGTAACAAGTGAGATAATATCAATTATTAGCGGATATTTAGAATTAAACATGAGAAGCGTCGTCAATGGCTATTGTCTTTTAGTTCAAAAGTTAATAAGGTCTTAACTTCAAGAGATTGTTAGATGTGATAAAAGGTTACAGAAGCTGTACCTAGTTAGATTAAAGAATAAATTAATTATATTTGTTTTTTGATCTCGCGGGAAACTCCGTATGCCGCGCAAATCATTCAAAATGCTTAGAGTTCGGTATTAGTTTAATATGGATTGGCTTTAGGTATAATACGGGAGGCCGCGCTAGATTCTGCAAGGAATTTTATACCGAATGAAGTGCACTTGTAGCAGTTGCTTAATGTTTACTAATCAGCAATATGTGCGTCAGTCGCCGAACCTGCGGTGGAGCTAAAAGATATATCACTTATAAAAAAACTGCAAATATAACTTTGTCGTTCATACTAACACTATGGAAAACAAAGTTATTATTGGTGCCGAAAAAATAATAAAGATATTTGAAATTAATTGAAATTAAACTACAGTTTACAGATTTTATCGCGTTATATTGGTTTCACTTGAAAGATATTTGGTTAGGTAAAATTAATGGGTATGTTAAGTGAATCTCTCTATTACGAAATTCTTCTTTCTAAGGGAGTCAGTACCTATGAAGAAGCTGATACTACCTAAACCATGGAAAACTGCACCACCTGTGTTGACAACACACTCACACGAAAAAGAAAAATAATTGCGTAAATATTTCAAACATAATATATACAAAATATAAGATAGGTTATCACCTCTACGTGATAACCTATCTTATATTTTCATCTTGACTGCCTACGTGGCCCAGTGGATTGCGTATGCGACTGCTGATCAGAGGTCCCGGGTTCGATTCCCGGGTCGGGCAAAAATGTTACTGGGTTTTTCCGAATTCTCAGTAGCAGCACGGAGTCTGGTGATGTGCCCGGTAACGGCAATAGGCTCACCCCCTATTACGTGGGATCTAAAAATTCATGGCGAAATGGGGATGTAGGTAATATAACACCCCCGCCTACCCCTTCGGGGATGTAAATATTATGCCATCGGAATCGGTACCATCGTTAGGCGCTACGATGCCTTAAACTTATAACAACTGTTTTTCGTCGAGGTTTAAAACGCTGTAATGATCGATTTACAAATGTACTATCCGATGAACATCTTTTGCGAGATGACTAAAATACTCAATACGTTTATTGCACACCATAATGTTACATAGATGTTATAAAAATAGGTATACAGTTCATTATGTACCCTGTAGGGCACGGCAGCGTAGGAGAGAGGATGAAGTCACATAGAGCTCAAATATCGGTGAAGTAATAATTTTAGTTAGGTTTAAATAATTATATAGGTACTTATCTATTTTCTAGTAATTATTTCACAAATCTATTCTAACTTTATGCTCTTAAAAATTACAAATTGTGTATTCAATTTACTTCCTATGTAAAAGCATTTATTTTAACATTATTTACTACAGTATATGCTTATCAGTTAAGTATTAATTTATTGTATAATACGCTTTATTTATTAATATCTGTTTTAACTTGTATATGAATTTCTTATCATTTGGTTCATTTCTTGAATATTCTGGGAGATTATTATATATTTTTATTGTCATAACGAATTAGCATTTAGTATTATAGAAATAGATCTTAATTACTTTCGGTATAATTAAGTTTTTGTTTGTCTCAAACAAAAGGTAGGTATAAATAACAGTATTTTGCGAGCGTTTTAATTTAACTCGCACAGTAGCAGACATTTGTTGCATAATGATATTAAACTTAGAATATAAAATTTACGACAATAGCACTGAGCATTAAATAATGATTAAATAACATATAAACAGAATTTTTTATTGCTTTTTTACTGATTTAGATATTTGATATGCCTGCGGAGAATCCTTATGTTGGCATAACATTTTAAGGTATTATATTATTTGGCATAACCACAGTCATCATCAGCCTTTAACAGTCCACTGCTGGACTAGGCCTCTCCTTTGAAAGGAGGAATTAGCCTACTATACCACGCTGGCCAAACGGGTTGGTATAGGGTTTGTATCAAGTTTTCCTTCTCTTACAGTGCTGTTCTCTGCATAATATGCTCCCTCTGTCGGCTCTTATGACACCCATGGGATGATATGGGGTGGTGACAATTCGTATTCTAAATCCGTCACCACACGGATGATCCATAACCACAGTAATGTCATCTATTCAGTATTTTATTAAATACTTTTTTTTAACCTATGTTGTCCCAATGCTGGGCAAAGGTCTCCTTTACACTCCTCCAAGCATCTCTATCTTCTGCCAAATTAGGCCAGTCTCTGTCAAAATTGTCCAGATCGTCTAATTGACTATTAAATACTTTAATAGTAAATTTAATAGTTTTGTGTGTAATGAAGTGTAACAATAGGTTAAGGTGCGGCAAATATTCTGATAACGCATCCATTGGACACCCAGTCAAGAAATATTCAATCTCGAGATATGTATCCAAACCTTAAGGCAAAACTTGTCGAACACAAAAAAAATTGCTGGGATGAAACGGTACACCGTACCGCAGTTTACATTTTCATTAAAATATCATTTTGAAAGAATTATATCAGTCCCTGTTATATGTGACAGGTAGTAGAGCCTTGCTGATTTCAGCATGAATGGGCTGGCTCGACCGGGGAAGTACTACCCTCTCACAGAAAATCGACGTAAAGTAACAGTACCTAAACTATTGCGTTTCGTTCGGTGAGTGAGAGTGCCGGAGGCCCTATCCCCTATTCCTTCTCCCTTATCCCACTCCTCATCCTATCCCTTTTCCCAATCCTAAGAGGCGGCAACGCGCTTGTAACTACTGTGGTGTTGCTTGTGTCCATGGGCGGCGGTATTGCTTACCATCAGGCGATCCGTCTGCTCGTTTGCCGCCTATTACTATAAAAAAAATGTGAACTTTATGAAATATAAAATACTGGCAGTCCACCCTGGCTTCGCATGGGTATTTACCATACATACATACATAGACTCACGCCTATTTCCCCGAAGGGGTAGGCAGAGGCATATTAAACGCCCACTTTTCGCCAGTGTTTTGGTGCCACGTAATAGGTGGCGAGCCTATTGCCGCTTATCGGGATATTTTGTTTGCCAGAGCCTCGTCCGTTGATCGGCAGGTGCACCACTCGCAGGTGTGGTTGGCTTGGGACCCTAAGTTCTTGGTGGAAACCCTATGCACCAAAAAATAAAATATAGCCTAAGTCACCCGAGAATCCTCGGGTGACCTCCTGGAGTTGTGTAGCTTCCCATCAGTGAAAGAATTTTGAAATAGATTCAGTAGTTTCGGAGCCTATTCAATGCAAACAATCAATAAAATCTTTCCTCTTTATAATATTATATTAGTATAGACATGACATGTTCAAAGATCTACCTCCGTGGTCCAGTGGATGCGACTGCTGATCGGAGGTCCCGGGTTCGATTTCCGGGTCGGGCAAAACTTACTGGCTTTTTCGTATTCTCAGTAGCAGCACGGAGTCTGGTGATGTGCCCTATTACGTGGGACCTAAAAACTCATGGCGAAATGTGAGTGTAATATTACACCTCTGCCTACAGATACAGGCGTAAGTCTATAAATAAATAAAATAAATAAATATTCATTCGAATTTTATCGTTTTGAATATACACGTTATACCTATTAAAATGTATATTATTAGCCATAACAAGTGTAACGTGTTTTGTGAGACCTGATATATTTGGAAACTTGAAATAAGTCTACCGAAATAACTCTCCTAAAAACAGGACCATGAGACAAATGCATAGAAATAAATAAAATTTATGAAAATAATAAAAAATCATGGTGAAATGTGGGTGTAATATTACCCCTCTACATACCCCTTCGGGGATACAGGCGTGAGTCTATAAATATAAATAAAAGGTTCAAAGATACTCAAATTGGAACAATGTGCAATGTGAGGATAAAACAATAATTATGACATGCTTAGTGGTGTGCAAAAGCGGCGATAGCCCAGTGGTGTACGTAACGAAATGCCGAGACGATGGTCTCGGGTTCGATCCCTAGGTACCCCGGGCACACACCTCTGACTTTTCGAAGTTATGTATGTATTAAAAACGTTAATTATCGCTCGCTTAATAGTGTGCCCGGTAGATGGCAATAGGCTCGCCCCCTATTACATTGGTACCTAAACATAACTGGCGAAAAGTGGGTGTAATACACCTCTGCCTACCCCTACGGGGATAAAAGGCGTGAAGTTATGTTATGTTATGTTAGTGGTGTGTGATAGAGCCAACGATAACCTAACCTACTAGACGGCAGACGAACACTTTCTGACAACACGTTAGACTTATACGTCTTACATTAGACCAATCCCAATACTAGTTATGAAATATGACGTACCGCAAATTCCAACCGGCCAATTAGAATGCATTTTTGTAGCCCCCCTTTACCCCGCACACCTCACCGCTTTGACAGAATTGTTTGTTTGTAGAAATGATAACATTAGGTGTCTAGTAGGCTGGGTTGTCGTTGGATAGAGTAGACACCGCCGTTTAGCATTATCACTCAATGTTTTGGGTTCGGAGTTCACACAACAACGCTTTTATGTAAACAACACAGTCATTGTTGTTTAAACTTGAAATGTGATACAAAAATTGTTTTTGTGTCTTGTTAATGATATCTGTTGGTTAATGTTACATAACTTTGTCGCGTTCAAGGCTACCTACTACCCTAATACAGCAAAAGTCAGTTTTTTATCAAAAGTATTTTTTGTCTATATGTCACCGAAAGATAACAAGATGCGCATGTTTATAATTTTAACTGAAGATAAATTGTATTATTTTACGTCGCAAATTGATAATTTGCGGTTCTTGTTATTTTCCGGTGACATATATAGACTATATATTTGTTATGTATAGACAAAAATGATAAAAATATTTGTTTAGTTTGCCTATATGGGTAATTATAAGATGTTACAGGCAATAAATATCTATTTATTTTTATTTATTAGACTTACGCCTGTATCCCGAAGGGGTAGGGAGAGGCGTAATATTCCACATTTCGCCATGAATTTTTAGGTCCCACGTAATAGGGGGCGAGTCTATTGCCGTACCGGGCACATTACCAGACTCCGTGCTACTACTGAGAATTTCCTTACGGAAAAAGCCAATAACACTTTGCCCTCCGTGCTGCTACTGAGAATTCGAAAAAACCCAGTGACACTTTTGCCCCACCCGGGAATCGAACCCAGGACCTCCGATCAGCGGTCGCATACGCTATCCACTGGACCACGGCCAGTATTTTATATTCCTTAAT
Source organism: Euclidia mi (assembly GCA_944739405.2). Taxonomy (NCBI): domain Eukaryota; kingdom Metazoa; phylum Arthropoda; class Insecta; order Lepidoptera; family Erebidae; genus Euclidia; species Euclidia mi. The sequence goes on along the minus strand of OX123186.2, from coordinate 109,923,690 downwards.
GTTCACATGTAACAGGGACTGATATAATTCTTTCAAAATGATATTTTAATGACAATGTAAACTGCGGTACGGCGTACCGTTTCATTCCAGTAATTTTTCCAGGAATCGAACCCGAGACCAACGAGGCAGTAAATATACCTTTAATATATTTCTTTCTTTTATATAATATAGTTAATTTATAGTCTAAAAGACTAGGAATGTAAAATTATAGGAATGTAAACTTACCTGTACGAAGTAGGATACAGATCCACGAAGTACGAGGATATAATGCCGAAGACCATGGCAGTGGTGAGGAACACGTAGAACAGGATCAGGCCGGAGATGGCCTCCCCCGTGCTGTCGATGCCAACCGCCGCGGCCGCCGCGATCACCAGGATTACTATCGTCATTATCTGTGATAAACGTAAGTATTCATCATCATCATTATCAGCCTTTAACAGTCCGCTGCTGGACTAGGCTTCTCCTTTGAAAGGAGGACTTGGCCTACTACACCACGCTGGCCAAACGGGTTGGTATAGGGTTTGTATCAAGGTTTCTTTCTCTTACAGTGCTGTTCTGTGTATTATAATATGCTCTCTCTGTCGGCTCTTACGACACCCATGGGATGATATGGGGTGGTGACATTCCTTATTCTTAATCCGTCACCACACGGACTAATACGTAAGTATATTAGTCGTGTAATTCTTCTTCTTCTTCCTCTCGAGTCAATGGTAAAGAGTTCAAACGGCACCAGCCCAGTGTGTGTGCGTGTATTAAAATAACAAGTATGCACGTAAGCTGGAATGGAAAAGAGCAGCAATTCCTAAACTGATTATCGCGGAACACTCATACCTGGTACAGTACACACATTTCTACATACATTACATATATACTCACGCCTGTTTCCCGGAGGGGTAGGCAGAGACTACGGAACGCCATTTGCAACGATCCTGACATACCTCTCTTGCTTCATTAACTCCCATCAAGTTTCTCATGCATGCTCTTCTGTTTAGGGTACTTCTGACCTGTCCTTTTTTTTAGGATGCCTCCAATCTGGTCAGAGAACGTCCGCCTAGGTCTTGCCCTTTGTCCTGTCCCATTCATTCTTGCCTTATATAACTTCTTTGTCAGTCTTTCGTCATCCATCCTCTCCATGTGCCCAAACCATCTTAACACATTTTTCAAATCAAAATCAAATCAAATCAAATCAACATTTATTTGCGAATATGGGTTACAATAATATAGATGTTATACAAATGTCATGAGTTTCTCCATACTCCACCATTAGGCATGCAAATGTTTCTTACAGTAATATTTCCTAAATTATATGTTATTGAAAATGAATTACATAATATTATTATAATTACAGATAGATGTCATAAATTAGTATTGTCAATAATATATTTTCAATATGGCATATTATGATAAATGATAAGAATTGATTAATTAAATGTCCGATTGTAATAATAATATAAAGAAAAAAAAATAAAAACAGTCATATGAGTTGAGTGGTCAATGTTCTACAATGTCAATAGTTATTATAATATGCGTAACAGACAGTAACAGACAATCAAATTTATATTACTTACAATTTGTCATCAATAAATTCGTTGATGGAGTAGTAACATTTACTGACCAAAAATTCCTTAAGTCTACGTTTAAACATATGAGACATCTCAACGGCTTTAATATCGTTCGGCAGCTTGTTATACACCTGGATACCCATACCATATATACTTTTACGAAATTGTGCCGTCCTACATTTCTTTATACATAGCAAATTCTTGTGTCTTGTGCTTTTTAACGTTTCGTAGTCTTTTATGTTACGTTTTATTGTTAGTGCGGCTTCGTAAATAAACATAGCTGGTAGTGTTAATATTTTTAATCTACGAAATGAAGGTTTACATGAATCTGTCTGTTTCAGTCCACATATACTCCTTATACACTTTTTTTGAGCTATAAAGACCAGCTCCCGGTTTGTGGAGTTACCCCAGAATAGAACTCCATATTTAAGTGTTGAGCTCACATTAGCATGATATGCAGTTAATAGAGTTTCCTCGTTAGCTACTTTTCTGAGCATGTACAAGGCATATGAAAACGAGTATAGTTTATTGCAGATGCTATCAATTTGTGTTTTCCAGTGAAGCTCAGCGTCAATATGAATGCCTAAAAATTTTGTGCATTTAACCTCTTTTATTTTATCATTCTTGTAAACCAGTGATAGCTCACTATGGTTTGTATTTTTACTTTTGAATGTCATGTAATTAGTTTTGTCAATGTTAATTTTTAAATTATTTAGGTTTAACCAGTCAATTAATTTAGTCAATGAATTATTTATATTTATTTCATAATTTATGTCACCTTTATCACCAATAAAAACTGCTGTACTGTCATCTGCAAATAATATTATGTCTTGGCTTATGGCCTTCGGGAGATCATTGATGTAGATCAGAAAGAGTAGTGGTCCAAGTATGCTGCCCTGGGGCACGCCATATTTGACTATTTTGGGTTCTGACATATATTTTATTTCTGTTTTCGTATCCCTACATATTCTATTAATTGTTGTTTGTTGCAATCGATTCGATAAATATGATTTTATTAATGCTAATGAATTACCTCTGACTCCATACTTTTACTTTTCATTGGATATTTGTATTGGTCTGGATGTTTTTGTGTGCATATGTATCTATTATGGTGCTGATGCATTCACCTGTAATGGGCATTCTTGCGAATGTAACATAACAGACAAACAAACCAGAGTTTACTAGCGAGCATTCTACCGAGAGTTCTGGCGAGCATGCTAGCAATGAGCTCAGATATTTACATAGAGGCGCATTTCTTATGGGTGCTTTGTAGACAAACTTTCTGTGACCCAAATTGCCGCTTGGTGGCGACAGTCGCCACTTGGAGTCGGCACACGAAATCTTTAAGAATTTTTTTATTTTTTAAATCGAAAGGGTCTCCCTTGTTTGACCGAAAGGAATTTGAGAAATTTTCACTTCCCAAAAAATTTTTCGCGTAATTTCACTTGCCAAATTATTACTTAGCAAAAAATCTATACACAAAAAATGGTAACGCAAATGTAATGTTTGGGAAATTAACGTTTAAACTATTACCAACTACCTTGTTTACCAACTAGTACTTTTAACATTTTTTATTTAGTCAAATATTTCAGTTGGAATAACAGTTTCTACGCAAAATCAATAATTATCCTAATCTAAATAGTTCAGTTCCGGGTAACCTACTAAAAACAATCTCTTTTTTATATTAATGCAAGTCGTTTCTCAGTCACAGTTCTAACCTAACCTAACCTTACATTTTTTTTAATAATTAACCTACTCTACTTCCACAAATAATCTAATAACACCAAACGTTTATTGTCTGAAGATTGTTTGCTCATTTGATTAAAGACCAAATGCCATAATGACATTATACTTGGTAATATTTTGCCAAGTAAAAATTAGACCAAATAAAAATATGCGTACTAAAATCATTCCAAATATTGCAATGGTATAAAAAAAGGTTGTTATTTGTTTGGGTAATGAAATTTTGTCAAAATCTTTTCGGCAAAATGGCAGGATCCCAAATCTGTATTCAGTAATGTTAGCGAATGGATAGTAAATTTGTTTTCAGATTTTTGTCGATTAGAGCGTTCGCTAAAAAGATCTTGAAAAAGATCAATTGAGAAGAACTTCATACTTCCAAAAGTGAACCATAATCTTCAAAAACTATACCTTTGATCGACACATACCTTGCGTTTCCCAGCACACTGTGAGATGAGTGCGTTCAGTACAAAGAACGAGAGACCATGAGCACAACCCGCCCATATCGTGTTGTCTTCTATACCGTTCTTACAGTTGGACAAATCCTGGAAACAAAACAAACGTTTATTTTGGTCTGCTTGGTCATTCTGTTTCTACTCCTAGAAGGGAATGTCCTTGAATGATTGTTAAGTCTCTGGTGCAGGATGTATATCTTATGTACAATAAAACAAGTCGGCGCTGGACCAGTTTGAAAAAATCCCTTGGCTCGCTCATAGAGTCGAGGCATACTAGAAACTGGTTTTGTATACGAGGGTTAATGTGCGTGTAAAATAGCGCTGGAAGCGACGATGTCTTGCTAAGCGATTCTCGCCCTTATGGTGGTCGAGCGGGAAGTTGTTCGACTGTAGGCTGTGACCGGGCCGTAAGGCCTCCAACTTAACGATTCTTTATCAATTTAAGTAGTACATACTCTCATTAAAAGTTTTCGTGTACAGAGCAAAATTTATATGAGATCCTTGCAGCTTAGATTATATCTGTTTGCAGCGGAAAACATTAGAATAGTTGCTTTAGAACTCCTACACGAAACAACACCTCATGTGAGCCACAGAATTTTGTTTCGAGTCTGGGTGTACCTTGTGTCCGTTGATTGAGATAATTCAAACTGAAGGTAATCTTTTTCAATAAAAAAAAATATTGATTACCTGTTCTATGTAAAACCCGTGAAACGAAAAGACTCAAACCGCGAGCTGAGGTAGTGAGCGTAGTATGTCGTGATCGGGTACAATGCTATAGCGATAACAGTGATAGTGGTGTTGTACGCAAAAAACGAGTAAGAAAGCGGGTAGACCGTTATACTTGCTCGTAACATTCATCCACCCGCAATACCCTCAGTACATCCGTGAACGTGGCGCTTGCAACAGTGCCGAAATATCGGTTACTCCAAACAAAGGTACGTGGTATATATCCCGAAAGACAATTTAAAATAAGGGTAAAAAATCGAAATACGTCGCCATTTTAAGGGTAGTGAGTGGTTGGGGGTCGTGGTGAAGGGGGGACCCGAACCCTCCGTTCGGGTCCCCCCTTCACCATTTTTACCCACCAGAAATAAGTTCCCTAAAAAAAATAAAAATAATATGCTATCCAAATATCAGTGTGTATGGTGGTGCCAACTTCCACATTCTTCACACTAGTTTAATAAACTGAGGTTGACGGAGCCCTGCGAAGCAGGGCTCCTATTTTCGGGTGAAGGTTCAAAAGAGAACCTATATTTATATTTATTTATATATTTATTTTTATATTTATTTATTTATTTATTTCGTGAAACATGTGTTGTACAGTACAAGTTTTAGCTTGCATGCAAGTTGTTACAGAGATAAGCTTCGTTCTACATGTTCTGCCAGTTACGGCGTACAAAATGTTTACTTATTATTACAAAACAATATAATATTAAGCACTTTGATTTTTTAAAACTAAATTTGTACAATAAATAACAATAATTAAACAAAGATGAAAATAGGAAAAAATAAGATGTCTATAAAATTGTAACAAAAAAAAATAGTAACAGAAATACACATTATAAATCAGAATTAATACAAGAGTTATGTCAGTGTAAAATAAAAATATAAAATTATGAATATAAATGTCAACGTTAGTATTGTCAATCCTTTTCATAAAAAAAACAAGAATGATTTAATAAATGTAACGACTTAATTGTAACAAAAAGTAATATATAAGTAATCTATACATATAATAAAATGGTAGGAAAGTCAAAACTGTACATTAAATATTTTTTTTAAAGAATACTTGGGGTGTGATCTACAATCGATACCGAAGCCAAAAATATAGTTTTTAGAATTTTTGTCTGTTTGTCTGTTTGTCTGTTTATCTGTTTATCTGTTTGTCCCTATGTCCGGGCTAAACTCAAAAAGTACTGCATGGATTTAGTTCAAATTTGGCACAAATATTATTAAAAAGTCGGGTCACCATTTAGGCTACATATTATTACGCTATCACCTACGGGGAACGAACAGAGAACCTTTATTTCTTGAACGTATTCTGTAACAACGTGTAATGTAAAAATGCATATTTGAATGTTGTTATTATGTTAGCTATGCTATAAGCTAGCTTCACACTATAAAAAACACGCAATATAAGTAACTTAGGCTGAAAAAAATAATTAATTTAATATAAGTAGCATTAAGACAATTTTAATGCAGCGCCATCTAAGAGAGTTCAAAAACATCAAGTCGAATTACATGTGTAAGCCCTTTTTGGATATAAATAATTTAAATTTGAACATGTTGGCGACGTTAATAGTTGTTTTCAAAAGTCATAGATGGAGTTGTACATTTTCTTCTTAAATTTTTTATTTTTAATTCGCTTCAGAGATAAGCAAGACTATTAGTTGAAGTTATTTAATTAATTAACTACACCATCGCCACACTTGATTGCTTACATCATTTCTGTCAGAATAAATAGTAATAGAGTTAGTACAAAATAAACATTTTGGTCACATTGGTGTAATTATGGCTTCTTAATTAATATATTTACATGTCGCATATAAACTTGCTTTAAATTGTCTTACGGGATATACATATACCACGTACCTTTATTTGGATTAACTATATATAAACATCATTATGATGTGGAACTAGCTAAATCTTATTTACTCACACACAGCCATTTATTTATTGTTACATCTGAAGTGGTTTGGCGGATACTGGTGTTCTCTATACATGAGAAGCATCCTACCGTCATGCATTTACACGTCCACCTAGAGAACGGTCAGCACATATATTTTGATCCCGGCGGCGTTGCTGAGCACTTGGAAAATCCGCGTCAAACAAATCTCTAGGCGTTTTTCAGGCTCTGTAAAATCGACCAGTTTGGGAGGTCCCTTGCGTATGACGAGATGCCTTCATATAACACGTACGACAAGTAAAAGGGTGTATTTAACCGACGTTGACGAGGAGGTGCTGTGGAAGGTTTTCCGGGAAGTTTCAAGGACACCGCATTTTGTAGTTTATACCGTATACACAAATAATGTCGAATGCTATTTCCTGCGGTTGTTACTTCACAAAATCCGAGGCCCAACGTCTTTCGCCTTTCTGAGGACATTTGATGGCGTGGAGTATCCCACTTACCGCACAGCCTGCGTAGTAAGTCACTTTCTCGACGGTGACCAATACTGGGATGACACCCTCGCGGAGGCGAGCGTCAGTGACAGTCCCAGCCGCATGCGTCATCTGTTTGACGTCATCTTGGTGTTTTGTGGAGTCCCGAACCCGGTAGCTTTCTGGGAGAAGTATCCCCATCATCTGTCTGAAGATTTTCTACGAACTTTGAGGCGTGCTACTGGAGACGAAGTCGAAGTAACTGATGACCGCGTGCTGAACACCTGTCTCAGTTCACTTCAAGACGTGGTCATTTCTATCGGCGGCAATCCACTGGTCAAATATTTGTTACCAGCTTCCCAATCATCACCGCATCAAGATCGTGAAAATTGGGAGTATAATGCTGAGACAATTTGAAATGACCACCTTACGAATTTTATGACACCGTCCTTGAAAGCGTTGGGCAAATCCAGGCTAAAATGTTTTTCTTGGATGCACCTGGTGGAACTGGAAAAACATTTATTACTACTGGCATACTTGCAGAGGTCAGGAGGCAAGGCAAAATTGTCATTGCTGTAGCGTCGCCGGCAATCGCTGCCATACTGCTTCCGGGTGGCAAGACAGCACATACCATGTTTAAATTTCCCATCAATTTAGAGAGCGCCGTAACACCCGTTTGTGGTGTGTCACGTAACAGTGATAAGGGAGACGTGCTCAAGGATTGCTCTCTGATTGTATGGGATGAGCGTACGATGGCCAATAGGAAGGCAGTTGAGGCCATGGACAGAACCCAGCATGACATCCGCAGGAACGAGCATTTAATGGGTGGTCACAGTTCTGTTCAGTGACGATTCCCGACAAACACTTCCCGTGATGATGCGGGGATCGAGGGCTGACGAGGTGAGTCATCATCATCATCAGCTTTTAACAGTCCACTGCTGGACTAGGCCTCTCCTTTGAAACGAGGAATCGGCCTACTATACCACGCTGGCCAAACGGGTTGGTATAGGGTTTGTATCAAGTTTTCCTTCTCTTACAGTGCTGTTCTCTGCATAATATGCTCCCTCTGTCGGCTCTTACGACACCCATTTGATGATATGGGGTGTTGACATTCCGTATTCTTAATCCGTTACTACACGGACAAGGTGAGTGCTTCGTTGAAATTATCTTTGTTGTGGTCACGAGTTTGTATGATGCGCTTGACCATTAATATGAGAGCTCAGCTTGGCGTCAATGCACGTGCTCAACAATTCTAAGATGTCTTTCTAAGTCTTGACGAAGTCACTCTACCAGAGGAGAGAGGTGGACAGGTGGTGCTTCCAGAGTCTCTCAGTAGAGTTGTATCCAGCTTAGAACCAGCCTATTTTGACACCCAAAAATGATCTGGCTGTAGCAATTGATGAATGCATTCTCTCGGAAATTGAGGTGAATGAAGTGGTCTACACCTCTATAAACACTGTGTGACTGTGACACGGAGGGCAGCGGGTGTCCTGTACGTCGCTTTCTTCCGCGTCACCAGTCCTGACTCTCTTTACATTTTGGCTGCGGAGAGCCAAACCACTAATGTTGTGTATCGAGAAGTCCTATAAGTATGTATTTTACCCTATTATGTATTCCTTATTTTCTCCATCTGCTTCAGTCACAACTTATGACTTAATTCAGCAGAATCACCATAAAGTCATTTATTCAAAGCAGGCTGAAAATCAGCACTTTTTGAAGGTCAATTTTACAAAAGACAGTCTCCCTCTGTTATTACACTTTCTGCAGGTATGAGATATAAAGAAGAAACGGGTAAATAAATGTTATTTTAAAAGGTATAATGATAGGTATTTACTTAATAGTTAGGTGCTGTATTAGCGTTCACGCAGACGACGTCGCGGGCAGCAGCTAGTAATCAAATAATATGCAATAATTACATACCTAAAAAAATTAAATAAAAAATAAGTATTAAAAAAATATATATATGTCATAATAGCAGGTGCGAAAAATAAAATAAAAACAAAATATTAGAATCAAAGATACATCATTAACAATAAGAATGTCTACAAGATGGAATTATCTGTCAAGAACTCTGTAATACTGTAATAACATTTGCTTATAAGATAATTTTTAAGCCTTTCTTTGAAAGTATTAACATTTAGCTGTTTAAAATGTTTTGGTAGCTTATTGTAAACAACAGGTGCCATACAAAATAGGTATGCTTTTATGCATAAGCGCTGTAGTGGACTTGACCATACATAATTGATCATTATCCCGTCTATTTCTATTATTTACAACTGACAGCTTGTTAAAAAGTTTTGGATTTGTTTTCACAAAGACAGACACCTCGTAGATATATAGCGAGGGAAGAGTTAAAATATTGTACTTAATAAAAAATGGTTTACAGCTATCTGTGGATTGAAGGCCAAACATTGCTCTGATGCATCTCTTCTGGGACTTAAAGATTTGTTCCTTGTTAGTGGAATTGCCCCTAAAAATGAGACCAAATCTTAGGGTAGAGTCTGTAATACCGTACGCGCAAGCTTAGAGAGTGCATAAACATTTGAATTTAGTCGTTTGTTCAACTGTTCTGTGTGTTCCTTCCAATTAAGTTTTTTGTCTATGATTACGCCCAAAAACTTTGCAGAATCTGCTTTACTTATCTCTGTCCCTTGGTAGTTAACGTTTATTTGTGGCATTGTCGTTCTTTGACTAAAAAACATAACTTTTGTTTTATTCAGGTTTATTTTAAGGTTATTATTGTCCATCCAGGACATTATTAATCCAAGATTATCATTTATGTCCTTCTCAAAAGTATTTATATTTTTTGCATTAATAGTGACAGTGCTGTCGTCGGCAAAAAGAGAGACTGGAAATTTTGTTACTTCTGGTAAATTATTGATATACAATATGAAAAGTAATGGTCCAAAAACACTTCCCTGCGGGACACCGTACTGAACCGTTCTTGGATTAGAAGTATATGTTACTTCTCTATATGACTTCGGATTGACCATTGTAATCTGAGTAAATTGTCTACGGTTCTTAAGATATGTTTCTAACAATTTTAGCACTTTTCCCCTAATGCCATAAGCTTCTAGTTTATTTAAAAGAATATCATGATCCACGTAGTCAAAAGCAGATGTCATGTCGCAAAAAATAGCGCATACAGGTATTCTACTACTACTAACCTAACATAACCTATTTAGTTACTTCAATTACAGTCACACCCACAGACTATAGGGATACTATGTATGTCGCACCTAACCTAACCCTACGCACTCGAAAGCAAAGGAATGATGCACAAAGAACATTGGTCATTGTCTATACATGCCAAGACCTGACTTTCAAATCACGCGAACATGAAAGATGTATGCGTGAATTGGTCACTCTACAGGCTATCAATCTAATACTGAAATGGAAATATTTAAAAAAAGCAGAGCAACATAGCAAAATATAAGTTTGCATTTGTATTTTTTAAGGTTATGATTCGCGTTACGTGTTGCTCTAATAACCAGATTTGCTTGCTATTTCAATTAAATCTACCAAAATATTACCTACTTTTACTTTTGTGTTTAATAAAAAAACTGATCTGTATAAACACAAGTTACTACCACATACTATTGGGTACCTACTTACCGGGTAGGTAGGCAGGACCGAGCCGACCCAATCCAGCGCCTGTGTGCGAAATCTATGAAGTGCCTGTATGCGAAATCTATGAAGCGCCTTTTTGTCGTCCTTTTTCGAAAATAATTTTAATAATTAACGCATTTCCTGGCCCGCGGCGCCCTAATACCCTGGCGCCTCTGTGCGCCGCGCACATTGCACATAGGGACGGCTCGGCCCTGTAGGTAGGTACACTACTAAAAATGTAATATCTTGAGACAGATCTAGTTTCTGCTGATTTGATAGGAATGCTGATGGCAATAAAGCCACATTTCATAATAGGAAACGAAGTAAAGGAATAAATAAAACACTGATTATGCTTTATTCAATATCTTCCCTTACTACTACATCATCTAAATACTCAGCAGGGGCAGAAATATACAGCGTCATCACATGAGCATACACACATCCAACTGTGCGACGATCTACCAAACAGTTACAACAATATTACTGCTATACCTTATTGTGTTATGTAATCTGATAAGAAGGACTAAGGGATGCGCGGTGCCGCGGTAGGTAAAACTAAAAATGTAAACAAACGCGGTTTGACAGTTCTCGTATTAAAATACGTCTCGTTTTATAAAATATTTCAAATTGTAAAAATGTTCAATCATGAAAAAATCTTTTCTGAAGCAATCATTGATATTTATGTTATATCTTAACAAACACTGATTGTAATACAAAATCACCGTATTATTGTGTTAAGACAAACCAAGAAATTCCAGATTAAAAAAATATTATCTGTGTAAAATGAAACACACGTCACAGACTATGTTGGAAACGATTTGGATGCGTTCCAAGTAAATGAAATATAGAAAAAAAGGAGCTTTTTGATATTTTATTATTAAAATAATCCGGTTTCGAAAAAAGATTGTAATGCGCATAATTTAATATAAACATTAATGCCAATTTTTTGAGCGAACAATCATTATCGGTCGTTTCAAAATTGAGTCAGGTCCTAAATGGCCATTGTTCTTTGACATAAGCTGTCAATATCATCCATCCAAGATGGCGGGTTGCGTTTCGTTTCACGTTTTTGACATAAAACCTAAAAATTACATTTGAACAACTGTACTAAAGCATAAAAAATACGTTCCGTTTTGCATAATTGCCAAAGTATTTAAGAATTTTTGGAAATTATTTAAAAATATTTAGAAGCTCCGGCAGCCAAAATTACGTTGAGGGGATTAAGACTAACTCCCTTAAGCTCCCTACACTACCAATACCCTCAAATTCACGACTCGTTTTAAAATCCAATCCAAAATAAGTATTGATTACCTGTTTGACATCCACAACTATCTCTGGGGTTGTCGTGTTGGTAAGTTGGAACAGATCGCAGAACGACGCGCCGGAGACGCTCGTAGCGTACGACGTGAAGAATATGTTGAATATCGTCGGCAGGATGATCGCGAAACTGTTGTTACTGGATAACAGAAAAAAAAAATTGTCGGATGTGATCTTTAGTATAGTCGCTAAACGACTCGAAGTGCTGCCATCTGGTGACCGCTGAGTGACGTATTGCGGTGCGTTGGAGGGGCAGCGGTTCACAAGTGTTCCTGAGAACTCGTCTGGCGAGCGAACAACATTCTGGCTCGAAGCGGCGAGCCATGTAACTCGTGAATCTGTCCTCGGTCCGTTACAAGACTTTAAGTTAAAGTGTTACCATGTTAGAATGTAAATGTGAAGATAACGTACTTTGTGTCCGGAAATAAACTCAGTGTATTGTACTCAGTGTGTATTCATTGCAAAGAGACCCAGCTGTGCCCACATAGAACTGTGAAGCGTTGATACCGGCCAAAAATCAAGTCCGCCCGTCGTCATATTTATTATACTCATCGTAATCGTCATCTTATCGATATTTCAGTTGTATCGCCTATATGCACCTTGTCATCTGGAGTCAGCCTTAAGACTAAGATGAGGTCCAACAGTTGGGGCGGACCAACTCAGGTGGGGTCACGAATATGTCATATTAACGTAATCCCAGACTGCGTTATTCACAATGGATCTTAAAAAATATGGTGGTAAATGGTTTTAGTCAGTGGGCCCAAACTACTCCAGAAAATTCACACAGTCGCATTAAGCTGAGGTCTAATTCCTAGAAGAGGGCCAAGCAATTTGTTTTCCACCGCGAGATAACAAAAGATTTCAAGTACAACTAGATTTGACACATTAATAGCTTAAAGCTATCTATTACTAGCTTTACTACTGAGGGATTGTTGACAGACTGCAACTGAAAGCGATTGCTCCGTTTTATGGTTTAGACCAGCACGTCGATTCTGTAAAATTCGAACAACAACTCACATGTCACTTCGCTGTTCGCTCTCACTTCTCATAAGGTTCAAAATGACGTCGAACTGAGGGGAGAATTACCTTATAGCAATGAATACAAATTTTACATAATAGAAGCGTATTTCTTATGGATGTCGTGTGCCGATTAAAGTTGGCGTATTGACGGTTGTCAGTGTAGTACGTAGTTGGCGCCATCGGCGGCGCTGGCGTCGTTCTCCGTCTTTCTTGCTCTCGTAGTTAAGTGACACAGGAGAAACTTTCGTCTCTCTTGCACTCGTAGAGTCAGCTGTCACAGCGCGACTGTCACGCCGCCAAGCGGCAATATGGGTCACACTGGTCACAGAAAGTTTGTCTACAGAGCGCCCATAAGAAATGTGCATCTATTATTAAATATCTATGCTCTATGCTTATAGAATGCAACTTTTTACGTCATCTCATACTTTATCTGTCAAAATCTCGAGGTCAATTTAGTTCAACTCGCAAACACGCTCGCAAGAGTAGCGCTAGTGTAGATTCGAATTATCAACCGAGTTTTAGAATGCCAATTAAGAAACTCACAGCGGATTCAGATTCGAAGTTTAGAATGAAGTCTTACAGAATCACACTGCAGTGTTAGGATTATTTACAAAGCAACCGGTACTGACGGCTTAACGTACCGTCCGAAGCATGAGACAAGCATGAATAAATATTTCACTTAATGAGTTTTGATATTATAATTTTGTTGAAGCGCCTACGCAGTTTTTACCGCAGCGCCTGTCGACGTTACTGTTGGCTATGCATAAGATAGCTATAGATTTGTATAGCCTCTTTTTTAATATTCCTGGTGAATACCATTTTAAGATTCACACTCACTCTACTTTTAAAACTTGGAAATATTACAAAGTACAATTCAAAGTTTCCTAGATCGTTTTATTTTAGCAATCCAATCAATCCCGCTTAAATTTACCTACATATAGATACCAAAATTTATTATATGTATCAATCGTGTAATTTAAAATAAGAGATCCATAACAAATAAGAGATCCATTTTTCAGGTAGTAGAGCCTTGCTGATTTCAGCATGAATGGGCCGGCTCGACCGGGGAAGTACTACCCTCTCACAGAAAATCGACGTAAAGTAACAGTACCTAAACTGTTGCGTTTCAATCGGTGAGTGAGAGTGCCGGAGGCCCTATCCCCTAATCCTTCTTCCTCATCCATTCCTCATCCTATCCTTTTCCCAACCCCAAGGGGCGGCAACGCACTTGTGACTCCTGTGGTGTTGCTTGTGTCCATGGGCGGCGGTAATTGCTTACCATCAGGCGATCCGTCTGCTCGCTTGCCGCCTATTACTATCAAAAAAAGAAAATCTTCTAGCCAGTATGGGGTGTATCCAGGATATTCACTTTTGTACCCAACACTGTTTGTGTAAGGCATGGTAGGATACCACAAACTGATGGTAAGAAGAGAGGTAGCTCTTACTACCTATCAATTTAAACTAATACGTGGCAAAGTGCACAACCCAGGCGTATTCCGTACCATCAGGCTGTGTTCCGGATGGGTACGTGAAGTGTGTTGTCGGTAGCGGGAGCGTGCACCGCTCACGAGGGCGATGCGGACGCGACCGTGCACTGTCTGACGTGGTAGATTAATTTTTCGTGCTCACTGAGTGAACTCACACGGGCCGCTATTTGTCACCTTTCTAATATAAGTTTTTAGTTATAGGTATATTATAGTTATTGTATATTGTTTTTACATATTTATGTTGTTACACTATTGCAATGGGTTATCCTGTAATGATAGTTGTATGTAAGGATGTGATACATAAAATAAAATAAATACATTAATCTTAATATATAAAATCCTTGCGTTACTGACTGACAGACACGCTACAGCCGAAACTATTGGGCGCAGGAAGCTAAAATTTGGCATGTATTTTCCTTGGGGACCGTAGGGGTGCACTAAGAAGGGATTTCCCGAAATACCCACGGGATCGGCCAAAACGGGTAAATAAAAAAAAACGCAGGCGTAGCTGCTGGCGTCCTCTAGTATTAGTATATGTAAATTAAGAAATCTTTTCAATTGTTTTTCCTGGTATTTTTGGCAAATTATCATTCAGAACTATGTCAACATAAGCCTCGTTGACAACCTTGTAGGATATCACGCAACATGACGTGTACGTTGTGTGCTCAGGGTGCGGCGCAGCAAGGTCTTTGCCCTTGCTCATTGGCACAGAGGCTGTGGAAAGGGTCCACAAATTCAAATATCTCGGTAGCGTAGTGTCCCAAACTGGCGGGACCGAGGAGGACATCACCTCTAAAATCACCAATGCGAGAGCAACCTTCGCACGGCTCCATCCTGTATGGCAATCGCGGATATCGACTTGGAGAGTTAAGCTCAAGATATTCCGGTCCAACGTGAAAACCGTGTTGCTGTACGGATGCGAGACGTGGAAGGTCACAAAAGACATCTCGTCGTCTTCAGGTCGTCGTCAACCGCCTTCGCCGTATTCTCGGTGTTTACTGGCCCGAGAAAAAGTCTAACGTAGAGGTATGGGAACGCTGCGGTGAAACTCCGATCGACCACCCGATAAAACGCCGCAAGCGGAAGTGGATCGGCCACACGCTCCGAAGGGATCCCGAAAATATACCAAGACAAGCTCTAGACTGGAATCCCCAAGGAAAGCGAAAACTTGACCGCCCTAAACAGACCTGGTGGCGGACAATCATCGCGGAGGCGAAAATCATAGGCCTGGTCTTGCCAGGAGCGAAATAAAGCGAGAAGCTCAAGACCGAACGGAATGGCGGAGCACTGTAGATGCCCTCTGCCCCATCTAGGGGACATAGGATCTTAAGTCAAGTAAGTCACGTCCATTACGATGCGTGTCCTGAATGCAAGAACAAAAAGTTGTTTACATAACTTGTGGCCACTTTTGTCCAGGACGATATAAGATATTTTTAACCGACTTGAACAAAAAAAGGAGGAGGTTCTCAATTCGGCCGGTATATTTTTTAGGGTTCCGTACCTAAAAGGTAAAAAACGGGACCCTAGTACTAAGCCTCCGTCTGTCTGTCCGTCTGTCTGTCTGTCTGTCACCAGGCTGTATCTCATAAACCGTGATAGCTAGAAAGCTGAAATTTTCACAAATTATGAATTTCGGTTCGGTCCGCTATAACAACAAATAATAAAAATTAAAAAAAATAAAATATTAAGGGGGAAAATATTAATTAAAATTATAATTTACCCATAAAAAACGTGTTTTTTTTTTGTATTTTTTGCTCAAAATTACTAACTGTAACAGGTAGACGTTTAAAATTTTCACAGAATATGTAGTTGTATATTACCTTTCAAAATAAATAATTAAATAAAAAAGTGATTGATAAAGGGGGGCTCCCATACAACAAACGTAATTTTTAAGCAATTTGTTACTCGATCTTAATAAACAGGTAGAAACATGAAAAGTATTTAAGTATACATACAACGAACGTGATTTTCTTTTATAGATGATGGTACGGAACCCTTCGTGTGCGAGTCCGACTCGCAGTTGCCCAATTTTTGTATTTTTTTCGCGACCAATCACAAAGAGGTTTTCATGACTCCACCGTAGGGGTTAAGGACGCGCAACGCATAACGTTTTACTTGACACCACCATAGGGGTCATGGGACATTTCACAGATTGAAATATACCAGGGTAACAGAAATAAACAGAGGTTAGGAGATTTTCATGACTCCACCGTAGGGGTCATGGACGCGCAACGCATACGTTTTACTTGACACCACCGTAGGAGTCATGGGACATTTCACAGATTGAAATGTACCAGGGTAACAGAAATAAACAGAGGTTAGGACGTTTTCATGACTCCACCGTAGGGGTCATGGACGCGCAACGCATACGTTTTACTTGACACCACCGTAGGGGTCATGGGACATTTCACAGATTGAAATGTACCAGGGTAACAGAAATAAACAGAGGTTAGGAGATTTTCATGACTCCACCGTAGGGGTCATAGACGCGCAACGCATACGTTTTACTTGACACCACCGTAGGGGTCATGGAAAAAGTAACAAAAATAAACAGAAGGTAGTCGCCAATAAAAATCTGGTTTTGAAATTATCCATCAGAAGGCCAATTTTATATGACATTGAAATAATATTTTGAACACATTTATTTAAGAGAATTGGGCTTCAGAAATTAGGTACTGAAAATCCCATATGGAAAACTCATTTCAATTTTAAAAGCAGTATGTAGTGTGTAAGAAAACATACAATACCTTAAATATAGGTAAATAAAAAATAAATAACTTATTTTTTACAATCTTATCAATAATTTGAATTTACTCAACCTAGTATGAATACTATACTAAAACAGATAGCAATATTTTTAACTCAGTATTTGCATACTTATCTACTAATTTTTTTTTCGATCTATGTACACCGATTTCGCCGAGGTTTCTTAACCGATTTACGTGATTCTTTTTTTGTTTGATGCGAAATAGTTTCGAATTGATTCCATAAAAATTTGATTTAGGTAGGCCCAGTAGTTTTTATTTTATGAGCCTTTTTTTATTTACTTTCACCTATCCCGATGTCTGAAATCAATTTCGTAAGTAATAATTTGATCCACTTTCAGGTTACCGATTGAGCTGAAATTTTGTATACGTATGTAAAATGGATGACAATTAAAATTTATTATGACATAGAGCTAATGTGATGATGAAATCTAAAGGTGGCTATAGGAACTCTGTAATTAAATGACAAAACTCTATCGAGTTTGGTAATTACAAAAATCAATTTTGGTAATTACAAATTGATAATGGTGACTTCAATTACGTAAATCATGCGGTAATGCCATGATCAAAGATTTGTCGTTTTTTAATGAGACCAAGTTATTAGCTCCTATTAGCTCTCTGCTTAAAAGACTCATTCGCTAGACGCTCTTTGATCTTACCGAGTCTAGAATTATACTGTTCAAGAGTTTCTTGACGTAATTGTGATTTCATATATGCTTGCATGGCCCACAAACGTTTTTCACTATCTTTAATAATCTCACAAGAACGTGAAAGTGTGTCCCAAAGAGCATTTCTACAGAGACGACTTCTTTTATTTACGCATCTTTATCTTTATAGTAGTCATTTCACTGTATTAATTTGCTCGTATTCATTTAAGTGATTAAAATATTATTATTTGTTTAAGGCTTGGCACCGACTTCAAACCTATTAGTAAATAGCACATATAAATAATAGGTAGTATTTAATTAATATTAAATCTTTATAATTTTTTACTTTTTCGTGTTTGAAGTTGTTTTTTTTTAACGTAGTTATTTTTGTCTCGAATATAGTATTACAGGTGTCAATATAAACTTGTGCCTTGTTAGGTACAAGTTTATATTGACACCTTTATGGCAATATTATAGGTATGTATACATACATACATACATAGACTCACGCCTGTTTCTCGGAGGGGTTGGCAGCGACTACGGAACGCCATTTGCAACGATCCTGACATATCTCTCTTGCTTTATTCACTCCCATCAGATTCCTCAGATTATAGGTATCATCATCATCATCATCATCATCAGCCTGCCGTAGTCCACTGCTGGATATAGGCCTCTCAAATGGCACGCCACTGAGCCCGATTTTCGGCTCTTCTTGTCCACCCGCTGCCAGCCACTTTGCGTATATCGTCACTCCACCTAGCCGGAGGGCGTCCTACACTACGTTTGCCAAGGCACGGTCTCCACTCTAGAACACGACTACTCCATCGGTTATCGGTTCTGTGACAGATGTGACCAGCCCACTGCCACTTCAACGTGCTAATTCGCTAAGCTATGTCGATTACCTTGGTTCTCTGTCGGATCACTTTATTACGCTTCGATCCTTCAGAGAAACTCCGAGCATAGCCCTCTCCATAGCTCTCTGAGCGACCTTAAATTGGTGGACTAGTCGCACCGTCAGTGTCCACGTCTCGGCACCATAAGTCATAACGGGTAGGACGCACTCGTTGAAGACTTTTGTCTTAAGGCTTTGCGGTAGGGATGACGATGCGATTATAGGTATGTAGGTATGCCTCAAATTCATGTGTATTCAGTATTGAGTCATGTACATGCCATATACTTTATATGTAGATAAAAGGAAAGTTACGCAACCAATTTTATTATAATTGTGAACTGTATACTGATACTGACCAGTTTGAGAATCGTACCCACGATCTACAGCTTCAGCAGTCGAAAGTGCCAACCACTAGACTAAAAAGTCACTGAATAGTAACCTTAGTTTTATATTACTCATCTTAATATATAAAATCCTTGCGTTACTGACTGACTGACAGACATGCTACAGCCGAAACTATTGGGCGCAGGAAGCTGAAATTTGGCATGTATGTTCCTTGGGGACCGTAGGGGTGCACTAAGAAGGGATTTCCCGAAATGCCCACGGTTGTCTCTGTTTAAAAATCGTACCCACGATCTACAGCTTCAGCAGTCAAAAGCGCCAAACACTAGACTAAAAAGTCAATTAATAGTAACCTCAGTTCTATATCACTCATTATATCTAATGCTAATACCGCTCGCTCAAGTATTTAACCCCTCTTTACAATTTACGCTCAAACATTTCAAATTTACAAACATGTTTTTCATTGGTGCCTAGGGTTCCCACCAAGAACTTAGGATCCCAAGCCAACCTCACCTGCAAGTGGTGCACCTGCCGATCAACGGACGAGGCTCTGGCAAACAAAATATCGCGATAAGCGGCAATAGGCTCGCCACCTATTACGTGGGATCAAAACACTGGCGAAAAGTGGGAGTTTAATATGCCTCTGCTTACCCCTTCGGGGAAACAGGCGTGAGTCTATGTATGTATGTATGTTTTCCATTCGTATGATTAAACTTTTAGGAACATTTTAGTCATAAAATTTTATCTATAGTTTAGGTCTTGAGTTTTGAGACTTGTCAAAGTTCTTAGTTTTCTTCTTGTACCTAGTATTTTTGTGTTTAGGCCGTCAATATTTCTGATTGTACGATGGACGAAGAAGTACCTATCATTTGTGACATTGTTTTGGAACCCAAATCACCTGACTCGACTTGTGTTGGCCTTTATAAGCACTTACTGTTTCCCATGGAAACTCGCAACCTCAGGAGCACAAGTGCGTTGCCAAACTGGACAAGAAAAGGCATAGGGCAGAAACGGGATGAGGGAGAAGTAAAAGGGGATAGGGTTGCTTACTAGTCTAACCAGGGGTCCTAGACAATCGGCATTCGCTTCTGATTTCTACTATCGCTATAATATATACTATCGCTATATATATTTTATTTTTAATTTATAGTCTCACGCCTGTATCCCCGAAGGGGTAGGCAGAGGTGTAAATATTACACCCACATTTCGCCATGAATTTCTAGGTCCCACGTAATATGGGGCGAGCCTATTGCCGTTACTGGACACATCACCAGACTCCGGGCTGCTACTGAGTATTCGGAAAACCCAGTAACACTTTTGCCCGACCCGGGAATTGAACCCGGGGCCTCCGATCAGCAGTCGCATACGCTATCCACTGGACCCCGGAGGCAGTCAATATATTGTATATTAAGCAAAATATAGGTTTATCTTAATATATAAAATCCTTGCGTTACTGACTGACTGACAGACATGCTACAGCCAAAACTATTGGGCGCAGGAAGCTGAAATTTGGCATGTATGTTCCTTGGGGACCGTAGGGGTGCACTAAGAAGGGATTTCCCGAAATTCCCACGGGATCGGCCAAAACGGGTAAATTTAAAAAAAATGCAGGCGTAGCTGCTGGCGTCCTCTAGTTTACTATAAAAAGTGTATACAATGTGTATAAAATACATTATATAAATACTCGAAACAGGCATAAGTTATATGCCCGTTATCATCGTATAATAAAAGAAGTCTTTTAGAATTACCATTTAATTTTAGTATGTTTAAAAGTAAAATAAAAGACTGTTTTATTTGAAAAGGGCATTAATTATTATACTATTAATAATTATTTCAATGATCAGGATAGATGGTCACTTACACTAGCCAACGCTTCATCTTTGTATTTATTTACAATTTATATAGATACCTTGTATTTTTCAGTTTTTTATATAAAATTTCTGGTTCTTTGAAATTAGTATTCATGCATTATTAGGTCATTCAACTTACTACATTTACATTTGCATGTTGTTTCACCAATTTTACTAAATTTGCTACAGTGTTAGATGAAGGTAACTCGTGATCATGGGCTGTACACTAAAGTTTTTGTAGTTTTTGTGTATTCATATAGCGTCACTTTCTGTAACAAAATTTCCACCATAGTTCTGAACATGATCGCGAGTTGCATACATTATAAGACGTAAGTGGATGCTCCTGTTACACAGTATTCACATTGGAAGGCTAACTAAAGCACTTAATTTAGTAACTGTATTAATTGTTTAAGTATTATGTATGTTCCTATTTACTATTTACAACTTCTTAATTTAGTACAATGTGAAACAGTTGCAGCTCCTTACAAAAACAAAATATGTTCCATAATACTGGCAGTTAAAAAGAGTGGCCATGAGTTTTATTGCCCGTTCTTTCTCGTGGTTCTACCTATTGCTTCGCGAACGAGGCAGTAAATGACGTTCATAAGTGTCACCTTGTAACCTAGATGAATAAATGATTTTGACTTTGACTTTATGTATCTCGAATCTCTAAATCCATGGATAGATCGAATATCGCAACCGGCCGTTAGCGAATACCAATACAGCTAATCGGTTGTCACTTGTCAGCACCAGATTTGTCGGAACATTAAAATGCCAGCACTTGTATTATATTATCATCGTAATACTTACGCGATATAAGTGACGAAGGTGAGATAGTACAAGAGGAAGGTCTTGAGCAGTAGAGGCGGCTTGAACAGCGGCGCGATCTGAGCCCACAGCGAGTGGAACGAGAACTCCCCTGACGCTTCTTTGTTGCCATCTTCTAAGAATATTTGTTTCACCTGGAAATTAAACAATCTAAATATATAAAACTCTTCCGTTGCTGACTGACTGACAAATAACGTAAGGCAAATTTGGTATATATGTTTCTTGGGGAGTGTAAGAGCACTAAGAAAGGGTTCTTGGGAAATTAATCCCCTGATGAGGTTAAAAGAGAGTCTGTCTTGCATGAAATATTTTATTCAAGTGACATTCACAGGAGTGAAGTAGCGAGCAAAAGCTAGTGAAATATAAAAGTGATTTTTTATTATGTGTGAAACTAAGGGTGCATAGGGTTCTCACCAAGAAGGGTGCATAGGGTTCCCACCAAGAACTTAGGGTCCCAAGCCAACCTCACCTGCAAGTGGTGCACCTGCCGATCAACGGACGAGGCTCTGGCAAACAAAATGTCCCAATAAGCGGCAATAGGCTCGCCACCTATTACGTGGGATCAAAAACAGGCGAAAAGTGGGCGTTTAATATGCCTCTGCCTACCCCTTCGGGGAGGCGGGCGTGAGTCTATGTATGTATGTATGTGAAACTAAATTGTTTTTGCAAACAGCAAGACTATTGTTTGTTAGAACGATGGTTTCTTGTCATTTAAAGCATAATATTATCAAAAAAACACTCAGTGTTAGCACGTTTGGATTTTTAATTACGTTCCTAATTCTCTTTGACAGTAGGCTTTCTATCACGGTGATAATGATAATATACATACATACATACATAGATTCTCGCCTGTTTCTCCGAAGGGGTAGGCAGAGGCATATTAAACGCCCACTTTTCGCCAGTGTTTTGATCCCACGTAATAGGTGGCGAGCCTATTGCCGCTTATAGGGATATATTGTTTGCCAGAGCCTCGTTCATTTTTCGGCAGGTGCACCACTTGCAGGTGAGGTTGGCTTGGGACCCTAAGTTCTTGGTGGGAACCCTATGCATATGATAATATACTATAAATGATAATAAAATAGATGGATATTTGCACAAATGTACCTAATTTAACCTCTCTCAAGTTGGTGGAGAGCTATATCTTCACCAACTTGTTCATTAAATTCTGCTAGAAAATATTAAAAATCTTATTTTCGTGACTTCAATTATTCGTCTAATAATAAATTGTTACAGTAATACTTTCTATTCTTATTCTGCCACATCAAAAACAAACTCACCGGGAAGTTTTCCTCAGGATAACCATTGGCCACATACATCCTCTTCAGAACCTCAACAGCCTCATCTCCCCTGCCAACGTTGGCGAGGAACTTGGGGCTCTCGCTGAAGTACCAGAGACAAAGAGAGGCCACTCCCAGGGGGAGGGCCATCAGGAGGGTGAGGAGACGCCACGGGCGGTAGACTATACCCAGGAGGTACACGGAGAAGTCTAGTTTCATGATGAGGAAGCCCGTTACTGGAATGAGGAAGTAATATTTAGTTTCTAATTGATAATTTATAGTCTAAGCACAAATTTTGTCTCCCGGAGGACTAAATAAACATTTACTCAACGGACACAAAGTACGAGTATCATCATCATCATCATCATCAGCCTTAACAGTCCACTGCTGGACTAGGCCTCTCCTTTGAAAGGAGGAATTGGCCTACTATACTACGCTGGCCAAACGGGTTGGTACTTATAGGGTTTGTATCAAGTTTTCCTTCTCTTACAGTGCTGTTCTCTGCTTAATATGCTACCTCTGTCGGCTCTTACGACACCCATGGTATGATATGGGGTGGTGACATTCCGTATTCTTAATCCGTCACCACACGGATCAGTACGAGTATACGGAACAACAAATTGTGGATCACCCATGGGGATCGAACTCACAAAACGCACGCGTTACCCTTAGTATATAATAAATCTATGCGTTACCCGATCACTTAAACCACTACGCCACTACGTGCAGTCAAAAGTGAGGTTGACAGTAATTAATTTATTTGAGGACAATTAACAACGCTCAAACTTAATACATCGACACCCCGTTACATTATATTATTACAGTCTAATCGGATTTGACTTTTTCACGGTAGTAGAGCCTTGCTGATTTCAGCATGAATGGGCCGGCTCGATCGGGGAAGTACTACCCTCTCACAGAAAATCGACTGTTGCGTTCCGTTCGGTGAGTGAGAGTGCCGGAGGCCCTATGCCCTATTCCTTCTCCCTCATCCCACTCCTCATCCTATCTCTTTTCTCAACCCCAAGGGGCGGCAACGCACTTGTGACTCCTGTGGTGTTGCTTGTGTCCGTGGTCGGCGGTAATTGCTTACCATCAGGCGATCCGTCTGCTCGTTTACCGCCTACTATTACTATAAAAAAAAAAATACTGAATCTTAGTTTGTCCATGGAACGACTGCCTGGCTGACCTCCGCAACCCAAAGGGATAGACATACAATATATCATGGTTTAGACTAGTGTCAATTCATTCATAGGTACTGATTCCCTATAACGACTATCGGATATGATTACATTCTATCGGAATTAAATACGTGGGTATCGAGCCCGCGCCTCCAGCTTAGCATTCAACCTCAAAAATCACTAGACCAATAGGCCAGTCTTTGTAACATCGTAAACTTACTGTAATACAAGGTAGGTGTTAACATGAGTGCACTGGTGATGAGCAGCATGTATTTCGCGCGCACTTTTGAGATGCAGCACTCGCCGAGCAAAGCGTACGTCGCTGACTCAGCTGCGCTCGACCTGAGGAAGTAAAGATAAGCTTTTTAAGACTATGAATGAAATAGTACAAAATATAGTCTCCCTCTCTTTTGTGTGAGTGTGTGGCCTACTAGTGTTGGAGTTTTAAGACCGTTCAAAGTCCTCCGCTAAAGACTGAGATATGAACACTTTTCAAGACTTCGTCTTGGAGCCCAGGGTTCGAATTCAACTCTAACCATATTTGACACAATGTTTACTTTTCCTCAAAGTGACTGCCGCTATGCCGCCTGATCTCCGCAATCCGGGTTAGGGATATCCAGAGCCTACGTGACAGTGTACTATTTTCAAGAGTTGATACTAATTTACTATAACGCCTTTCAAAGAAGGCTTTAGGTTTTAGGCCAGTTACACGACTCGTAGGTAGGTCAAAGGTACACCTTAACGTTCTGTCCGAGGTACGAACCGAACGTCAGTGGTTCGCGCCATGAGTTTCCGCGTCTATTGCATGGCATACTACGTCTATTGGGTATAAGTACGTATACCTAAGTATGTACTAGAGCTAATTGCCGCATGTATGGCTCGGCTCGATCAGAGAAGTACTAACCTCCTACAGAATATCGACGTAAAGTAACAGTATATATACTTTTGCGTTTCTCTCTGTGAGTGGGAGTGTCGGAGGCTCCATCCCCTTTTTATCTCCCTCATCCCGCTCCGCCCCGTATTCCTATTCCCATCCAGGTTGGCAGCGCATTTGTGACTCCTCTTTTATTGCAGGTGTCCCTGGGCGGCGGTAATCCCATCGTCATCATCAGCCAGCCATAGGTCACTGCTGGATATAGGCCTCTCCAATGGCACGCCACTGAACTCGAGTTTCGGCTTATAGCGACCAGTCGCTACAAGCCCCAGCGTATATCGTCACTCCATCGCACCGGTAATCGCTTCGCCGAGCCGAAAAACCTCAGCACCGCTAGAATCTGCCACATGCAGAATACGTTCGTCTCTCACTCTCTCTCTCTCTCTCTTTCTCTCTTGCTCTCTCTCTCTCTCTCTCTCTCTCTCTCTCTATCTCTCTACCTATCTATATAGTCTACTTACATAGCCGAGCTGATGAACCTCAGCGCCGCTAGTATCTGCCAGGTCGGCGCGAGGCTACTGAGAGCTGCGCTGATGAAGCTGCCGCACATGGCGTACATCAGCACCAGTCGACGGCCCCTCGTGTCGGACAGGTAGCCCCACGGGTACGACATCACTATTATACCTGGAAACATGGTGAAAAGGTTATTAGTTATGGGATTATTGGAGCATCCTTATCGTCCTACCAAAATACAAATTGCAATTCCCACCATTTAGCCATCTTTTCGATGATGCCACCTACAGGGGCTTTTAATACACATTTATACTGATACTAGAGGTCGCCTGGAGCTACGCCTGCAATTTTGTTTAATTTACCCGTTTTGGACGATCCCGTGGGAATTTCGGGAAATCCCTTCTTAGTGCACCCCTACGGTCCCTAAGGAACATATATGCCAAATTTCAGCTTCCTGCGCCCAATAGTTTCGGCTGTAGCGTGTCTGTAAGTCAGTCAGTAACGCAAGGATTTTATATATTAAGATATCCTAAGATATATTAACCTCTTGTATGCCGGAATGCCAGACACAATTAAAAACCTATTGTGTCTCGCGTAGATCTGCGTTCCGGCATACAAAGGGTTAATTTCTTTTTTTTTTTCTTTTAAAAAGACGACTCCCGCATTAGAACAAAATCCTGTGTCGCGGGGGACTTTACAAACATACAACTAACGGACACAATGAACACCCAGACTCGAAACAACAATTTGTAAATTACACAAAGTGTTGTCTCGTGTGGGAATCGAACCCACAACACTCAGCGCGGTGTCAAGCGGTGAGGCGGCCGCTTATACCACTACGCCAACCGTGCATTTCATTTGCGCCAGGACTAGGCGTCGTTGTCTTTTCATATTATGTAAAAATACATTCGACACATTCTTAGTCATCATCAGCCCTTTATACTGTCCCACTGCTGGGCACGGGCCTCTTCTCACTACGAGAAGGGTAAGGCCATAGTCCACCACGCTGGCCAAGTGCGGGTTGGCAGACTTCACATGTGTTTCGAGAACATTATGGAGAACTCTCAGACATGCAGGTTTCCTCACGATGTTTTCCTTCACCGTTTAGCAAGCGATAATTAACAATTTAATACGCACATAACTCCGAAAAGTCATTGGTGCGCGCCGTGGATTCGAACCCGGACCCTCTGCGTAGCAGTCTGTCGGTCTCTCCACTAGGCTATCGCTGCTTTTATTCTTAGTGTTTGTAGCGAAAACTGCATAACATAGCAAATTTTCAAGAATAACAAAGATTACAACATTAAACCATTTCAGCATCTGTTCGATGATTTCCTTGCCAACACTTCCTAAGTATTTTACCTTAACGTGCAAGATTGTAATAAAATAAAAATAATTTCATTGTAGTTTCTCTGTACTTGTTACAAAAAGCGTTCCGTATTGACAATAATTGCTTAGTGCAATTTATGATTATTGACTATTTTAAGGTCCGTTTATTTTTAACATTGTGCTGCAATTTCTGAATGCTTTTTTATCTTAGTTCTTATAAGTATATTTTCTTTCTAAATCTATGTCATGTTTTATATCTAAAATGAAATAACATGACCTAAGACATAGCCTGTATGTATTTAAACCAACTTTTATATTACCCATCTAACAAAGAAGGTATTTTACTCAGATAAGCTGATATATGGCCATAGGTACCTGAATATTGAATTATATTTAGTTACATACATACATAACGTCACGCCCTTTATCCCCGAAGGGGTAGGCAGAGGTGTATTTCTACACCCACTTTTCGCCAGATATATTTTGTCCCACGTAATAAGGGGCGAGCCTATTGCCGTACCGGGCACATTTCCAGACTCCGTGCGGCTACTGAGAATTTCGTGACAGAAAAACTCAATAACACTGCCCGACCCAGGAATCGAACCCGGAACCTCCCGATCCCACGCGCACATTTATGCCGCGAGACTAACGAGGCAGTCGTATAGGGTTTGATGTCGAGTTTTCCGTCTCTACGCAAAGATGGTATTTGCATCGTGTTATCCCTTAGTCGCCTCTTACGACACCCACGGGAAGATAGGGGGTGGTGACACTTGTATTCTATGCCATCAACCACACGGCAATATTATATTTAGTTCTTATCTTTAATATAAAAATGAATCGCTGAATGTGTTGCTAAGCGCAAATCTCGACAGCAGCTGAACCATTACAATATTCCTTGAAGACACAAGAACAACATTATAATATTCCTTGAAGTACCTACGGGGATGGTATATTTTGCTTTAGTCGAATCTAAACTCAGATATAGTGTTGAATGCTGGGTTAACAGCTGAAATTACAACATAAACTAAGCATTTGTAATGCAAAGAGAGCTATCAGGACTACGTTAAAACTAAATCAAATGGATTCATGTAGGGAATATTTCATTAAGCTTGAAATTCTAACAGTACCGTGTCTCTATATCCTGGTCCTATTGAGCGATCTAGTAAAATATCTAGGCAAATATGAAACTGATATTGAACGAGAAATCAGAGCAAGTAGGTACGCGCAGAAAGGGTTTGCAGCATATTATTCAACCTCAATTAAATGTAGTTCAGCATAGTCGTAGTTTTCAGTTTGTATAATAAGTTACCTACTGAATTTAAAATTATTTATAGCCCAAATATTTTTAAAACAAACTGAAGGCATATTTATTGCAAAAAGGTTATTAGTTATTACAGCGTAGATGAATTTAGAAATGACAAAAATGTTTAATTTAATAATAATAAAAATTGTTCTTTTGTTGTGTAATTGTTGTGTAATAATTGTGTGTGTAAATGTGTATTAGTTTAAGTAACTATATTTTCAACACAAATGTATATTTGTTCAGAAATAAATGACTTACTTATGACTTATGATGGTTCTTACGGAGATAAAAACAATAAAAACTAAAAAATTAAAATACAGAATCGACTGTTAGGCGGCACGAAGTTCGCCGGGTCAGCTAGTTTGTAATAAAACGATTTACGTCTAGAGTGAAAGATGACTGAAGCTGATCAAACATAGAATAACATCAATACATTTATACCTTTAGCGACTGAGTCGATTTTACACCTTAAATATCTTAGAAATCGCGATTAAGACGCGTTAAATAAACTTGAATAATGATAGTAAGGGTTTTAGAAAAACCGCGAGCAGAAATTAATATAGGAATATAGTTACTCACCAGCGAAAGGCATAGATGACAGTATGCCGATCTGGCTGAGCGTCATGTCAAGATCGCAGGTAGCAGCCGTGACAATGATGCCTAACCCGAAGATGTCGATACCCATCGCGATGATGATCACGAAGCACGTGAACAGCATCAGGTAGTTGTATCTGCCGTGGCCTGCAGAGAAACAGACATACATTCATGACAAAAATATATTCAGCGATTTTAAAATGTTCATTATCGCTCGCTTAGCTAATAATGTGTCCGGTAGATGGCAATAGGCTCGCCCCCTATTACATTGGGTCCGAAACATAACTGGCGAAGTGTGAATGTGTAATACACCTCTGCCTACCTTTTCTGGAATAAAGGCGTGACGTTACGTATGTATGTACCTATGTAAATAATAGACGTTGAAGCAGAGGTAGGCCTCCCGCAAGGTGCACTGACGATCTTATTGAGATTGCTGGGCGGATAGATGCGCACGGCTTAGAAGTTGACCTTTGTCCAGCAGTGGCGGTGTGGTAGTTTAGCCCTGGCTACTGCCAAATGAGTCGTATGTCAAGACTTTTGACTAAGTATAAAAAAATGTGGTCACCAAGCCCCATTGCCATTAATATGCTGCGAATTGTGAGTCTGGGGAGAATGATTTCGAGTCTGGGTGTTTTTGTGTCTATTATCAATGACGTATTATAATATAGACGCGCCATACACCAACAAAGCGGCTCTGAAAAACGGCTTCAAATACCAAATAATATCTTGTATGCATAAAGAAAGAGAAATCAAATAAATACTATTATAGGGGCACCTATTGTTAGAGAGAGATAATATACATCTCTAGTTTCGTTCCGATGAAATGCTGCATGCTCATTGGTCAACCCCATAGATGACGTATATTTAGAGGCATGAGAGGAAAAAAGGACACCTGACTTTCGTACAAAATATTTTTTTCATTTATTATATATGAATGCAGTCATTAACACCAGTAATAAATTTACAAAACAATATTACCAACGTAACAACGACTTTAAAAAAAAATTGTAAATTTAAAAAGTTCGGAACGCAACTACAACTATCATATCTACATCACCTTAGGTTAACTGTTAGAGAATGCCTCTGGCATTAAGTCCACTATGTACATATTTTAATTGCGCAAAAAGTAAATTAAACAAAAAACATTTTGGTACGTAGTCGGGTAATCGGGTTATACAATCTTAATATATAAAATCCTTGCGTTACTGACTGACTGACAGACACGCTACAGTCGAAACTATTGGGCGCAGGAAGCTGAAATTTGGCATGTATGTTCCTTAAGGAACGTAAAGGTGCACTAAGAAGGGATTTCCTGAAATTCCCACGGGATCGGCCAAAACGGGTAAATTAAAAAAAAAGGTGCAGGCGTAGCTGCTGGCGTCCTCTAGTATTTTATATTTTTTAATGTACCTAAGTTCTTAGTACAAAATCACATGTAATAACAAGCGATTGGATATTAGGGGGCTAAATTAACTATAAAATTCGCTGGTGTGCTTACTGATAATTTTTAATACCACCATTTATTGGCGGGTATTTAATCATCATCTCGGTATTGACTTTATATTAATATTTTAGTAATGCCTATGTATGTATTTGTGTGTATTCTATAATCAATACACGTCGAAACTATTCTTGTGAATTTTGCGATTGGATTCATAATTTCAAGGAAACAAAGGAAAATGTGATTTCAATGTACTGAGAAGATAAATTGAAAGAGTAGATAAATCAAAATAGTTAAAAATCAAGGTACTTATTCTTTATATTAATAATAATTATTTGTATTCTTTTTCAGTATAGGTATTAAAATCATATTTAATTTCTATCTTTGAAATTATGAGTTTATATATTAAATACACATAGCATATAAATAATAATTTGAGGATCAATTAATCACCTCCCTATCTAAATCCCTTCAAACAAACTTAATTTATTTCTTTTTTGTCTTTTATAATTTGCACCGGCGCTCTGTAGACAAACTTTCTGTGACCCAAATTGCCGCTTGGCGGCGTGGCAGTCGCGCTGTGACATCTGTCTCTATGAGTGCAAGATAGACGAGCGTTCCTCCTGTGTATCTTAACTACGAGAGCAAGAGAGAACGACGCCAGCACCGCCAACTACGTACTACACTGACGACAGTCGCCAACTCGCCACTTGGAATCGGCACACGAAATCCTTAAAAAATGCGCTTCTATATGTAAATCTGTATTCATTGATACTAAGTAGTTTGTATGTGTAAATACTTTTTGAAGTTATATTTCTTAAACAGTTAAAACGACAATTATAGAAGTATCCGCCCAATAAAGGAGATTTGTGTTACACCGAACATAGATGATATACTATAACTAGAGAACCCCGAATTCACGCGAGCGAATCCGCGGGCAAAAGCTAGTATTAAGTATACACTGTACATATAATTTAATAACTATCAACAAATAAAACTGGTACAAAATACCCCAATCTACCCTACTGTGACGTAGCCATCTTCATTCATCGCTTGCCGCCATTATAGTCGTGTCAAAGAAAATAAAATAAAATACATTTCTGTTGATACTTACCTGTGAAATGACACATTTATGCCTTTCACGGAAGAAGTGTAATTTGTTCATCGCAGGAAAACACACGACGGCATGGTTTTTCGTAGTTGTTCTTTAAATTCTTTCAAACAAATTATTGTTACGGAGCGTCGGGGCGTACTGTCACAACACAGGTTCGCGCGTAACTAAACGAAATGGCGGCAATTGCCTCCATTTCAGTTTGCCATTTCTGAGTGCGGACAACGCATCTATAGTTTTTATATATCTTTGTCTACACAGATTTAACAAAGTCTTAGTTTGTCTATTATTCGTTATTTAAACTCTTGTAAACTACCTAATAACATTTTTCATTCATAGAGCAGGACACGTCGCTTAAAAGTGACGTCTCGTCTACTAAATCTCTTCATTGGGTTTCCTACGCGGGTGAAGCCGAGGCAAAATGCTACTAAACATATAATTACCACGTGCTCCACATAGTGAGCATGGCAATGATTTATTACATCATCATCATCAGCCTTTAACAGTCCACTGCTGGACTAGGCCTCTCCTTTGAAAGGACGAATTGGCCTACTATACCACGCTGGCCCAACGGGTTGGTATAGGGTTTGTATCAAGTTTTCCTTCTCTTACAGTGCTGTTCTCTGCATAATATGCTCCCTCTGTCGGCTCTTACGACACCCATGGGATGATATGGGGTGGTGACAATCCGTATTCTTAATCCGTCACCACACGGACAATTTTATTACATTTATTACATACTTATAAATAATTAGAGTTCTTATGGTCAATCTGTCTGAATCAGGTTTATCTCGGTTACATAAGACAGCTTGTGTTAACACAAGTTATCTATCAAGGTATGCTGAGATTGGCAAGTATATGAACTTGCCAATCTTTGTATCAAAAAATCCTTTGAATATTGTCATTACTCATTACATATATTTCATTCATGCTTATTGTATTGCAGCCCCCTGAAAACTTTATTTAAGTATTTTTTGTTATAGCGGCAACATATATATCATGTGTGAAGATGTTGACTGTCTAACTATCACGTTCGTGAGATAGTCTGGTGACAGACAGACGGACAAACAGCGGCGTACCGTTTTACCCTTTGATTACGGGGTCTTAAAACAGTAAGTAAATTCGTAAAGAGATCTGAGTGTTCTAAGCATTGAATTCTTTTGCACTTGGAATACTTAGCTCATGTGTGCACTTTAAAAATATTATATTTTGTGTGGAGTTCAACGGACACAAAGAGCACATAGACTCGGTTCTAGAATTTGTATATCACACAGGGTCATCCCGAATAAGAGTCGAATCCACAACACTTGGTGCAGTGTCTTTCATTTTTTTATTTGCTTTTATTTTCTTATTTTCTTAAAAGGACACTCGCATTAGGACTAAATTCTGTGTCACGGAGTACTTTACAAACATACAACTAACGGACACAAATATTGATCGTATCAGCCGATAAAGCATCATACTTAAAGTATAAACGAATTCACGAGTAAAATCAACTGATTTTATATAAATTAGTAACAGGAAAATAAACTAATTATCTACAATATCAACGAAGGCCATTCATAAGAAGGGGGTGCCCCATTATACATATGTAATACATATAATCATATTTTTTATTGTAACAAAGTTACAAACTTATCTTCAACCCTTGTTGGCGCATTGAAAATGCACTGATTAATAATATGATGTAATATGATGAATGTGTACAAGTACTTTAAAAAGAAGAAAAAGAAGATCTTATGTAAATTAATATGATAAATGTAAAATGAATTTAAGGATAATCGAGGACAGGTAAGTAAGAAGTACCCTAAAAGAAGAGCATGTATGAGGAATTTGATGAGAGGAAATGAAGAGAGATAAGTTAGGGTCATTGCAAATGGCATTCCGTATTCTCTGCCTACCCGTCCGGGAAACAGGCGTGAGTCTGTGTATACAAGTTCATGTATGAACATATTGATGAATATCGACGTTGAATCACATGACTGTAGACAAATTCAATTCATAGGAGAGAGGATAGGAGTAGGAGATCACTAGGAGAATAAATGAATATTTATTCTCCTAGGTATGTACCTAACAGAATAACACTAATGTCCAAATATTTTTTACAACCAGGTTAGGGTCTATCCAAGCCTGGTTGTAAAAAAATGCTATAAGCTATGAGAAGACCCTGAAAGAAACTCATGCCACCCTTTTACTGCCCTAATTTGTTGCAACCTAATACAGTATCATATTATTGACACTGCCAAAACGACGTTCAACAAAGAAACTTATAGCAGTTTGATTAATTCTAATTTATAGTGCGCTAATTACCATGTTGTTAAAACCAATATGACTTTTCGACACTGATATAAGATTCAGTTTAATGAGTAAAATCGTTAGCGGTGTAATTAAAACAAGGTAATTGACCTCACTTAAGATTAAGACCACTTAACTTGTAACTGATAACATTGCTATTACATAATTATTTAAAACTGTCGGAGCAGGTGTGTGAATATGGGACAATATAGATTTGATGAGATGAGATGGTTGGACGGATGAGATGGATGTATTTTGCTAAAAGTTTTATTTTTATTTATTTATTTGGATCGCCAACAAATGATACACATTTCTTACACCTAAATAAAACTTTACAAACATGCCTTGTGGTCATTTACTTACAGACAATCACATCTTACTGTGGTTTTAAGCGGACTTGGTACTACCAAGTCAAGTAGAAGTTATCTTAATATATAAAATCCTTGCGTTACTGACTGACTGACAGACACGCTACAGCCGAAACTATTGGGCGCAGGAAGCTGAAATTTGGCATGTATGTTCCTTGCGGACCGTAGGGGTGCACTAAGAAGGGATTTCTCGAAATTCCCACGGGATCGGCCAAAACGAGTAAATTAAAAAAAAAATGGTCAGGCGCAGCTGCTGGCGTGTTCTAGTACAAAATAATTTAGCGGGTCTTAATCACGGTAACTTAAATCAGTCTCTCCGCGACCAAGCTCGGTGCAAGACGAGCGAAACGTCGGAAACAAATAGGTATTTATACCTTAAATAAGTTAAGTTAAGGCGATTAAGACCCGCTAAATTATTTTGTATGATGTATACAAAACGCGAAAGTTTAAAATCGATTAAGTAGAAGTTATACTTGACTTAGTAATGCAGTGATTTAATCATGTATTAGTCGGGAAGCATTATGGCGCTGACACACCTGAGCATTCACTTGTAACAGAACAGCGAGCATTCGCCGTTTTCTGTTTGGTCGAACTGAAAATGTTCACGATCATTCTAGCGAACACTCTAAATTCAAATAGTCCGTGGAATATAGACAAAATATAGAAATCGCACTACAACCGCAGTTTTACCCAATATGTTTACTTCAATTTCACTTATGAATTATTTCTAGAGTAAGAGTAAGATACATAAACAAATGACGTTTCTAAATAATAAAATGCAGATTTTAATTTTAACAGGTTTAATAAATCACACAAGTGTCTATCCTATACGTTCAAATTTATTTATCGATATCGAGAGGTCAACATTCTATTAAACTTAATTCTGAGTAAACCAAATCTAAGGATCTATTGTAAACATTATCGATATTTTATCGATATTTATTTTGAGTAAGCTCATCAAAATGAGTGACAAACTACGAAGATTGTTCCCTAGATTAAAATCATAAGTTAAAAAAAATATATACCTATTGGGTTTAACCGCCATTGTTGTACAAATTCTATGTATTATCTATATTCTAAGGCTCGCCCGATTGCTCGTGAGAATGCTCACTAAAACACATACATTTGTTTTGTAACATTCGCGAGAATGCTCATTACAGGAGAATGCTCAAGTGTATCAGCGCCATCACATAAAAATAAATGACGAGCTGTGTATGTGTTATCATGGCGCATGCACCATCCCTAGAAATACCTTATCACCCAGAAAAAAAATCAGAATTGGAACGGAATTTGTAAGAGTTATCTGAAAAATTATCATACAGCGGTAATCTTCTTTTACTTTTGGTCTTACTGGTATTGTCAATGTTTGGAATGGATGGATGGAAATATCCATCCATTTGGTTGTTGGTTTATTTTGTCTAACAACCCTTTCGCGCAGTAACTACGGAAGGGATTGGTACAACTTTGTAGTGATAGATACACATATTATGAGACACATGAAAGTTCCCGAAAGACTGCCTCCGTGGTCCAGTGGATAGCGTATGCGACTGCTGATCGGAGGTTCCGGGTTCGATTCCCGGGTCGGGCAAACGTGTTACTGGGTTTGCCGAATACTCAGAGTAGCAGCCCGGGGTGTGGTGATGTGCCCGGTAACGGCAATAGGCTCGCCCCCTATTACGTGGGACCTAAAATTCATGCCGAAATGTTGGTGTAATATTTACACCTCCGCCTACCCCTTCGGGGATACAGGCGTGAGACTATGTTCTTGATTACTCTATAGACACTAGGTATAAGCTTCGTGTATTTTCCTTAGTCGCCTAGCTACCATCTTTCGACAGTTGCGAAATGAAATACAACAGTAACACTCTGTATTCTTAATCCGTCATCACTTCAAAAACATACTCACAAGTCTGCGAGGAAGTGTTTTATTATTTTATTTATGCTATTGTATTTTATTCGGCTATTGTTCTTGATTACTTCCTCCGTGGTCCAGTGGATAGCGTATGCGGCTGCTGATCGGAGGTCCCGGGTTCGATTCCCGGGTCGGGCAAAAGTGTTATTGGGTTTTTCCGAATACTCAGTAGCAGCCCGGAGTCTGGTGATGTGCCCGGTAACGGCAAAAGGCTCGCCCCCTATTACGTGGGACCTAACAATTCATGGCGAAATGTTGGTGTAATATTTACACCTCTGCCTACCCCTTCGGGGATACAGACGTGAGACTATAAATAAATAAAAAAAAGAAAGTTCCCTAAGCAGATGAATGATGCAAGAGAGATAAGTCAGGATCATTGCAAATGGCGGTCCGTAGTCTCTGCGTACCCCTCCGGATAACAGGCGTGAGTCTATGTATGTACGTATGTATGTGAAAGTTTCGAGATTCTATCCTCACCAACTTTCGCATTAATATAGTTGATTGATTCAGGCGTTACTTAGCGGAACTCCATTGTAACCTAATGGAAGGAAAGAGGAAACCACCACGCACCCTCGGATTGACCTATTGCAATAGAAAAAGGCTGACAATACCGAACTCCTCTAAAAGGATAAGGGATGTAGGAATGATATGGGTTCCAGGAAGATACCTGACTTGCAGTGTCCCGCAGTATGCGCCGACTATTCTTCGACACGTGTTTCGCCTCTGCACGAGGCATCCTCAGGAGGCAGAGCTCTTGGTGGGTTCCTCTCTCCTTCCATTAGGTTTCGCATTAATAGTAGTTACAACATAGTTGTCTTTATTTCACACATGAGTAACTCGCGACATTGACATTGAATTGTTTACTGATAATAACGTTTTTTGTGGCTCGCCGGTAATCGATTCTCAATACCAGATTCTTAACCTTCATTGACAAGCTGCAATAACGGTCTTGTCAAGACTGCTATATTTATAGAACGCGTTGAGAAAGATTATTGGTTACAGCAGCGTTTAGCCTAGTGGAGAGACCGACAGACTACTGCACGGAGGGTCTCGGGTTGGAATTAAAGGCTCGAAAACTGACTTTTCGAAGTTTGAGGATTAAATTGTAAATTATCGCTTGCTTAGCGACGAAAGAAAGCACCGTAAGGAAACCTGCTTGTCTGAGAGTTCTCCATAATGTTTTCGAAAGTCACATGAAGTCTGCCAACTTGCGCTTGTCCAGTGTGGTGAACAATGGCTTTACCCTTCTGATAGTGAGAAGAGGCTCGTGCCCAGTAGAAGGACAGTGGAACATATACAGGGTGTAAAAAGACCCTTAACGAAAACTGAAATCCCATGTTGTACCAATCACTACGAACATTTGTTACTTCGGCACCATACCTGGGAAACTACTGGTTCAGGAGATATTGAGGCTCAAAGTTAGTATGGAATTTTTCTAATTAGCTACAAAATCGATGCATTTACCCTGCCAATATGTTCTTTAGATGCACTGTGACCCCATGGATAAGTAGGTATTTCGAGAGTTGCACGCGCGCGCTTTTAATTGCGGTTTAAAAAATGTGAAAACTTAAAAAAAAACGTTTCCCAGGTATTATTTTTGGTTAGTATGACTTGGCATGATGTCCACAACGAGTAGACTTCGGCTTGATGATGGGTCTTGTGACAACTGTATATACAGGACTGATGATGTGTTACAACTTCTTAAGTCAGAAGGAACATAATATACCAAGAAATAAAGGTAGAGGAATACTGAAAAGGATGGATTTGCGACGCTCATAATATAAGGACCTGAATAGGGAAGTAGGGTTAAAAAGGGTAAAAATATTTTCGCTTTGGAACTATAATACAAAGCTGAGTCATTTAGTCATCGAAATACTGATAAAAGTGTGCCTCGTTGTTATATATATGGGCGCAAATTAATATATAATGATTATATTGTTACGAAAATATTAATAATATTTAAGATTGATATTTAAATAACTATTTGTGAACACAGAACTGAGAACTTAACTACTTTACAATATTAGACACTGTACTGGCTGCTTAACTGTTTTATAAAGTATTTAATTTATCGCTTAATTATTAAGATAACTCCAGAAACTTTCAAAGTTAAATCAATTAGTATTAAATAACATTATTCTGACACTTATTTTTACGGTAATAAATAACATGCGTTTATATTTGCATCCTGTTGATAGCGCCATCTGTTGACAATGTTGTAAAGCATCGTTTGGTTAATAAAATAAATTTGTTATTCGTGTAAAATAAATTATTTGGTGTTGTGCAAAATTCATTACAATATTAATGTCGATTTTTGATTAGTTTATAATTGTACAGTAATTTCAATTATATATTGTAAAGGAAGTGGCAGTTGTTAAAACATTAAGTGTAATGACTATGACGGTTAGTGTATAAAAAGGACTGTGGGTCGCATTTTAATTCAATTCTGTGTTAGAAATCGTCTAAAAATAAACCAAGTAATATTACGTGAGTGTTTTTATTATAATGGAGTCTGGACACGATAACCCTGGCGTATCGCCGACAGCAGCGGTGGGATAAACGCCCCCTAAGAGACTTCAGGATCTATGGTTAGCGCGAGAGTGATGGGTCTCTTGGCTTGGCCGCCATTACCAATGATGACCTGAAGACTGATGCGACAAGCGCTTGGAAGCCGTGTTTGGCGCTAGTCAACCCTGATCGGAGACCACACGGTGTGTAGGAGTTATGGCGAGCACGTCTACACTTTACGTGAGGCCACGTACAAGCGAGAGCGCCAGAGCGACTACGACGGGGTGCACGCACCGTGGTGTGCTGTGGCGTGAACGCTGTTCTGCTCTGAGTGCTACCACAGCTGCAGAGGTTGCAGATGCGGGTTGTTGATGCACTGACCAGAGGTATTTATCCAGAGCTGATTTGATTAGAGTTTTTGAGAAACATCCTAATTTTATAAATTATGGTGCTTACACGATTACCTACTGTCCCCGTAAGGATTACCAGATAAACATTATACAGTCAAAATTACGAACGTTACACCCCAAATAGAACTTATAGGTAACTGTTGTTTATCCACGTTTGGTACATAGCAGTGCTACTGTGCTTATAGTCATGTTATGCCTTCGACTGGGGCTCTTGTCTCATGTCTGTTTATTAATCGTTAGGACATGTCGGAAACTTTCTGTAAAACTTACTTATCTACACAAGAAAGAGAAAATAGCTTTGTTGTTATGTGGTTCTAATAATGTAATTATTAGTAAAGAACGGTATAACTGCCCTTTTCAAGTTGAAGCTCTGATATAGATCCATTGTTTAAATTACCTGATTTGCTTTCAGTTTAAATAAGCTAATTGATGTGCTGAATATGAATTCATTTGGTAGTCAATAGGTTATCCCAATAGTAAAACATTAAAGGAATCAAAACATTATTTATAGCCCTTGGTTACAATTACATAAGGCTAACTAACTGCACTACTTATGGCTATTGCTCACGGCGTGATTATACGAAGCCTCTCTTGATAAATGACTATCCACCACAAAAATAATTATTGCATAAAACCAGTATGTAGTTTCACAGATAAGTGCATTCAACAAAACAAACTTCAGTTTTATTATATTAGTACAGATATATTCAGAAGGTAGATATAAAAATAAATTTGTGTTACACATTTTTTAAAGCTAATATTTGTAAAGTTACAAAATAGGTTTTATTATACAATTTGTGGACTGTGTAGGTGCCTACATGATTTCATTTTAACATTATGTTGAAATTGTTACTGTCAACTTGCAGCTCAAGTTAATGTTATATAATAAGACAAGGGAACCCGACATATCTTAATATTTGTCACTTAATTTTATACCTGTATAGAATGATTTGTTCCGACCATGATAAGTCCTTGCTTAACCCAAACTACTGAAGCTAGAAACATGAGATCTGGACAGTAGATTTCTTTATAGGCATATGCACTCACTTAGGTTTTATAAAAGTCCATCTCTAAGCGTTTTAGATTGAAAGTCTTAAGGCAGGTGACTGCTAATCTTTTATAAAATAACAAGCTTTAGTGTTATACTCGGTAAATACAATTTAATTTATTTGTGAGTTCATTTGCAAAGTTAGTTGCTTCTATACTTATTCAAGATGACAACCAGTGATAAACCAATAAAATGTAGTGCTAACCTTATTGCTTAGCTCTTGTGGGATACAAGACGGTTAGGAATGATTATTAGGATAATGATAAGTGGGTTTAAAGAACATGATATGAAAATCCATATTATCTCTTTTCCCATTTAGCAGTATATTCTTAGCAATTAAAGTAGTTGTGTGGACTGCTCATGCTTTGTTTCTAAGTCAGTTGTGATTGGTCAGTTTAAGTTTATTTATTCGGATAAACAATTATTAATCGTGTATGAATTGATAAGAATTACATAGGCACCACATGTTAACAGTTTAAGATAAATATTAACATTATTTGGCAAATTCAAAATATAAAGTCAAATAAAATTCAAGTTGAATTACATAATGAAGGAGGGGACGAATGATAAATGGAAACATTAATTTCAGAAAGAAAGGTCTATTTGAATTAATTATAAAATACCAATATCTGAGTGTCTTTATTGGCTTTTATGGTTTATTGTAGTAAATTTCTTAACTGAGTGGAATCATTTTTAGAAATAAGACTGCACTACTCTTGCTTTGTAATATTGGTAGCTTGTAAATTTCTCTTTTATGGCTCAGTTGGCAAACAGTTCAACAATTTCACAGCTTGCACTATGCCTAAAAATATTCAATATTGGATTAAACATGTTCTTACATGGGTAATAATTATAGCACTAGTATTTTCGAAATTCTTGGATCTGCATGGTTTGAAATCATTTCATATTTATCACCAACAGTCCGACTGTTCACGGCTGAACATAGGCCTCTCTTTGTTCTTGCCATCTTGTTTTCCTGTTTGATGAGGATAAAACTTATTTTGAATATACTAAGTTTTAACTGTTTTATCAAAACTGCAAAATATGGGTATCCTGATAACTTTATATTTGATTATCTCAAATGGCACTGTCAGACAGAACCTGAGAAAATTCAGATTGTCTTTTGTATTTTACCTTATGCGTAAAATATGGGCTCCAACACTGTTGTAGCTAAGATAACTATAGGTTGAACATGCCTGATATATAGATATAGCTTAATAGACCGGACCACTTTATAAGAGTAGAATATTATTTCATCTACAGTTACGAAGGTTCATGGAACTAATATTTGGGTGGGAAATGTTGCCCACCACCTGTCTTTTGAGTGTTGCAGGTTGATGATGACATCCTAGCAGATGACCTGACCTTTGTGTGAGTAGAGGATGGACGAGCGGTCCTTTACTGATTGGTATGTATGGATGACGGTGGCCCGCCCTTTTGACGTCGGTGGTTTTGTGTGTGGGCTGCGCGCACACATGCCGCATGAGTGCTGTACGGAGCTGGAGTCAAGCATTGTTTGCTAACCTTTGTTGCTGATCAACATCAACAACTGTATGAGCAGCTTGACCGTATGGGCGGAGGATTCGTCAGATACCGATTTACGTGGGGGGTCCTCTACCTCCTCCACTATCGTTGTCGGAACTATGTAATTGCATTGTATTGATATAACTGATCATGACGAACGATGATGATTATTTTATGTATATGCATTGATGTGTTTATGAGGCAAATTTTGCATTTGTTTGAGTAAAATTTTATTTTTCCTATCCAACATCCTTCCCAAAACGCTGGCTGGCCACCATGCGTATCCTTGATCCTGGTCTTGTTGGCTAGATCCCGTGATGGGTGATGCCGTGTGTTGGCTAGATCCCGTGATGGGTGATGCCGTGTGTTGGCTAGATCCCGTGATGGGTGATGCCGTGTGTTGGCTAGATCCCGTGATGGGTGATGCCGTGTGTTGGCTAGATCCCGTGATGGGTGATGCCGTGTGTTGGCTAGATCCCGTGATGGGTGATGCCGTGTGTTGGCTAGATCCCGTGATGGGTGACGCCGCGTGGGCTAGATCCCTATGTGGGTGATGCCTGTATGCGCTAGATCCCGTAATCGGTGATGCCGTAATCGGCTTAGCCATGGGTGAAGCATTGTTTGTTAGATCCCGTGATGGGTGACGCATGCCTCAGGCTAAGATCCTATGACTAGGTGAAGCCTTGTAAATAACTTTTAGTTCATTCTGTATGATAAACACTTATTTATGTAATTTTTATATTAATTCATTTTGTTTGTTATGCTGTTTATTCTGTAACTGTTAAATAATCAGCGCGAGGAGCGCGCTGGATCAGAATGGCCGTATGGGCGCAAATTAATATATAATGATTATATTGTTACGAAAATATTAATAATATTTAAGATTGATATTTAAATAACTATTTGTGAACACAGAACTGAGAACTTAACTACTTTACAATATTAGACACTGTACTGGCTGCTTAACTGTTTTATAAAGTATTTAATTTATCGCTTAATTATTAAGATAACTCCAGAAACTTTCAAAGTTAAATCAATTAGTATTAAATAACATTATTCTGACACTTATTTTTACGGTAATAAATAACATGCGTTTATATTTGCATCCTGTTGATAGCGCCATCTGTTGACAATGTTGTAAAGCATCGTTTGGTTAATAAAATAAATTTGTTATTCGTGTAAAATAAATTATTTGGTGTTGTGCAAAATTCATTACAATATTAATGTCGATTTTTGATTAGTTTATAATTGTACAGTAATTTCAATTATATATTGTAAAGGAAGTGGCAGTTTTTAAAACATTAAGTGTAATGACTATGACGGTTAGTGTATAAAAAGGACTGTGGGTCGCA
This sequence comes from Euclidia mi, assembly GCA_944739405.2. NCBI lineage: Eukaryota > Metazoa > Arthropoda > Insecta > Lepidoptera > Erebidae > Euclidia > Euclidia mi. The sequence continues at coordinate 109,881,043 of OX123186.2, read as the reverse complement.
TTTTAATTCAATTCTGTGCTAGAAATCGTCTAAAAATAAACCAAGTAATATTACGTGAGTGTTTTTATTATAATGGAGTCTGGACACGATAACCCTGGCGTATCGCCGACATATACCTAATACTTAAATTCATAAACGAACAATGTTGTTTTTTTTTAACAAAACATGCTAAACACCCAATCCACGTTCTTACAAAAATCTATTATTCAGTTAATGAGTGTGTTAAATTATCCGTAACATTGTTTTGAGCGCCACTATAGTGTGTTTCAAGTCGTAAAACTAAGGATTTTTAACATGAATTGCTAAATTGATGGCATGTATGGCGTATCTTATAAAAACTTCAAGGATTTTTCATAGTAAATGCTAAGGCGTAGTTATTATTGTATATGACAATTTCATCGTTGAACAATATGCTGACTGTTTTGGCCTCCATCTCCCAACGAGATTACAACTTGTATGACTCTGTTTGTATTCATTCGTTTAACGTCCTCTGCTTATATATATATATATATATATATATATATATATATATATATATATATATATATATATATATATATATATATATACTTAAAACGCTAGGATCTAGTCTTCTTCTTCTTCGTATTAATAGCTCACATAAAATTTTTTGTTCCCTAAACTTGGCCACGGTGACGGCATTATCGGAAGCCACTTTACGGTCTTGTTTGCTGCAGGTAGATGAGCAAAGAGGGCAAGAAAGCAAATGTTAGACTGGGATGGAGCTCCACAGGCGCAGTGGACCAGTGCCAGGATCTAGTAAAAAGGGTAGAGACAAGAGCCTTTTCGTAGCAATGAAGCAAAAAAAGGAATCTTCTCCAAGTTAATACACAAATACATCATGCATCATATAATCTCCTTTCCAAGGGATACGTGAGATACAGTCATACAGCATTCTGAGTACATGAAGTTCTTCAGCATCTTGGATCAGTTGATCTAGATACTGTCATACAGCATTCTGAGTACATGAAGTTCTTCAGCATCTTGGATCAGTTGATCTAGATACTGTCATACAGCATTCTGAGTTCATGAAGTTCTTCAGCATCTTGGATCAGTTGATCTAGATACAGTCATACAGCAATCTGAGTACATGAAGTTCTTCAGCATCTTGGATCAGTTGATCTAGATACTGTCATACAGCATTCTGAGTACATGAAGTTCTTCAGCATCTTGGATCAGTTGATCTAGATACTGTCATACAGCATTCTGAGTACATGAAGTTCTTCAGCATCTTGGATCAGTTGATCTAGATACTGTCATACAGCATTCTGAGTTCATGAAGTTCTTCAGCATCTTGGATCAGTTGATCTAGATACTGTCATACAGCATTCTGAGTACATGAAGTTCTTCAGCATCTTGGATCAGTTGATCTAGATACAGTCATACAGCATTCTGAGTACATGAAGTTCTTCAGCATCTTGGATCAGTTGATCTAGATACTGTCATACAGCATTCTGAGTTCATGAAGTTCTTCAGCATCTTGGATCAGTTGATCTAGATACTGTCATACAGTATTCTGAGTACATGAAGTTCTTCAGCATCTTGGATCAGTTGATCTAGATACAGTCATACAGCATTCTGAGTACATGAAGTTCTTCAGCATCTTGGATCAGTTGATCTAGATACTGTCATACAGCATTCTGAGTACATGAAGTTCTTCAGCATCTTGGATCAGTTGATCTAGATACAGTCATACAGCATTCTGAGTACATGAAGTTTTTCAGCATCTTGGATCAGTTGATCTAGATACAGTCATACAGCATTCTGAGTACATGAAGTTCTTCAGCATCTTGGATCAGTTGATCTAGATACAGTCATACAGCATTCTGAGTACATGAAGTTCTTCAGCATCTTGGATCAGTTGATCTAGATACTGTCATACAGCATTCTGAGTACATGAAGTTCTTCAGCATCTTGGATCAGTTGATCGAGGTGCATAGCGCTAAATTTCTTCTGACCATATAGATAGTCAACAGTTTGAGACTGCGTTTCACCATACAATTTTCGCGGCGTTTTCCCTGCTGTACCAAAATTACATTCATCAAGCGTCTAAGACGCTAGTCAAATGCTAATGTTAACCCATTCACTGCCGACCTGAAAATTAACGTCATTACCCAGGTGCCGCCATAGTATGATATACAGCCCGCCCATCGGCGGGTCCGGCATCTCGATTAAGTATCCTTGACCGCCCATCGGCGTTTTCGGCATGAAGCTCTAGATTTCGACATGAACCGTTTGATATGTTCAGTTTACATGTACTGTATCGTGTTTAAAGCTTGTATGTGAAGTTTCCTGCGATATTTGTGGTAAAATTGTGACAGTTTTATTGGTTATTAGCTGAAATAGTAATGGAGCATGAAGGTAAGGCAGAACTGTCACTTAATCAATCTAAGATGAATCAAAATCATACAAAACCGTCTTTCAGATAAAATTAAGCTAATACATATGTAAAGAAATCAAAAATGTCTTTAAAAAACCCACATCTATGTGCAATGTTCAATAGTCAGGTGTCGTCAACCCCTACACTCAATTAGTAAAAAAAATACATAATGTAAATTTGCTTACAATTTAATTTTTATCTTTCCACTTTACTATAGGTAATAATGTTATATTTTCTTTCTTTTGTTCAGGAAATAAAACTGAATTTGGTAAAGACGACAATATGGAAGAAATCAAACGACTTTTTCAAAGAATCACGTAAAGAACGAGATGCACCGGCGCATCCTTTTGTTATGTTTTAGCTAGCCACAAAGATGTCTACAAAGTACAATATGTCCTTGTATATACGGTTCATTTGGCTTAGGATAACACGGACGCATAAAAAAATAGTTTACTACTGTTTACCTATTGTCTACTGACCGTCCGGCCAGCTCCTTTTGCATATTATTATACTTTTTGCAATAATATACCCTATGTCCGAGGCATACGGTTGACTAGATGACGCCCGCGGTTACACCCGCGTTATTGAAGGCTACTGCTCCGCTCCCGTGGCTCATAGCGTAATGTTATATAGCTTATAGCCTTCCTCAATAAATAACCTATCTAACACTGAAAAAATTTTTCAAATCGTACTGGTAGTTCCTGAGATTAGCGCGTTCAACCAAACAAACAAACTCTTCAGCTTTATATATTAGTATAGATGATGCCCGCGGTTACACCCGCGTTATTTAAGGCTTCTGTTCCGCTGCCGTCGCTCATAGCGTGATGTTATATAGCCTATAGCCTTCCTCTATAAATGGGTTATCTAACAGTGAAAGAATTTTTCAAATCAGACCGGTTGTTCCTGAGATTAGCGCGTTCAACCAAACAAACAAACAAACAAACTCTTCAGCTTTATATATTAGTATCAGATACTACAATTGACAAAGTATATAATATTTTCCTGAAGCCTATTATTAATAGTATTAAAACATTATAATTTTAACTAAAATTATCATGTTTCACAAAAGGTTGGTAAAGCCTGAATAATTGTTATGCCCGCCCATGGGCGGGTTCGGCATGAAAGGTCGGAATCGACATTTTTCCAAACCTGAGATATCTGCAGGCTGTTTTAATAACGAATAAATTTTAGTAAAACGAATCATTTCACAAAATCTTCCTTTTTTCTAATTGTTATTGGCTTAGATATCGGAGGTTGAAATCCAACCGCCCATGGGCGGGCTTGGCGTGTCAGTTAAGACGTTTCGCCCGCCGATGGGCGGGCACGGCACTGAATGGGTTAAAGAGCCCTTAGTTACGCCAACTTCACACAGTTCAGCTAATCCGCATATATTTATTTTTATTATACCTATATTTTACTATTTTTTATAGACTTACGCCTGTATCCCCAAAGGGGTAGGCAGAGGCGTAATATTTCGCCATGAATTTCTAGGTCCAACGTAAAAGAGGGCGAGCCTATTGCCGTTACTGGGCACATCAGCAGACTTCGTGCTGCTACTGAGAATTAACAATCAATCTGGGAATCGAACCCCCGGGACCTCCGACCAGCAGTCGCATACGCTATCCACTGGACTACGAAGGCAGTCCTTTTTTACCAGACATATTTTTTGGAAACACGAATTACGTGTTCACACGTTTGCATTCAAAAAATTACTTTCATCCCTTCTATTCGAAAAGTGTCGCTTTGTTCCTCTTTAGAGCAAAATAGCTCTTTTCTGTTAAGAACTTTTTAGCGGGCGGAAAAGTGATTTGAATTTGGAACGTATATAATTCATAGAAATCTAACGCAAATTGTATGAATACCTAACTGTCTGGTACGTGTTGGCTGCAGGGCGTGGGACCCGCGCTAACTGAAAAAAAAAACAGAAGCGGACGAATTACGTCTCTGTTCTTGTAATCAGTTCATACTTTATTGTATTTTGCAAAAATAATGAGTTCTACGTCGCGTTATGAAAGTGACAATACTTTAACTCCTTAAACAATAACTACAGAAGCTAATAACGTCATACAAAACTTATTTCCCACGAAATTATTTATTTTCTCATAGAAAGGGGATGAAAAGTAGAATATGTCATATATTGAGATGAAAGAATGAGATGTTTATTTATTTGCACCTTCTACATGCCCATAATGAGCGGGTCAGTGTACCGCACAGGGTTGTTTCCAACTAGTCAAATCAAGCACTTTTAATGAAATGTCAAAGACGACCTTTGCTACGGCGCGGGCGCGGTGTTTGTATGAAATATGACGTAGTGACGTCATAGTGCTTTGCTGTCAAGTAGAATACGTATTATCAATAAATTGACGATAAAAATGTTAAATAAAGTTTTAACATTAATTAATTAATGAAACTACTAGATATTATTTTGACATGTTTCACTAAAAAAATTTTTTTTTATAATTTATTTCACTTGCAGGAAACTCCCCTATTGCCAATGCACGTAACCCAATGCCATTCATTCTCTTGATGTACAAATTTTTCTAAAATTAGTAAATTGCTGTACTGATATTTTATGAAGATTTTATATTATACTAGAGGACGCCAGCAGCTACGCCTGCATTTTTTTAAACTTACCCGTTTTGGCCGATCCCGTGGGAATTTTGGGAAATCCCTTAGTGCACCCCTACGGTCCCCAAGGAACATACATGCCAAATTTCAGCTTCCTGCGCCCAATAGTTTCGGCTGTAGCGTGTCTGTCAGTCAGTCAGTAACGCAAGGATTTTATATATTAAGATTCATCATTATCAGCCTGCCCTAACCCACCCGCTGCTGCCAGTGAGGTAAATTATTGGCTCTTATTTACCAGCCGCTGCCTGCCACTTATTGGTATATCTATACATATAATAAAATGGTAGGAAAGTCAAAACTGTACATTGAATATTTTTTTTAAAGAATACGTGGGGTGTGATCTACAATCGATACCGAAGCCAAAAATATAGTTTTTAGAATTTTTGTCTGTTTGTCCTTATGCCCGGGATAAACTCAAAAAGTACTGCATGGATTTACTTCAAATTTGGCACGAATATTGTTAGAATGTCGGGTCAACATATAGGCTACATATTATTATGCTATCACCTACGGGGAACCAGCAATGAACCTTTATTTCTTCAACGCATTCTGTAAAATACGTGTAGTCTAACGACGCATATTTGAATGTTGTTATTATGTTAACCATGCTATAAGCTAGCTTCACACTATAAAAATAACGCAATATTAGTAACTTAGGCTGATAAACATAATTCAATGAATATAAGTAGTATCAAGACAATTTTAAAGCAGCGTCATCTATGAGAGTTCAAAAACATCAAGTTGAATTAAATGTGTAAGTCTTTTTGGATATAAATAATTTAAATTTGATAATGTTGGCGAATTTGTTAGTTGTTTTCAAGTCATAGATGGAGTTGTTTTGTTAATTCGTTTCAGAAAGGAGCAAGACAATAAAATAAAAAAAAATGTGTTAATGTAAATTTTAAGCTGCTTCATCTGTGTCATAAAATTCATCGAGTTTGTCTGTATGTTGATACAAACAGAACTCTAAAAGAACTGCACAGATTTATAACAAAAGTGAAACTCGAAAACGGTAGGCTATTGCTATAAGCAATTTGAGCTAAATAACGAAGTAAGAGGAAAGTTAAGCAGTCATTTATATCTTAAAGATAAAAGATGCTTATTTTTTACAGTACAGAATAAATAGTAATAGATTTAGTACAAAATAAACATTTTGGCCACACCAATGTGGCCTTGAATTATTGCTTCTTAATGAATATATATTCATGTCGCATATAAACTTTAGTAAGATGTGGAACTAGCTAGATTTTTTTGATATATTTTGATCCCGACAGCGTTGCTGAGCGCTTGGAAAATTTGCGCCAAATAACTCTCTTGGTTTTCAGGCTCTGTGAAGTCGACCAGTTTGGGAGGTCCCTTACGTATGACGAGATGCCTTCATATTATACGTACGACAGGCAATAGGGTATATTTAACCCGTCAATGAGGAGGTGCTGTGGAAGGTTTTGCGGGAAGTTTCAAGGACGCCACATTTTGTAGAGTTCATACCGTACACACGAATAATGGCGAATGCTATTTTCTACGGTTGTTACTTCACACGGTCCGAGGCCCAACGTCTTTCGCCTTTCTGAGGACATTTGATGGCGTGGAGTATCCCACTTACCGTACAGTCTGCGTAGTACGTCACTTTCTCGACGGTGATCAAAACTAGGATGACACCCTCGCGGAGGCGAGCGTCAGTGACTGGGCGGCTGGGACCCGCATGCGTCATCTGTTTGACGTCATCTTGGTGTTTTATAGAGTCGCAAATACAGTAGTTTTGTGGGAAAAGTATCGCCATCATTTGTCTGAAGATTTTCTTCGAGCTTTGAGGCGTGCTACTGGAGACAAAGTCGAAGTAACTGAAGAACGCGTGCTGAACACCTGTCTCAGTTCAATTCAAGACATGGTCATTTCTATCAGCGGCAATCCACTGGTGGAATATGGGTTACCAGCTTCCCAATCATCACCGCATCAAGACCGTGGCAATTGGGAGAATAACGCTGAGACAATTTACGATACGGGTGAAATGACCACCATACGAAATTTATGACACCGTCTTTGAAAGTG